>CM042015.1:12289245-12889245 GCA_023525715.1 Cichorium intybus | reverse complement strand
TATCTTTTACCAGACAAATCACTCACAACAACACGTTTTATAACATCGAGTTACCGATGCGTTTTCATATTGTCAATGAACAACCGCCTTGAAAATTATAACTCATATGTCTCTGCTTCAAGATCATAAGATATTATCGTCTCAACATTGCTCGTTATATAATCCATGAAGCAATCTATTGAGCTCCAATACTCAAATCTCTATTTCTGAGTACTCATGAACGTGGTAGCAATCCTATTGCTATGTTTAACTACTTAGACAATCTACAAAACAATTCATGACAGTCTTCGTTCATACTTACTACCTAAAAGTATGAGCGACTGTGGACATTTGAATAATCAAATTACTCAGGAAGTAAACATGAAAAATGAAGCACAATGAGAAACAATTGACAAATAACAGTAAACAATACTCATTAATAAATCTCTATTATTAAATCACCAAAGTCAATTATATTTACATTGTTACAAGTTTTAAATCCTATCTAATTACAAAAAACTAATATCATCTCTCAATCCTATGCTCCTAGCATGCTGACTGTGCTTAATCCTACTTAGAGCCTTTGTCAAGGGATCTGCAGGATTATCTTCTGATGATACCCTCTTTACAAGGAGGTGACCTTCTTCTACTCTATGTCTAATATAATGGTACTTTCTGTCGATATGCCTGGACTTTCCATGGTCTCTCGGTTCTTTTGTCAAAGCAATCGCTCCTTCATTATCGCAGAATAGTTCCATGGGCACCTGAATACTCGGGACTACTCCAAGGTCACCGATAAAGTTCTTTAGTCAAGCCGCTTCCTTTGACGCTTCACTCGCTGCTATGTACTCTGATTTGCACGTAGAATCAGACATCATCTCTTGCTTGGAACTTTTCCAAGTAACTGCTCCTCCATTCAAAAGGAATACCCAGCCCGATTGAGACCGACCGTTATCTCTATCTGTCTGAAAGCTGGCATCTGTATACTCATTAACTCTCAAAGTATCACTGCCACCAAGGACTAACACCATGTTCTTTGTCCTTCACAGATACTTGAGTATATTCTTGACAGCTATCTAATACGCCCTTCCAGGGTTTCCCTGGTATCGACTAACCATGCTCAAAGCAAAGGCCACGTCAGGGTAAGTACATGTCATAGTGTACATAATCGACCCTACACCCGAAGCGTAAGGTACCCGACTCATGTCAGCTATCTCCTCGTCTGTACTCGGACTTTGAGTCTTACTCAACTTTTCATTACTCTAGATAGGTAGCTCTCCCTTCTTGGAAATTTCCATACTAAACCTCTTTAGTACCTTTTCCAAGTATGTACTCTAACTAAGTCCAATTAGTCTTTTCTTCCTATCTCTCAATATTATTATCCCGAGAACATATGCAGCTTATTTTAGGTCTTTCATGGCGAAACACTTCCCAAGCCAATACTTGACATCTTGCAAGGTTGGAATGTTGTTTCCCATGAGCAGTATGTCATCAACATACAGCACCAGAAAAGTGACTATACTCCCACTAGCGTTGACATATACGCAGGACTCAATCTGGCTCCTAGAGAAACCAAACTCTTTGACTTTCTCATGGAAACAAAGATTCCAGCTGCGAGAAGCTTGTTTCAATCCGTAGATCGATTTCTCAAGCTTACACACGTTATCAGGATACTTTGCATCGACAAAACCCTCTGGCTGATTTATGTAAACGTCCCCAGTCAACTTCCCGTTAAGGAAAGCAGTTTTGACGTCTATCTGCCAAATTTCATGGTCATGAAACGCAACTATGGCTAGCATAATCCTAATAGACTTTATTTTAGACATTGGTGAGAAGGTCTCGTCATAGTTAACCCCCGAGGTTTGAGTAAAGCCCTTCGCAACCAGTCTTGCCTTAAAGGTGTGCACCTTTCCATCCATGTCGGTCTTCTTCTTGAAGATCCACTAGCACCCGACTATCTTTCGACCCGGTACATTGTTAACCAAGTTCCAAACTTGATTGTCATACATGGACTTGATCTCGTTGTCCATTGCCTCTTTCCACTTGGTAGACTCAAGGCCCGCCACTGCTTCCCGGTAGTTAGCTGGCTCATCTAAATTTATCAGTTTCCTATCACTAACAAATGTGTCCCTATCCGTAGTTATATGGAAACCATAAAACTCGGATGGCATGCTAACTCTACCGGAGCGCCTAAGAGGTAAGGATATATCTGTCGGACCAACAGGAACTTCTTCCTCTTGTTGGTTGCTAGTTTCTCCTAAGGTTTCATTATCGGATGACTCCTGAATTTTTTCAAGGTCAATGGTACTCCCACTTTCCTCTTTGGATATGAGCTCTTTCTCTCGAAAGACTCCTCGTCTCGCTACAAAGACCACGTCCTCGCGCGGTCTGTAGAACAAGTATCCAAAAGACTGTTTGGGGTATCCAATGAAAATACATCTCTCACTTCTATCTGCAAGTTTGTCTTGAGTCTCTCGTCTTACGAAAGCCTCACAACCCCAGACCGTGATATGTGCTAACGAGGGAACTTTCCCTGTCCACATCTCATGAGGTGTTTTGGCAGCCTTCTTAGTAGGGACAAGATTGAGGATGCGGGCGACAGTCTCTAAGGAATACCCCCAGAAGTGGATGGGAAGCGAAGCTCGACTCATCAAGGAACGAACCATGTCCAATAGGGTTCGGTTACGCCTCTTGGCAACACCGTTCAACTGTGGTGTTCTGGGAGGTGTCCACTGTGAAACTATTCCACATTCCTTTAGATAGTCTAGGAACTCGATACTAAGATACTCACTGTCTCTATTGGATCTAAGCATCTTTATCTTCCTGCCCAAGTGATTCTCAACTCCGTTTTTGAACTCTTTGAACTTTTCAAAAGTGTCTGACTTGTGCTTGATTAAGTAGATATACCCATATCTACTATAATCGTCAATAAAGGTCACATAGAACCGCATGCCATCCTTTGTGGTTGATCTGAAGGGACCACACACATCTGTGTGTATGATGTCCATCAGACCTTCACCTCTTTCACAAGACCCTGTGAATGGTGACTTGGTCATCTTGCCCAAAAGACAAGATTCGCATACATCATCCGACTTGAGGTCGAATGATTCCAACACTCCATCCTTTTGGAGTTGGGCGATGTGTTTCTTGTTAATGTGCCCAAGACGACAATGCCACAAGCATGCCATTTCTACACCACTAGAAGAATCAATATTCAATACACTATTTCCTAAATTGTCTACACATGTCACTTTTTCATACACACCAGAACAAGGTAAAGCTTCAAAAATAAAAACACCATTCTTAAAAACAGAAATTGAACTATTCAAATTGTCAAAAGAATATTGAAAACCTTGTTTGAACAATGCATGAAATGAAATTATGTTTCTTGCCATTTCTGGCGAATAGCAACAATTTATTAAATCTAAACTAACATCACTATTGAGCACTAAACTATAGACACCGATCTTGGTAACAGGCAACGATATCCTATTGCCCATGATCAGGTTCAATCTACCGTTCTCCACCTCCCTGCTTTCCTTTAGGCCCTGCAAATTATGAGTTTTTAGAGATAGTGTACATACTTGATGTCGATGGCTTCACTTTGCCATCCTTGACATCCTGCAAGTATTTCGAGCAGCTCCTCTTCCAATGGCCCTTCTCTTTGCAATAGAAGCAGTCGGAATCTTTGGGGTTGGCGACATGTGGAATGCCGGAAGACTTGGGTCTCGGGTCATTACTGGATGAGCCGACTTGAACCTTTTCCCTCCAATTCTGATTGGGAGTGCCTTCCGTTTCTTTCCTTTACCTTGACCAATTGCCAAGATAGGCTGGCTCACTGAGGGTACACTTTTACCCTTCAGCTCATCTTATTGAGTTTGCAGCATGCTATGCAACTCAGCTAAAGAGGTCTGAGTGTTGTTCAAATGATATGCCAGTGTGAACTGGTTATAAGAACTCGGTAAGGAGTTAAGAACTATGTCAACGGCCAACTCCTCATCGACTAGCATACACAGCTTCTTTAGCCTATCCACATAACCTTGCATCCTTTGCACGTGAGTGCAGACAGACTCTTAGTCCTTTGGCTTGCTGTTCGTGAAGGCTCGGACCACTTCGCACCTCTCGACATGCACTCGCTTGCGGAACTTTTCCGCAAGGTCCTTGTGCATTTCATAAGGCCAGTAGTCCTCATAGATTCTTTGCAATTCGGGTTTCATTGTAGCAATCATGATGCAGGCCACTTTGGTCGCATCATCATAGTGTTTTTTGTACGAGGCATATTCCTCAGGAGTAGCTGTGTCGAGGTCAACTTCAATGAGCTCAGTATCAAGAACATACTCTTTGTTCTCAAACCTCAGAGCCATCTTTATGTTTCTGATCCAGTCGTTGTAGTTCGTGCCATCCAATGTCACTTTAGAACACAACGAGAGGATTGAAGTGACGTTACTGTTGTTGGAGTGAGGAACAGATTGGTCAGCGAAAGACATCTATAAAAGAAGGTAGTTTTTAATTAGATACATATAATCCTTAATATTAACCCAATATAATAATAAGGCTAGGACCCAACTATATAATTCACAACTTAGAAGAGGGATGCTGAAATCTAATTGTAAATTTTATAAAGGTAGGCGAATGACGATTCAGCCAATTCCACCGCGGAAGATAATCATATTATAATGGAATTCCTAGATCTTTTGAGATTTATTGAACTGTTCAATAGCATGTTTAATCTTGGATATGCTCCACTGTTTGTGACTGAGATGTTGAGGATCACAAACTGGATGTGAATAACCATGAAAATTAGCTTGGTACTCTCAAAGTCAATTACCATCTCTAATTGATGTGTCGATAAACCACAAATGCTCCATCAACAATGATAAGATTGAGAAACCCATTGCAACTCTTTATAAACCCCTATTGGTGTGTCGGTAAACCACACACGCTCCACCAATGTTTCATAAAGTGCAATGTGCAATTTCATAGATTAGCATCAATTCACATTTTCCTAAAGTAACTAGATTGGGATTTTATAAAGCTGTTCTAGTACTTTGATTAATAACATTATACTTTTAATGAGATTAAGCGGTCCTATCAAACCCGTTCGGCTAACGACCCACCACTGATCAGGAGAGCGGTGCGTAAGAGTGGACACCCATTAGACCGCCATTTTAATGGCAGTCTCCTTATACCCTCTTTATAGATCAGCTTCGTGAATGAGGCCTACTATTAATTTGACTAACCAGTTTATCTTATACATATAATATTAACTTTTAATTATAATATATATAAGATGTATTTTAAACTTTTAAAATATTTTTGGTTTATCTATTTAATTTTTCGAAAATTAACTATTAATTTTAAAATTAAATTTAAACCTTTAAATGATTTAATTTATCTTTTAATTAAATAATTAATTAAATTAATTAAATCTAGATAGGTATCACAAATTAATCAAATTAATTTAAACCTATCTTAAACCCCTAATTTTCGAAAAACAAATAATGGGTTTAAGGTTATCCAATTATTAAATAATCAAAAGTTACCAAAAATATAATACCTTCTAAAACCCTATAAAATTTTCGAAAATAATAAAGGGGAGGGCTAGGGTTTGCAAAACCCTAACCCTAAATCGATTTTCATATAATTAGGGTTTATAAGCTTTAAACCTTAAATTTTAGGAAAATTATTATAACAATTCAATTAGAAAACAACAAATAACTCTGATAACACTGAAAGGTTTTCTGCAAATCTATGAACTAAAACCCTAAGTTCACATGCAACCTATAAAGGATCTATGTTTTCTATCTTTGAACATATAAATAAATCCTAAAAGGCCAGCAAAAAATTACTAAAGAATTAAATAAGAAAAACTAACCATTATGATTTCTTGGAAGCTAAGCAACAAAAATATCTTGCCTCAAATGAAGTCACACCCAAGCAAGGAGGGAGGTCACGAAATTCTTGAGAGGGAATGAGAGTAATTGGCACAGAAAAAGGGTTCCCCAGGGTCCCTATTTATTGCTTCCAAGTGGCCACCAGATAAGCCTTTAGAGATAAACGTTTTTGAACTCAAATAAGATAAAACTTTATCTATCAATTCAAATATATTTATCCTAACATATAATGAACGATATTATGAATTATCCCTCCATAATTTCGTTGGCCACTTAAGCTACCATAATTGTCACTTACTCAATTATTGAATAATTACAATTCACCCCCTCCACCTTTAATTAATCAAATTAATCACCAAATTAATTCCAATTAATTCCATATTAATTTCTAATTAACTAATATAGTTTCTAATTAATATATTACCTCTTTAATATATTAATAAACTATTTATTTTATTTCTATTGATTTATTAATCATATAATAAATCAATCTTTCTCTCTCCTGGAATTTCTACCAAACTTCCAGCTATGAGGGCAACCCGAATGAACTTTGCTACTATTAATTAGGTCAATACAAATTATTAGTCATGGCTTAGACACCTAATCCAACAATATGGATTAAACGTCTAGTATATAAGATGATGCTTGCTTAAACATAATAACTCTCTCTCTAGTTTAGCACAATTCCCAAAGCAATCAACAATGAAAAAGACAGCTATAATGACAATATATACCTACACCTAAAACCCTAAGCCAATAGACACAAAGCCCACCGAAAACAGACAAGGCCCAACCGAAATCACCTTGGATTTCGGTTATGACCACCGAAATCACATGGGTTTTTGGTCCATAAATCTTGATTTAAACGATTTAATGCCAAGCATAAACCATCAATTTAGGTCCTAACAATCTCCCCATTGGTTTAATGCTTGAATTGATCTTCAGGCTTCTCTTGATCTTGAAATATAGTTGAACACTGCAGCAGTATTCTAACAATCTCCCCTACACATTATCGAGAGTAGATGTTAATAGCTTTTTGAACATTGCAGAGACAACTTCATCTTCGGTATTTAGACTACCTTTAATTTTGACTTTGAACGTACATCTGGTGTACATGCTTCTTGCATAGGTCTTGAATCAGCACATCCAACTTTGATTTGACTTTGATTAGAACATGGAGTCTGATTCTTCTTCTTCACCATCACATAAGGTTGAAAAGTAGCAACGAAAACTGTTTGAGGAGGAATTCAACGCAGCTTGTCGCATATAATTACGCTTCACCTTTCTTTGGGGATAAAAATGTTTGTGTTGGAACTCTTGAACTTCACTTCGCAATCCATCACTTGAAAATCTTGAATTGTCTTTTACTGGCGCTTCACGAAACGAACGATGACCAAAAATCCTGTGGGTCACAGAGTTATAAAAATTCTCACCACAATTGTTCAAGGACCCAGCCTTGGCTTAGGAGGAGACTTCTCGCATTATCAGTGTGAACCCGGAGGAATGCATTGCGATTGTTTGAGTATCGGAGAACTACTCGTGGCCGTTTTGATTTTGGCCCCTGCATATCCTTGATCAAAGATCTGAATGCAGTTAACAAGTCAACAAGTTGACTTGGCTCTTCGCGAGATGTTCAATGGTATCCAAACTCCGCAGAGTGTACCATCTTGGTGCCAATTAGTGTTCTGGTGAAGTGTTGGGGTCTCACAGCTATTGTGGTAGTCAACAACGACCACTGACCTAGAGTTTCGATGTTTCATCAATGCGAGGTAAAATCGCATTGAATCATAAACATCTTCATTAGAAGAAAATTTAGGGTCAAGAGTGGTATGAGCGTCTAATATATCTTGGTTTAAGATATACCCATCGGCCAGACTTTCGAATTGTCATCAATGTATGGTTTAGTACACTGAATCATCCAACTCTTGAATTAGAAGACTTGTAGGTAAGAATGGTTGTTGATGTTGGATTAAGGTGTCTAACCAATAACTATAATTGAAAAATGTACTTGAATTGATAACAACACAGTCCTTTTGGGTTGCCCTAAGTAGTCCAACTGGTATAAAGGTTAATAGAGAGAGAGAAAGAAACAATTGATTAATTTGTTATGTGATAATAAATTAATTAGAAACATGTTTGGAATTAATCAGAATTAATTGGAATTAATTTGGGATTAATTAAAGTGTAGGGGCTGGATTGTAATTGTTTAATAGTTGAACAATGGAATGATCTGGACAAAATCACACGCGCGACACGTGTGAAGTGTTCCGCAGCACGCACCGTGTGTAGCCGGAAAGGGGTTTAGAGATAAGGGTTTTATCTCAGTTTGAATTCGAATAAGGTTTACCCTTTATCACCCTTGCAGTTATAAATACGCTTCCCCTGTCATATTATTCTCTGCCCCATTCCAGTAGATAGTTCTCTGGAATTTCTCTTCTCTCTCCAGCAGAATCTATAATCCTTCTCTAAGATTTTATAGAGAGCTTTTCTTTTTAAGTTAATTAAGATAGTAACCTTTGCTTTTTCTTTTGGGTGTGAAGCATTAGAGGCGCGACACTTGTGGTGCTTGCTTCCGAGAGATCAACGAGACAAGGATTAATTGTTATTTTCTATAATAACAATAAGGTATGTAATCCTAAAACCCTCTTTATTAATTTTGATTATACATAGGGTTTCCCATGAATGTTCTTATTTATATGTTCAATAGAGAAAACATAGATCCTTTAGGTTGCATGTGAACTTAAGAGTTTTAAGTTTATTTGTTTGCCTATTCGCCATCAGTGGTATCAGAGCCTTAGTCTTGTTTTCTATTGAATTGCTATAATTGTTGAACTGGATCTTATTAGGATGTATTGAGAATAAACCCTAAGGGCCATAAATTTCAACTTTGGGTTTGGTTTTGATACCCTTGCATCCTTCCTTGTTTTCGATAATCTGTAGGGTGTTATGATTTTGTTATTTTTGGTAATTATGATTAATTAATAAATGGATACATCCTTTACCCTAGTTTTCAAAAATTAGAGGGTTGGGATTAGGATTAAATTATTTGATTAATTTGTTAATCCTTATCTGATTTAACTTATTTAATTAATTGTTAATTAAAAGATTAAAAATTAAATCATCCTAAAAATTTAAAACGTAGTATTTTAAAAGTTTAAAATACATCCTATATATATTATTATTAATTATAAATATTATATGTATAAGAATTAGTCAGTGAAATAGCTAGTATGCCTCATTCACGAAACTGGTCTGAAGGGGGGGGGGGGGTATAAGGAAACTGCCTATAAAATGGTGGTTAAATGGGTGTCCACTCTCACCCACCACTTCCTTGATCACTGGAGGGTCGTTAGTAGAAAGGATTTGATAGGATAGCCTAATCTCATTAAAAGTATAATGTTATTAAAGGAAAGTACTAGAACCTGTTTAATAAAATCCCAAATCTAGTTACTTTAGGAAAAATGTGAAAGATATGCTAACCCATGAATTTGTACATTACACATTATGAGACATTAGTGGAGCGTGTGTGGTTAACCGACACACTAATAGGGGCTCGTAAAGAGTGGTAATGGGTATCTAATGAATTATCATTGTTGATGGAGCGTGTGTGGTTAACCAGCACATCAATTTGAGATGAGAAACGATATTGAGGTTACCAAGCACATTTGCATGGTTATTCACATCTTGTTTGTGATCCTCAGCATCACAGTTACATATGGAAGAGCATAGTCCGAGATTAAACATGTCATTGAACAGTTTAATGAATCTCACAGATCTAGGAATTTCATAAGACTGAATTGATAAATGTATGTCTACCTTAATGACCATTATGTTATGATTACGGCATCCCTCTTCACACCATAGTTGGGGCATTTTGGGTCCTAGCCTTATTAAATAATAAATTAGGTAATTATTTAAAAGGATTAAAAAAACTAATAAATTCTAATTTTATAGATGTCTGAATCTAGTGTCGATTCTCCTCCTTCTCCTCCATCACTCATTTCTGAAAGCTTCGGAAAGTACCTGTTAAATATGGAAAGTTTGTGGAAAGGCCGACTGGCCTAAAACTATGCGGTATGGCTTCCCAAATAGAGAATGGTTCTTAGTTTTGCTGGCAAGCCATATATGATTGAGTGTCCACTCCCCGTTCTACCAGAGCATGGCATCACACAGCAGCTTGTGATGAGCATGACTCCTTGGTTGATGAAACCGAGGAAGTTCGTTGCCTCATGCTATTGACCATTGACCCCGAGTTCCGCAGGGATTTAAAATTCCTGGGACTCACAATGCCAGCAATATCAAGTATTTTAGTCGTTGTTAGGCCCTATTCTTGGTGAAATTATATCATAGTTGTATTGGTATTTCTCACTTTTCGTGCTAGTGCTTGTATGCAAGAAAATGTTGAAATCAGGGACCAAAAGCAGACAAAATGAAAGAAGTTTGAGTTAAAGGCCAAATCAGTTGAAGTCATACGCGCGCCGTGGGAAAACACACGTGCGCGTCGCGCCACGTCAGATATCAAATAACGAGTTGAAATTCAAATAGCGAAAAAACGGGGATAAGGTGATGCGCACGTCGTGGCTCTTCAGATTTCATAAGTATAAATAGAGGTCATTAGGTCGAAATCAGCAGGCGAAGAACGACCCCTAAGGTGGACTTAAGGCTTCTTTGACTCAAGGATTCGGTTTTCAGCAACACTTTTGGTATTTCTTCATATTTTATGTTTTAATTCATTTAGTTTAGTTTAGTTTAGCTTCTATTCTATTGTTTCTGGATTGTTCAAAGCAGTAGCAGTTGTCTAGGGGTAATTATTTTCGGATTTCAGTACTTTGGATGTTTGGATTTGGTTTTCAGTGGAAGTAATTATTCGGTTTCATGTGATTTTGCATTATTTCGGTATCGTTGATGCTTGGATGTGTTTTGAGTGTTTGTTTGCTTCTGGATTATGAACATAGTTTCTGATTTCAATAAGTAACATTAGTCTAGGATTTGGTTTGGTTTAGTTTAGTGCATGTTTGATTTGGTTTTTGGAAATTGTATTGGAATTGTGTTTTATGTTAGTTTTTGGAAAAGTAGAACTAGTCCCTCTGACTGTAGCGTGACACTACAGTTGCTAAGCTATCGTCCTATATTGACCACCAAACTCATGTGGCTCGACCCTTACTACCGCTATACTAGTGAGTCTGTGATGTTTATTTTCTTATTTTTGACTGCATAACGACCTAGGCGTTTCAGGGACATATGAATTAGCACAACTGGTTGAGGAAAGGTTCCGAGAGCCGTCTGAAAAGGAACAAACTAGGATTTTGGGAGACTGTTGGATTAAGGTGTCTAAGCAATAACTATAAGTGATACATGTACTTGAATTGATAGCAGCACAATCCTTTTGGGTTGCCCTCAGTAGTTCAACTGGTATAAAGGTTAATAAATAGAGAGAGAGAAACAATAGATTAATTTGTTATGTGATAATAAATTAATTAGAAACATGTTTGGAATTAATTAGAATTAATTGGAATTAATTTGAATTAAAGTGTAGGGGTTGGATTGTAATTGTTCAATAGTTGAACAATGGAATGATTTGGACGAAATCACATGCGCGACACGCGTGAAGTGTTCCGCGGCGTGCACCGTGTGTAGCCGGAAAGGGGTTTAGAGATATGGGTTTTATCTCAGTTTAAATTCGAATAAGGTTTATCCTTTATCGCCCTTGCAACTATAAATACGCTTCCCTTGTCACATAATTCTCTGCCCCATTCCAGTAGACGGCTCTCTGGAATTTCTCTTCTCACTCAAGCAGAATCTATAATCCTTCTCTAAGGTTATATATCGAGCTTTTCTTAATAAGTTAATTAAGATAGTAACTGTTTCTTGGACTTTTGGGTGTAAACCATTAGAGGCACGACACTTGTGGTGCTTGCTTCCGAGAGATCAACAAGACAAGGATTAATTTTTATTTGCTATAATAATAATAAGGTATGTAATCCTGAAACCCTCTTTATTAATTTTGATTATGCATAGGATTTGTCATATATGTTCTTATTTATATGTTCAATAGAGAAAACATAGATCCTTTAGGTTGCATGTGAACTTAAGAGTTTTAAGTTTATTTGTTTGCCTATTCCCCATCAGTTGATGCCTCACATCTACTACTGGTGTTGTAGCAGAGATCACTGGCATAACGTTTCAAAATATCATCAACATTTGGTTTTAATGATGAATCATCTATTTTATTGCAACATAAAGATAGAGAGGTTAAGAATGGATTGGTGCGTGTGATAGATTACGGTACGCAATCTAACTATCGGCACAAAATTTTAACTCTTGACTTTGAGTGGCTTAACTCAAAGTGTCTAGAACTTTGTGTTACAGAGAACTTGAGGTTGATTTGAGAGAAGAGTTGTTAGTGCTTCAAACTCATTGTGGTGTACCAATGAGAATCATCTGTATAAGTTGTTTTGTATCAGGCTAGCTCAGTGCATCGTCGACAGGTAAGGAATGTCTCAGTGAATCACGGTGATAGTTAAACACATATTTGACATGAGATTTGGATTTGTATTCCTGATTGGTATGGATCAGGAACATTGACGATCGTGCAAATTGTGAAAATAAAAAAATATTTTTGGATTTTTTAATTTTGAAAAGAAAAGACATAAAGGAAAACATATTTTTGTGTTTTTGAATTTTGTAATTTTTGTTGTTTTTAATTCTCCCCCTAAATTTTTGCATGTAAGAGAATTTTCGAAAATAAAACATGAACAAATTTAACTAGAAAAAAATAATTGTACAAAATTTACATGAACTTATTTAACAGTCATCGAAGCGAATCATTTTCAAAAGTTCAACAAGCACATCGAACCGAGCTTTTGCAAAAGGTTTTGCATACAAATCTGCCACATTGTTATTTGTGTGGATTGGTTCCAAATGAATTAGTTTATGCTTGTAGCAATCTCGTATAAAATGAATTTTGATGTCAATGTGCTTGGATTTTGAATGTTGGACATAGTTTTTAACAATTTGGATAGCTGCATCATTGTCACAAAATATGGGAGTATCGAGAAAGTTCAAACCATAATCGAGTAGTGGATGTTGCATCCATATGACTTGAGAACAGCAAGCCGAGGCAGCAACATATTCAGCTTCAGCTGTAGAGGTTGACACGGTTTGTTGTTTCTTGCATTGCCAAGACATCAGTCTGTCTCCTAAAAATTGACACCCAACGCTTGTAGATTTCCTGTCAATATCGCATCCTCCATAATTGCTGTCTGAAAATGCATACAAATCAAATTCACGGTCCTTAGGATACCAGAGACCCAATTTCGGTCTCCCTTTAAGGTATCAAAAGATCCGCTTAACAACAGTTAAGTGAGAAAGTTTAGGATTAGCCTGATGTCGAGCACATTGGCAGACTGCGAAGACGATATCCGGTCTGCTAGCCGTCAGATACATCAGAGATCCAATCATAGAACGATACAACGTTTGATCGACAGATTGTCCATCTGGGACTGAAGATAGCAGAGGTCGCTCAGCCATCGGAGTGTTAGAATCTTTTGCATCCTTGAGCCCGAACTTCTCGAGAATGTCTTCGACATATTTCCCTTGATGTAGCAGAATACCTGTTGAACTTTGTCGTACTTGCAACCCTAAGAACATCGTCATCTCCCCCAGAGAGCTCATTTCAAATCTCTTCTTCAACACCTGCTCGAAGTCTTTGCACAAAGCCTCACTTGTAGAACCAAAAATGATATCGTCCACATAGATTTGAACGACAATTTGGTATGTCTTCTCGCGCTTAATGAAGAGAGTCTGGTCGATCTTCCCTCTGGTATAACCGTGCTGTAAAAGATGTTCGGTCAAGGTAGCATACCAAGCACGGGGTGCTTGATGAAGACCCTAAAGAGCTTTATCCAGCTTGTAGACATGGTTGGGAAACTTGGAGTTGACAAAGCCCAGAGGTTGATCAACATAAATTTCCTCCTTGAATTCACCATATAGGAAAGTTGTCTTGACGTCCATTTGATACATGGTAAATCCCATATATGAAGCATATCCAAGAAAAATCTGAATCGCCTCCAATCTCGCCACAGGAGCATACACTTCAGTGTAGTCCAGACCTTTAATCTGTCTAAATCCACGGACAACCAGGCGCGCCTTATTTTGCACTATCACTCCAGAATCGTCTTGTTTGTTGCGAAATACCCATCTCGTATCCAGAGATTTCTTACCTTCGGGTAATTTGTAACGCCCCGTTTTCATTTAAGTATTTAATAATTATATATATATTTATTTTAAATCGGGTTTTACGAAAAACGTTTAATAAATTTCTATAAATAAATTTAAATAATGATAATAGCAAAAAACAACAACTAATTAATTATTAAAAGTGATGATGATAATAATAAATAATAATAATAATCAAAACATAGTTAAGGGTTTAATTTGTCAAAGAACTCAAACCAAAATTGATGAGAATTAAGGCCTTGGGTTGGAAATAATTATTATGGGAAACTAGGAGGACTAATTGTGTCATTTAGGAAAAGTTGCATGAAATAAACTTTTGGGCCGTGAATTTGTGATCGGGAATGACTTCAGCCTTATGCTTCTCGACAAACACTTCTAGCCCATATTTACCTCGCGTTCCTCTTCTCTCGTCAACCCATGATCACGCATAACCCTAGTCTCATGGTCGCTTCACATCGCTCAGATGATTTCGTGAATTGGATGGTGTCGAGATTGGTCTTTCCAAAGACGTTGCTGATCGGGGTTCCTTCCATTGAATCCTACGTACCATTGAGCCAAGCCACAACCCTTAGCCGTATTCCCTTTGGAGCCAAGAATTTCTAGCTAGAAAGAGAGGGAGTTCGGGAATAAATTGGACGGGATTTTGAGAGGGCAGCGATAAGAGGGACAGCGGGATGAAACGGGATATCGGGACTGAAAAATCAGGGGATTTGGACGGTGTTGGTGTGCGTTTAAATCCCTAAGGCCTTTGAGGTAAGCTTGTATTTGAATATTTGTTGTGTTTCTTGCAAAACCGTCATCTTGCACCACCGGAGCGCCACCATGAACCACCAAAAGACCATGATAGATTGTATTTGTGATCATGACCCAAAAACCAGACCTTAGGTGAAGTCCTAATGGTGTTAGGGGCTGTACAACTCATGTGAAGTTCATGTGGATGTGTATGATTTCATGTAAGACATAGATATGATCATCTATTGTGCAAGCTTGGTCTTAATCATTTAGGAGGGTTCCAATGTGTATATTTATCTAAATAATATGTAACTTTGTGGTTAAGAACTTAATGGAAGATGGGTAGGATAATAAGCTAAGAAAACATGCTAAAAGTTGAGTGAATGGTGCTAAAAGTTCGTAACAGATTCTGTCCTCATTCTTGCAGACCTTTTTGTGAAAAATAGAAGCGGAATTGGAAAAATTACCACAGATAATAACTTGTTAAAATCGAGTCTAGTTTCTAGAAAGGTATAGCACATGCCAATTGGAGTTATGGTTTGAGAGTTATGATCAAAAGACTGGACAGGGGTCAAAAAGACTTAATTGGAAAAATACATAAAAATGTCTTATTAAGTCCTTAATGCATCAGGGGCTTAGGAATCAGATGTTTGGACATATATAACATGTTTTAAGAAGATTTTAAAGTCATTCATTGGTTTATAAATATAAGCTTAATGCATAAAGAACCTAATGCTAAAATGCTTTAAGATTAATTAAGAGTATACGAAGAATAAAGTCGAAAATAAGTGACGTGAACTAAATATCAGTCTTAATGAATATGTGAATGGTCCTAATAAAGGTTCATGTTATAAAGGGCTTAATGGGTTAGGGTATTTTGTTAAATACGTAATGAATGAGTGAAAAGGAATGTAAAACATATAATGCATATATATTAATAAGTAGAGACTTGTATTATAATCTAAGTATTGTCTATTGATAATACTTGTAGGAATACGTGACATGTTTGATGGTTGACACTTGGATCGCTGCTAGCAACATAGTGGTATCAGGTGAGTTATATTGACTTACCTATTATAGTAACGGTGCATGTAATGTGTTGTTATATTTTATTTGTTACATGTTTATGTGTTCTCAATGGTTGTATATGATATGTATTATGTGTTATGTATATGTGTTGTCCATGAAGAACCGGGGGTGAAGTGGGCAATATATGCATATGTAAGTTATGTCCATGAAGAACTGGGGGTGAAGTGGACAAAGCTGACCACGAAGCACCCGGGGGGAGAAGTGGTTTGGCTAGCTGGTCATGAAGCACCCGGGGAGAGAAGTGGCCAGTGTGTAAGAGTTGGTACCAACTATATGTGTTTAGAATAATGTGATGATGTTTATATTAAGTTATGTTATATATTTGTCTATGTATAAAAGTGATACGTGAATGCATGTGATTGGTATAATATGTGAGTACTGTGTTTCTCACTAAGCGTTTAGCTTACCCGTTGAATTCTAACATTACAGGTTTAAGGGGTATTTTGGAAAAGGACACGGCGTGATCGCTCTGAGCTCGTATCTGAATAAAAGAAGGGACTTTTTAAGTAATTTATATTATTTTAAGTCTTCCGCTTATGTTTAAGGTTTTATTCAACGCTAGACACTATTGAAAAATGTTTTATGAAAACGTACAACGTCAACTTATACAAGTCTTTTGTTAAGTTAAGATTTATTAATGTAAAATGGTTTGCGAAAATTTCTAACACCCGTACTCTGATAAATTCTTATTTAATTTTAATGAAAGATTTTTATAGATTTAAATAATGGTTTTATTATTAATATTTTCAAAAAAAATAGGGTGTTACATAATTCCACCAGCTGCCAAACATTCAATTTGTCGAATTGATTCAGCTCTTGATGCGTAGCGTCCACCCAGCTTGGTTCGTTTAATGCCATCTCCATATTCTTCGGTTTGATTTGAGAAATGAAGCATGAGTAGAGGCATTCGTTGACATGACCGCTCTAGCTTCTGGTTTGAACCCCATCGTCCAAAGAGCCAATAACATTTTCAATAGGGTGTTCACATTGAATTATTGAGGGAATAGCATGGTCGAGCGTTGCAGAAGAAACCTGAAGATTCGTTATATTCTCAACTCTGCCTGCGCCTGAAGTACCTCTATCAGATGTTCTGAAGTCATAGGAGGTACTGGCTACATACTCATCGGGGATCCTCTCAGGAAAGAGGGAATCCATAAGTGTGGAGTTGAATAGATCAGCAGGTTCAAAATTCATAACTCCTTCTTGAGTGGAAGATTCTTCAAGAGCTGGTGGTTCGTCAACAATCTTGAAGATTCAGCAGGAGCGTCATCAGTCACTGTAGTGGAAACATGAGATGCACTGTCATTCAAAATAATGGGATCATCAAAAATCACAGACGGTTTGATGGGATCAGCAATGATTTCCAAATCTTCATCTCTGTTAACTCCACTTGGGCCTGGATGTGTGCCTAAGACATCATCAGAAAACACATTAAAAGACTTAAACAAATCAGCATAATTAAACAGCTAGTCGGGTCCAACTCGAGCATCCGTTTCATTCTCCTCTAGCCACCGCACATCAAAAGATGCCACAATCTACTTGGTGACCTTGTTATACACCCAATAAGCAGTTTTACCCGCATACCCAACAAAGTAGCAATCATCAGCTTTAGAGTTAAACTTTGGAGTAGCTTCAAGATGAAGGATGGTGCAAGGACATCCGAAGGTTCGGAAATATGCAACAGTTGGTTTGCGGATGTAGAGGATTTCATACGGAGTTCTCATTTGACTCTTGTTGATAATGACCCGATTCTGGACGTAACTGTTAGGACAAATTTATTTGGTTTAATCTTTGCATTTTAAAGGGACTAAATATATAAAATATCAAGTTTTAATGGGCTGTTTGGGTTTTTCGGTTGGGACCGAAATACCTCCTTGCTGTTCGGTCTTCATGACCGAAAAACAGGCAGGCCTTGTTTAGGTTTTCGGCCCATGGGCTTGCTTGTTCGGTCTGGATAGGCGTGTGTATATATAGTGTCTTGTGCCTTCATTTGAAGGTTGGTTGTTTTGGAGCTATAGTGTTTATAGCCAAAATTCTGTCAAAGTTCAAGCAACTACACATCTTATGTACTTGACGATTGTTCTAATAAAATCGTGTGCATTGAAGGTGATTTGATTGTGGTCTTATTGATTTGATTGATACCGTGTGAAGATCTAATGAATATGGGACCTACAATTGGTATCAGAGCTTGAAAACCTTGTGTTTTTTAGTGTTTTGGTATTAATCTCATCTTTCCTTTGCTTAGATCTTGGAGTTTTGAAGGTTTTTCGACTATTTTGGACTGTTTGATCGAAAATTTGGTATTTTTATGCTTGGTGTTCTTTGTGTTCTTAACAATCTTCAAGCAAAAAGGCATCAAAATCACGTTTTTGATCCAAAAACGCTGTTTACAAAGTTGTTTCAGAGAGATCTAGATCTGATTGAGTTGTTCGGTCACACTCCTCAATTGTTCGGTGGCGGCGCTGAGCTATTAGGGTTCTAGAAGTTGTTTGGTTAGGGTTGAAGTTTTTCGGTCCGTTATAAGGTTGTTCGGTGAGGCCATTTAAGGTTGTTCGGTCTAAGTTTCTTGCCTAGTTAGTCGGTCCAGTTGTTGTTCGGTCCAGTTTTTCGATGTGAAGTTTTTGTCCAACGATTCTCGTTTGAAGTGTTTCTCGCCCTAGTTCTTCGGTGAAGTGTTTTTCGGTGTAAAAACAAGGTTTTTCGGTCCAGTCGCAATTCATTTTTGTGATTAATTTTTGGTATTTTTCAAGACTCATTTCCAATGGATCCCGCTATCTCAAATGTTAACAATGATCTTGATTCCGTTATGGGTACCGTTACCCGTATTCCCCGATTGATCAAAGTTGAAGGTTTTACTGAGTGGAAATACATATTCGAACAGTACATAAAGATGAAGGATGTCAAGCTATGGAGAAGTTATTTACGTCCACCAGTCAGAATTACTATAACTAGAGATGATGTTGTGGTTGACAAGCCTTTTGAAGAATATTCTGATTTGGGCTTTGAGAAGGTCGAACTTGATCAGAAAGCTCTTGTTACTCTGTCAATGGCACTTTCACCTGAAATTGCTCAGGGTTTTCATGAGTACAAGACTGCTAAATCTCTGTGGGATGCTCTAGTTGATGTTTATGAGGGGAATGAAGATATGAAGCAAAGCATGCAGGATATGCTTCGTCATAGATTCAATCTGTTTAATCATATTCTTGGAGAATCTCTTGAAGCCTAGTTACAAAGATTCATTACTCTACTCACTGAGTTGACCACTGCTGGAATCAACTTTCCAAGGATTGATGTCAACAAGAAGCTTCTGAACTCTCTTCCTAGAAGTTGGGATATGAATCTGGTGGTCATTAAGAAAACCAAAGATTTAGCTAGACTCTCACTCTCTGAGATTATGGCTATTATCAAATCTTATGACATGGATGACAAACAGAGGGAGATGAATCATGTCAGCTCATACCAGTCTGCTAACATTGGAACTTCAACAAACAATGCTTTCTCTGATCAAGCTACTGGCCAAACCACTAGTCAAGTTCATGTTTAACTTCAGCCTATTGCATCTCCAGTGGTTCCTCACGCCCCATCTGGTTCTTCATCTACTGTCAAGACAACAACTCCTACTCAAACCCTTCCAAAAGGAGCTGAAGAAAATCTTGGTATGATGGCTAGTCTCCTGAACTGCTACAATGCACTTGTTGCTGGTAAATTGTTTCAGCCTATGACCATGGGAGACCTTGATCAAATTAACCGTGATGACCTGGAAGAAATGGACATTTCTTGGCACATTGATATGGCAGTTCATAGAGCCAAGAAATTTACTCAGAGAATTGGAAGGAACAATTGGGTTAACAACAATGGTGATAGGAAGGTGAGCTTCAGCAAAGCAAATCTCAGATGTTTCAACTGTAATGAGCTTGGTCATTTTGCTCATGAATGTATCAAACCCAGAATGGAGAATCCAGATAGAACCTTGGTACCAGTTGGAACAAACCGTGAAGCTGCTCAACCTCAAAATACAGAAAGAGCAATGGTGGCTCAACAATTCACATGGGAGAATCAATTGTAGGATCTGAATCTAAATGGAGAGGGTACAGCTCACCTTGCTCAGATCGAAAGGGAAATGGATGTGGATGTAGCTGAAGGAGAAATGATGGATCTACAGTTTGCCTTCATGGTCTCTACTACTCCTGCTGGAGATGAGGTTAGTGAAATTTCTTGCTCTTCTCAAACTTGCATTAATACAATTGCTAAATATCGTGAATTGAATGAGAACTTAGTTAGAGAAATATTTGACTTAGAAAACCTTGTCCATAAACACAAAAAGAAACTAAAACCCCTCCAGGAATCTTTATATGCTAAAACTTCAGATTATCTTAAAATTCAAGATGAACTCAACATAAAGAATTGTCATCTTAAGTTTGCAAATGAAGACATTGCTAGATTAACTGCTGAACTAGTTGCATTAAAATCAAATATTCAAAATGTTGAATCAACTTTTAAGAATGTTTATGTATCGAGTGAAGTAGTTGAATCTATACTTGAAAAACAAACTAAATGGTCAAAGATACACGGTGAAGGTCTTGGATACAGTGCAGTTCCTCCTCCATATAATAACAATTTTACTCCATCATTGGCCACCGAAGAATCGGAAGAATGTTATTTGTCAAATTATATTCAAAATAATACATTTGGCACCGCTGAGAGTTCTGAAATGAAATCTACTGATGTTTCTATCTCATGTGCAGATTAATTAAAATCGAAGATTGAGGACGTGGAAGATTCGCCTGTTTTTAATTTTGATAAAACTTGTTTGAAGTCTAATACTTTTGATTTATGTGATGATGTGAAACTTGACACTAAAACTTTTGTTATTTTTAAAAAATCTTGTGGTGCTGTTTTGAAAATTCAAGGACAAATGTTTTGGTTGATAAATCTGTTGCATGCTTCTGTGTGTGTGGAAATAATTTGCATATATCTGGACCTGGATAGAATTCCAATACTCCTTTAAAAAGAAAGACTTGTTTTAATTGTGGAATTGTTGGTCACATAGCCAGAAATTGTCCCCGACACTTGTATGCTTTTCAAAATGAACAGGTTTGGCAGAATGTGCCAAAAAGGAATTCTTACAAAATAAAACCCTCAACGTCACGTTCTAGAAAGAAAAATCATTATAATACTAATGCCGGGAATCAAATTACTGTACTCAAAAAGCCTGTTTCTGGAAGTAACTATGTCTTACCAAACTTTGTAAGATCAAAGTCATTTCAAGAATTAACTTCTAGTAGTTCTGATTCTACATCAAATGTAAATGTTCCCATTTGGACAAAAGATAAAAGATTTAAATCACATATTGAATGAGTTCCTAAAGGAAGTGTTAAAACATCTTCTAATATTTCACCACTACTTGATCAACGTGATATGAGTTTTGAATCAATTAAATGTCTTGATAGTGAAGGTCAACCCAATTTCCATATGGATTGGGTGCCTAAATCTAATTGATCCCGCAACTTGTGCAGGAACAGTTACGGAGGAATATCAACAGACATTGGTATGTTGATAGTGGCTGTTCTAGGTACATGACAGGCGACATGTCCCAACTACACGACATTGAAAATTTTAACGGTGGATGTGTTTGCTTTGCGGGAGGTGAAAAAGGGATGATCACGCAGAAAGGGACAGTATTGAATGGTGTGTTAAAATTTGAGAATGTTAATTTTGTACATGAGCTCAAGCACAGTTTACTGAGCGTTTCTCAAATCCACGACAAGGGCTTTTCAACACATTTTACAAAGAAGGAATGTTTGATTCTCAAACCCTGTGTAGTCATTCTAGAGGAGTGGATTCTTGTTCGATCAGAACAAAAAAGCAATGCTTACATCATCGACATGAATCACAACGCTCCAGAAAACGTTACATGCTTATTCTCAAAGGCGGCTGAACAGACTGCTATGTTGTGGCATAAACGTCTTGGTCATGCCAACGCAAAGAATCTGAATCGTCTTGCAAAGAACAACATGGTTCAAGGACATCCAATCAAGGACTTCATCACATTTGAGAAATGTGTTGCCTGTGCTCAAGGCAAACATCATCGAAAGCCACACAAGCCCAAATTGATCAATTCCATTGATTCGTTACTTCAGCTGATTCACATGGATCTTTTTGGCCCGGTTAATGTTCTCAGACGTAACTGAAGTTCTTATTGTTTAGTTATTATTGATGATTACTCACGTTTTACTTGGGTTTTCTTCTTAAAGAACAAAAGTGAAACTGCAGAACTGGTCATAAAGCTCATCAAGCTTATTGAAAATCAAACGAATCAGAAGCTGAAAGCTCTTAGATGCAACAATGGAACAAAATTCAAGAATGCGGTATTAAACAAGTTTTGTGTAGATAAAGGTATCCTGCGTCAATATAGTGCTGCTCGTACTCCGCAACAAAACGGTGTCGCTGAGAGACTGAACAGAACTCTTATTGACGCTGCATGTACCATGCTGTGTGATTCTAAACTACCGGTGATATTTTGGGCTGAAGCAATCAATACAGCCTATTATGTTCAGAATCGGTTCATCATCAATAAACCTCAAATGAAAACACCTTACGAGATTCTCTATGTTTGCAAGCCAAATGTTTCACATTTCCGTGCCTTTGGCTGTCCTTGCACTCTTCTTCATCTTGAAGCCACTCTGAAGTTCAACTCCAAAGCGGACGATTGCTACTTCGTTGGATATGCAAGTAAAACTGCGTATCGGGTGTACAACAAGGCAACAAAGCAAATTGTGGAATCATATGATGTGCACTGGCTAGAGGAGAATCCAATTGATGCTCGTGTTGGACCCGATTGGTTGTTTGATTATGCTGAACTGTTTAAACCTTTTTATGTGCTTTCTGATGTTGTTTCAGGCACACAACCAGGCTCTAGTGGAATTAACAGAGAGGATGCTAAAGATTTCGTTCCTGATCTAATCACTCTGTCAATCATTCTTGAATATCCTATTCCTAATGACGGTGCATCTCCTGATTCTGCTACCGTAACTGAAGATGCTCTTGCAGACTCATCCCAAGTTGTTGGAGATACCCTAGTTGTTGAACAATCAACTACCCATGAAGGCGTTATTCAACCTGAATCTGCTGATCTCTTTGATTCTACTATCATGGATTCACTCTTTCCTAAACGAATTCCTGATGAGTACATTGCAAGTACCTCATATGATTTCACAGATTCTGATAGAGGTGCTGTTCCTTCAAGAATTCAACAGGACCATCCAATTGATACCGTTATTGGCCCTATGGATGATGGTGTTCTAACCAGAAGCCAAAATGGTCAAGTCAACGAGTGTCTCTATTCGTGCTTTATGTCTCAAATTGAGCCGAAGAACGTAGAGATGGCACTCAATGAACCAAGTAGGGTGGATGCCATGCATGAAGAGCTAAATCAATTTGAGAAGTTGAACGTCTGGCAACCGGTGGAACTACCCGAGTTGAGTATGTTGCTGCCTCGGCTTGTTGTTCTCAAGTTATTTGGATGCAGCATCAACTCCTTGATTACGGTATGAATTTTCTTGATACTCCTATCTTTTCCGACAATGAGGCTGCTATCCAAATTGTGAAAAACCCGGTCTAGCATTCTAAGACTAAGCACATTGATATTAAAATTTATTTTATCAGAGATTGCTACAAGCAAAAATTAATTCACCTGGATAAAGTTCACACTGATAACAATATGGTGGACTTGTTCACAAAACCGGTTGCAAAAGCTAGATTCAATGTGCGGGTCGAAATGCTTAAAATGATACGTTTCACTGACTGTTAAATCAGCTTTGTAAATATTTTACTCTATTTTTGTTTAGTTAAATTTGTTCATGGTTTTTACTTTTCCAACTCTTTCCCAAGCACAAATTTAGGGGGAGAAGAAATACAAAACAAAAAATACAAAACTTTAAAAATAAAAAAATATTTTTTATAATTTTTATACCTTTCCTTTCAGAAAATTAAAAACTACAAAAATATTGTTCTTTTTCACATTTGCACGATTGTCAATGTTCCTGATAAATACCAATCAGGAATATAGATCAAAATCTTCATGTCAAATATGTGATTCACTATTATTGTGACTCGCTAAGATATTCTCTACCTACTGACGACATACTGAGTAATATCACTCACTGTTGAGGCAACACTCAAGTGCTAGTGATACTTACTGTTACACCATAGTAAGTTTGAAGCACTGAAAACCGCTTCTTAACCAAATCTAAAAGTTTCTTCTGTAACACCAACTTCTAGACACCTTGAGTAAAACCACTCAAAGTCGAGAGTTACGAAGTCTATGCCGATGGTTAGATTGCTTACCATAATCTATCACACGCACCAATCCATTCTTAACCACCTCTAACTTTCTTTTGCAAGAAATAGATGACTCATCACTTTAAACCAAGTAACGATGATATTTCAAAACTCTATGCTAGTGATCTCTGCTACAACACCAGTAGTAGACGCGAGGCATCAAAAACCACTCTTACCTACAAAGCTTCTAATTCAAGAGTTTGATGATTCAGTGTAATAAACCATGCACTGATGACAATTCGAAAGTCTAGCCGATGGGTATGTCTAGCAACCAAGACATATTACACGCTCATACCACTCTCGAACCTATATCTTCTTCTAATACAAATGTTCGTGACTCAATGTGATATTACCTCGCATTGATGAAACATCGAAACTCTAGGTCAGTGATCGTTGTTGTCTACCACAATAGTTGTGAGACCCCCAACAACTTTACCAGGATTCAAATTGGCAGTAGGATGGTACACTCCGTAGAGTTTGGATACCATTGAACGTCTCGCCAAGAGCCAAGTCAACTTGTTGACTTGTCAACTGCATTAAGATCTCTGATCAAGGATATGCACGGGCCAAAATCAAAACGGCTATGAGTAGTTCACCGGGACTTAAACAATCGCAGTGCGTCACTCCGGGTTCACATATATACTGCAAGAAGTCTCATTCTGAGCCAAGGATGAATCCTTGAACAACTGTGGTGAGAGTTTATAACTCGTGACCCACAGGATTCACGGTGTCTGTACATATCGAGAAGCACCAGTCAAAAGCAACGTTCAAAAGTTTCGACACGATGTTTATGTTCCCGAAGAAGGTGAAAACAAAATTCCATGTGACAAGCTGTTTGAATTCCTCCTCAGCTAGTTTGTTACTACATCAACACCTGAAGTGATCAAGTGAAGAGATGAAGAGTCAGACACCAGTCAAAGTCAAAGTCAAATCAAAATATGGATGTGCTGATTCAAGACACTTACTGAAGCCTAAGGAACTCACCAAGTCAAATCTGAAGAAAACCAGTACCGATGGGCGATGATAAAGTTGTCGCTGCAAATGTGCTGAATTTTATCAACATCTATACCAGTCACCTGATAAGGGGGAGATTGTCATGATAAGGGGGAGTTTGTTGAAATCTTCTGCAGTTTTCAACTGAAGACTAAGAGATGCCCAAAGTCTAAATGAAAGCATTAAACCAAGGGGGAGATTGTTAGGATAAATTTATTTGGTTTAATCTTTGCATTTTAAAGGGACTAAATATGTAAAATATCAAGTTTTAATGGGCTGTTTGGGTTTTTCGGTTGGGACCGAAATACCCCCTTGCTGTTCGGTCTTCATGACCGAAAAACATGGTTTTTCGGTTAGGCCTTGTTTAGGTTTTCAGCCCATGGGCTTGGTTGTTTGGTCTAGATAGGCGTGTGTATATATAGTGTCTTGTGCCTTCATTTGAAGGTTGGTTGTTTTGGAGCTCAAGTGTTTATAGCCAAAATTCTATCAAAGTTCAAGCAACTACACATCTTATGTACTTGACGATTGTTCTAATAAAATCGTGTGCATTTAAGGTGATTTGATTGTGTTCTTATTGATTTGATTGATACCGTGTGAAGATCTAACGAATTTGGGACATACAGTAACAAGTTGTATTAATTGCTTCGGCCCAGAAGAACACAGGCAGTTCAGAATCACAGAGCATGGTACGCGCAACATCAATCAATGTTCGGTTTCGGTGCTAGCAACACCATTTTGTTATGGTGTACGAGTAGCACTATACTGACGCTGCACTCCCTTCTCTACACAAAATTGATCCAACACTGTGTTCTTGAACTCGGTCCCATTGTCACATCGAATTCCCTTCACCTTCTGATTCGTTTGATTTTCAATGAGGGTGATGAATCTCTTGACCAGTTCTGCAGTTGTACTCTTATTTTTCAAAAAGAAAAGCCAAGTGAAACGTAAGTAATCATCAATAATAACTAAGCAATAAGAGCTTTTAGTAATACTCAGAACATTGACGGGGCCAAAGATATCCATATGAAGAAGTTGAAGGAGCGAGTCAATGGTGTTGACCAATTTGGGCTTGTGTAGCTTCCGATGATGTTTGCCTTGAGCACAGGCAACACACTTCTCAAATGTGATGAAGTCTTTAATAGGTAGCCCCCGGACAAGATCGTTTTTGGCGAGACGATTTAGATTCTTCGCATTGGCATGACCAAGACGATGATGCCATAACATGGCATTCTGTTCAGAGACTTTGGAGAACAAGTAGGTAATGTTCTCAGGAGTGTTATGATTCATGTCAATAATATAAGCGTTGCTTTTGCGTTCAGATTTAACAAGAATCCACTCCTCTGGAATGACAACGCCAGGTTTTAGAATCAGACATTCTTTCTTCGTAAATGCGTTGAAAAACCTTTCTCGCAAATTTGTGAAACGCTCAGCAAACTGTGCTTTAGCTCTGGAACGAAGTTCACATTCTCGAATTTCAACACACCGTTGGTCACGGTCCCCTTTTGAGTGATCTTTCCTTTTCGTCCTCCCGCGAAAGAAACATATCCACCGTTAATGGTTTGAATGTCATGTAACTGGGATATGTCTCCTGTCATATGTCTGGAATAGCCACTATCAACATACCAGGGTCTGATGATAATCCTCCATAGCTTTTCCTGCACATGATGCGGGATTAATTAGATTTGGGAACCCAGTCCATTCGGAAACTCACTATCAATACAGGAAATAGGTTCTAAGCTCATGTCACGTTTGTCAAATAATGAAGAAATTTCAAAAGACTTTGAAATACTGCCTTTGGGAACCCATCTGTAATTGGATTTAAATCTTTTGTCTTTAGACCAGATGGGGACATTAGCATTAGATTTTGAATCAGGACTACTTTTCGAATCAGTCCTTTTGTCCTTGGCAGTCTAAGTCTTGTTCTTTGAAACATTCCAATTTCCATTTCGAGAACGTGATCTCGAGGGTTTTCTTTTATAAGATCTCCCTCTTGGCACGTTCTGCCAATTATGCGCATGATGGGGATCATATAAAAATTGTGGACAGTTTCTAGCAATATGACCAACAATTCCACAATTGAAACATGTTTGTCTTTTCAAAGGAGCATTGGAAGTTTGTTATGGTCTTGATTTATTCAAAGAACTACCACAAACACACACACATGCAACCGATTTTTTAACGAAATTCTTTGGATTAAAGTTTTTAAATTTAACATCACTACAAATTTTCGAAAAAATAACATTTTTAATGTCTTGTCGCACACAATCATTCAAACAAGAAGAAATAGAAATATTACTCTTTAAACAATTTTTATCGGAATTAAAATCATTCTCATCCTCCTTGTCCTTATCCTCCTCTTTCAATTTATCTACACATGAGGTAGAAGCATCAGTAGAGTTCATTTTAGTGCTCTTAGCGGTGTCAGATTGATCATTTTAAACGGAACTAGATACAGTGGGTTGCTCTATCTCTTGGTTTTCAATGGAGGGGGTGTAGTTGTCATTAAAAGGCGGTGGATCATTTTTGTACCCAAAACCTTCACCGTGTTTTTTTTGCCATTTTAACTGATGTTCAATCATAGATTCAACAACCGTACTTGATGCATAGAATTTTTTAATATTAAAATGAACATCATTATACTTCGTCTTCAGTGCATCAAGTTCGACAGCTAAACTGGCAAGTTTCTCATTAGCAAATTTATGGTGACAACATTTTATACTGTAATCATCTTGCAATTTCTTAAAATCTGAAGTTTTAGCATCTAGCGTTTCTTGAAGAGGTTTCAGTTTCTTTTTGAGATTATAAATGTCATTTTTAAGATCAAAAACTTCTCTAACAAGATTGACACGCCTAGGTTATTATGCGGTCAAAAATAGAAGAATTATACCTCACAACACACTAGTACAGTGGAAGTAAGGGTCGATCCGTGGGAGTCAAGTGGTGGAATTTAGTGTCAGAATAAACCAACTATAGTGTCATGCTATAGTCAGTGGCATTCAAAACCCTTTGCAAAAACCAATAACTGAAAATACTGAAACTGCAACTAACATTAATCAAACTAAAAACTCCAAACTCCAATCCAAGTGTCTTACTTTCTGATTCCAGAAGTATATTCCAGAAAATCAGAAGCAATTAAGAACATCAAACCATTCAACGAACAAGAAAAACATAAACCAATACCGAAAATGCATAAAATAACTGAAACCAAATGATTATATTGAACAAAAACTAAAACCAGAAGACACAAGGTTTTGACTTCGAAAATATCCCAATCCAAACTCCTCCCAACAGATTCTACAATCCAAAATCAATGGAAACAAGCAATAACTAAAACTATAAAATGCTAAAAATAAATCAAAACATGAAAATACCAACTTTAAACTATAGGAGTCTGAAAAAACGAGTCGAAGAAGCCTAGGTTCAACCTTTGGGTCTGTTCTTTGCTCCAGAAATTCGACCTAGATGCCTCTATTTATACTTGCAAAATCGAGCTAATCGCGTCACGCATGGCTTAAAACCGCGACGTGGCCTTATCCAGATCCACGTTATTCGCTGTTTGAAATTCAACTCGTCATCGCATCTTTGACTTCCCCGCGACGCGGGTATGTTTTTGACTGATGATAAGCTTCAACCAAAACTTCTTCATTTTGTACGCCTTTAGTCCCTGTTTTTATCTTTTTTCTCATACAAGCACTAGACACAAAAACGTGAGAATATAACAGTATATGATATATAATTCACTTAGGATAGGGTCTAACAACGACTAAAATACTTGCTATTACTAGGCGTCATCAAAGATTATCATTGTATTCACGATATTTAGCAATTATATCATCACAAGATTTAGAGCAAGAAACTTCACTAACCTCATTGTTGGCAGGGGTGGTAGAGACCATGAATGCAAACTATAACTCCATCATTTGTTCTTTAGCAAGATCAGCATCCTCGTCACCTTCAATCTATGCTAAGTGAGCTCCTCCATCTTTAGCAATGTTCAGGTCCTACATCTGGTCCTCCCATGAGAACTGCTGTGCCACCATAGCCCTTTCAGTATTTTGAAGAACTTCACGATTAGTTCCAGATGGCACCAGATTTCTCTCAGTATTTTGCATTCTCTACCCTTGGCTTGGTGCACTCATGAGCAAAATGCCCCGATTTGTGACAATTGTAGCACCTAAGCTTAGTCTTGTTAAAGCCCACCTTCTTGTCTCCATTAGCACCCCAGTTGTTTCTTCCTGTTCTCTGGGTGAACTTTTTCGCCCTGAATACAGCCGTAGCTATCTGCAAGGAGTTATCCATTTCTTCAACGACTTCAGGGTTAATCTGATCCAGGTCTCCAATCATGACCGGCTGAACTAGCTCACCAGCTACGAAAGCGTTGTAGTAGTTCATGAAACCAGCCATCAAAGCCATATTTTCTTCAGCTCCCTTGGTAACCATTGGAGCTGGAGAAGTTGATTTAGAGGCGGGATTTGGCACAGAGGGGGCTGGAGGTGCCATCGGTAAACTAGATGAAGAAGGAGCATGTGGTGCAGGAAGAGCAGAAAATGCACTGTTAGTAGATGCGCCCAGGTTGACAGATTGATAGGAGTTAACATGGTTAATTTATCTTTGCTTATCATCCATATCACAAGATTTGATGATAGTCATAAGTTCAAAAAGAGAAAGTTTGCTTAGGTCTCTTGTCTTCTTGATTACAGCCACATTCATATCCCAGCTTCTTGGAAGGGAGTTCAGCAGTTTCTTGTTGACTTCGGTTTTTTATAACACTATTCTAGCAGTAGATATCTCATTGTTAAGAGTGATGAAACGTTGCAACTGAATCTCAACCGTCTCTCCAAGCACATGATTGAACATATTGAATCTCTGGCGAAGCAATTCTTGCATACTTTGCTTCATGTCATCATTTCCCTCGTAGACTTCAACCAATGCCTCCCATAAAGATTTGGATGATTTGTATTCTCTGAACCTCAGAGCAATGTCAGGAGACAGTTCCATGGTGAGAACGGCGAGGGCTTTCTCATCTTGATATGCCTTATGAAATTCTTCATTTGTGTAGTTTTCAACAGGTTTATCTACCACAGTATTGTCTTCTAGAGTGACTGTAATTCTGACAAGATCACGTAAAAAGCTTCTCCATACTTTAACATCTTTCATTTTGACATATTTCTCGAATCTGAATTTCCATTCCGAGAACCGTTCAGCAGATAATAGTCGTGGAATGCGAGTGGCCATCCCCATGACAGAATCAAGATTGTGTTGCATTGTAGTAGCCAACTCCATTGAAAACAGAAAATTTAGAAAAATTTCAAGTTTCTGAACAAAAACTATGAAAATCTTGACCGAACACCACAAAAATTCTTCTGTCTTGACCGAAAATCCCAGACCGAAAACACAGAAATTCGAACCGAATCCTTCACAAGCCGAAAACAGTGACCGAAAACAAGGATTTCTACCAAAAACTATAAACCCTAGAAGCTGTCACCGAAAACTCAATGTGGGTTGACCAAAATCACAACTTTGGCCGACCGAAAACGCAAAACCCTAACTGAAAACTGATGCGCCGCCACCGAAAACACGCAGAGCAGACCGAAAAAACCAAAATCAGATCTGAAAACACCGTTTAGAACTAAAAAAATGTCGTTTTGTGCGAAAATAAGAACTTTATGGATCAAAAACTGGATTTTTGCCCAGAAACTTGAAGAACACCAAGAACAATCAAGATCCAAAACACCAAAAACAGTCCGAAATACAGAAATTCCTCCAAAAACGCCAAGAACAGTACGATCCAAGCAAAGGTTTTAAAGAGATTGATACCAAAAACACCCAAAAACACAAGGTTTTGAGGCTCTGATACCAATTGTAAGTGCCAAACACTACAAGATCTAGAACCTTATCAATCAAATACACGATTGTGCAGAATCCAATCGTGTAAACAATCAAAACAATAAGAACGAGGAGATTAATCAATCTTCAATGCACACGTTATATGGATTAAATGTCTAGTACATAAGTTGATGATTGCTTAAACAAAATAACTCTCTAGTTTAGCACAATTCCCAATGCAATCAACAATCACAAAGACGACTATAATGACAATATATACCTACACCTAAAACCCTATGCCCATAGACACAAAGCCCACCGAAAACAGACAAGGCACAACCGAAATCACCTTGGATTTCGGTCATGACCACTGAAATTACAAGGGTTTTCGGTCCAGATCGAAAACACCAATTCAGCCCATAAATCTTGATTTAAACGATTTAATGCCAAGCATAAACCATCAATTTAGGTCCTAACATATATATATATATATATATATATATATATATATATATATATATATATATATATATATATATATATATATATATATATATATATATGTATATATATATATATATATATATATATATATATATATATATATATATATATATATATATATATATATATATATATATATATATATATATATATATAATACATATAGTACAAGAGTTTTAATGCACAATGTCTTAATATTTAAGATTGTACAAACCAATAAAGCATTACACTTTTGAGCGGCTGAAAATTTTCAAATACGTCTTTGAGCGGCTGAAAAAGGATTTTTGAATTTGAAATTTGAAAGATATCCGTTGAATTTGAAATATTTATTGAACTCTGTGTCGACATGAATTTGAAATATTTATCCAATCTCATCTACGTTTTGAAATTCATTTCTCTCTCTCTACACAAACCTATTTCATTCGTCCATCTATCTAAACCCTAATTCTAGACACAAGCATCATCGACCACCTCCATCATCTTAGCACACTCCACTGCCACCACCGTTTTCATGACCGACTACCACTGCCGTCAATATCCACTACCATCGCACTATAGATCTAAACCATCAAACAGCCACCACTCGCGATAGCACACCACCATCGCACCACTCTCAGAGCACGTCTCTATCACACCCTATGAAATCCATAGATCTAAAATTGCTGCTTTCACCACAACTGTCTTCATCCGAACTACATCTGGGGTTTGTATATTATACATTTTTGCTTGTGTGTGGATCTGATATATGTCGGATGAAGACGGTTGTGGTGAAAGCAGCAATTTTAGATCTAAGGATTTCATAGGGTGTGATAGAGACATGCTCTGAGAGTTGTGCGATGGTGGTGTGCTATCGCGAGTGGTGGCTGTTTGGTCGCTTAGATCTATAGTGCGATGGTAGTGGATATTGACGGTGGTGGCAGTCGGTCATGAAAACGGTGGTGGCAGTAGAGTGTGCTAAGATGATGGAGGTGGTCGATGATGCTTGTGTCAAGAATTAGGGTTTAGATAGATGGACGAATGAAATAGGTTTGTGTAGAGAGACAGAAAAGAATTTCAAAACGTAGATGAGATTGGATAAATATTTCAAATTCATGTCGACACGGAGTTCAATAAATATTTCAAATTCAGCAGATTTCTTTCAAATTTAAAATTAAAAAATCCTTTTTCAGCCGCTCAAAAGTGTAATGCTTTAATGGTTTGTACAATCTTAAGTATTAAGACATTGTGCATTAAGACTCTGGTACTATATGTATGTTTTATATATGGTATATATATATATATATATATATATATATATATATATATATATATATATATATATATATATATATATATATATATATATATATATATATATATATATATATATATATATATATATATATATATATATATATATATATATGAAAGGGTTCAAATGAGAACCACTAAAAGGTTAAGAACCGTGAGAACCGATATTCACACAAGAAGAATCATGTTTTTTTTCGTTTTTTTTTCATACTTGTTTATTATGTGAAAATACATCAAAGTTAATAAAATATCTTATTTTTTAATACGTTTTACGATATTCACAATATAATAAAATTTATAGTTATTAAAATGTGAATACTATAACGTAAACACATTATTAAACTGTGAATTAGTGGTTCTCACGGTTCTTAACCTTTTAGTGGTTCTCATTTGAACCCTTCCACATATATATATATATATATATATATATATATATATATATATATATATATATATATATATATATATATATATATATATATATATATATATATATATATATATATATATATATATATATATATATATATATATATATATATATATATATATATATATATATATATATATATATATATATATAGGGAAGGGTTCAAATGAAAACCACTAAAAGGTTGAGAACCGTGAAAACCACTAATTCACAGTTTAATAAAAACATTACGTTATAGTATTCACAGTTTAATAACTATAAATTTTATTATATTGTGAATATTGTAAAACGTATTAAAAAATAAGGAAATTTATTAACTTTGATGTATTTTCACATAATAAACAAGTGTGAAAAACAAAAAAACGAAAAAAAAAAGATAATTATTAATGTGTGAATATCAGATCTCACGGTTCTTAACATTTTAGTGGTTCTCATTTGAACCTCTATATATATATATATATATATATATATATATATATATATATATATATATATATATATATATATATATATATATATATATATATATATATATATATATATATATATATATACTATACTGTAAATCATATATAAATTACAACCTTTTAAAGCACAAAAGTCTTAAAGTCTTAAAATTTTACAACTCTTTAATGCATTGATCTGTTCCAGCTTCCAAATCTCACCCCTATTTTAACATATACTAAATAAAAAAGAAAATATTCAAAATTTGAAAACTTGTCAATCTATAAAGCAAACACACATTCCGAGAAAAATGTTTCATCCATTTACTTTGCTTTACTTTGTTTGTGATAATGTGCCTAATGTCAATCTATAAAACAAACACCTATTGCATGAATGTAGGAGTCAAAACTAAGCTGACGGAGGTGCATATAATAATTAAAAAAACCCAGTTGTCACCATTCAGTTGTGATTCAAACTTCTTTAATCTACACCTTTAATTTTTTTAAAAAGCATCTACACCATTCACTTTAGACGATCCAGTTTAGACAATCCAGCTGACTCAAAACCACCCAATCAAAATACACCATTTGAAGTATAAAAGGTATCCACACCCAACTTCTTCTTCACTTAAATATTTATGAAACATGCCATTACATTTAATTTTCTTCTCGATGTTGCATTCTCCTGTATACCAAGAGCCACCTGTCGCACCATCGTCTCTTCATTGTTCTTTGTGTGAAATAGTAGAGCTTGCAATTTTTTGTATGAAGTTGAGTCTAAACACATGTAATATTCCAAAAAGCAAACAATTTCATTTTTTATTTTGATTTTATTATCTTGATCTTTTTTGCTATGTAGATTTATAAAAAACACTACTAATATCAAAAAGTAAAACACTACTAATATCAAAAAGTAACATTTTATGCTCCCTTTCTCTTATAGGATTGTTCATATAGGATTGTTCAGCTTGCATACCCATATTTGAACATGTAAGAAATCTCCATTCACTTGATTTGATTTCCTTAATTTTGGCTTCTGAATTCTGCATTCTGCATCACCAGAATCAACAATTGCAGGTTCTTGATCAGAAGACGGGAGCCCAGAAGCCGAATGTACATCTGCATTAGTATCAGCGGAATCATTAATTAAAGGTTCATTATCAAAAAATGAGAGCCCAGAAACAGAATGAACATCAGTATTACCGGAATCACCTATCGAGGGTTCATGAACACCTACTATGATTGAGCAAAAGTGAAATCTTGCTATAGAAGCCATGGCAAGTTTTGTATTACAAAAAGTGCATCAAAACTGTTTCATCTCAATGAGTTTTAGGGTTTAAAGTAGCTTTGAGCATTGGTACAAAACTATGTAATTCTACATCATTTTGCTGCTTTGCCTACGTTAATAATTATGAAGCCTCTCAAAACAGGAATTTCACCTTTTAACAATGTCAAAATTCGATAAAACCTAGGTGCTATTGAAACGAGATGAATGAAATCTCCCTTCATTTTAGTAAGATAAAGCCACAGAATCAACAAACATCAATGAAATAAATCAATTTCCCAATCTCTCTCCATTCAAGCAAGCAGTAACTGTCAATTAAAGGTGCTAGCAAACAAATCAACAAGTTAAAATTATATTATAATTAACCCAACACTAACCTTTATACGGCCAGCAGCGAGCAGATCGGTCCTGTTTTTATTTTTGTCCATGAACACGAATTGGTTTAAATCCTCAAACCCAAATCATGTTATGGCTCTCAACCCACCTGTAGATGATCAAAAACCTGCAAATGCAGCAATTCGACGTTAAAACCACGACGCACAAGTTGAAACTCGAGAATTAATCAATCCCGGATCACTAAAAGGGGAAAGGAATTGAAGTAACCTTCGAGCAGATTGAGCGATTTGGATGGATCTTGTGGGTTGGGGAAAATTGAAAGCATTTTTGGTGAGATCTAAAGCAATCGATGTCAAACAAAATCGAAACCATGCTCTGGCCTGGTGGAGACGGGTAGGAAGAGGCGGCGGAGGTTGGGCTGGAAGAGAGTAGCCGGCAGTGGGGCTGGAAGGGAGTAGCCGATCTCCTGGAGCTGGAAGGTTTAGGTCCGTGTGGATGACGGTAGTGATGTAGCGGCTCCAAGTTAAGGATGAAAAAATAATGTTAGGGTTAGGTTTCATTGGTTCCTCTTTATCGCTTTTTTTCCCCCAATATTTAACTTAAAAAAAACATTGTGAAATGCTCATGCTCAAAGCCAGAACTCTTGAGAAACACTTAATTAGTTTATTATATTTGTTGTGAGGGTAAATTGCATAAAAGTCACTAACTTTTCCAATTTTCTCGATTTTGACACTGTATTTTTAATTTTTGCAATTAAGTCATTATGTTTTCAGAAAATTGCAATTAAGTCATTATGTTTTCCAAAAAGTTGCAAAAATGACCATATGACAGGATGGCAACATGTTACCAGGTCATATGGTCAAATTTGCAATTTTTCAGAAAACATAATGACTTAATAGCAAAAATAAAACATAGTGTCAAAATCGAAAAATCTGGAAAAGTTAGCGAATTTTATGCAATTTACCCTTTGTAATTTATATAACTTAATCACTTTACATGTCTCATACGTGTCCAAAAAAATAAATTTGTTGTTACCTTGTTTTTCCATTTAAAGTAATCAAATTTATTGTCCTAAAAATGGAATTTCAAAAAGATTTAGGATAAATGCATACGAATAATAAGTTATGTAAACAATGTCTTTATATGATGGGTTATAAAAATCTATATTGATGTTCGTTCATTTACAAAGATAGTTTAAGCTAAGTAGATAAAAAGTTCAATATACTTTTACCATTTTTTCAATCGAGTCCATCAACTTTCTTATTGAAAAAAAAAATATTTGGCAATACAACCTGTCAAGCTAGTAGCATTTGCATACTCGAAGACATAAAATGTATAATTTTAATCACTAGATTTTTTGAAAGACTTAATCGCTAAAAATTGTGAAAATAGACAAAATAAAGAAAGGCGTCATCTTACTCGAAATTAAAGTACTTGTTTTCAATAAAACAAAAAATGTATACTCATTTTCAATAAAAAAAACTTAATTTTAATGAAACAAAAAGTATTAAGAGTTTAAACTAGAATTTTTTTATGTAAAAGAAGGTTTCGTATGCATTTATCCTAAATCTTTTTGAAATTCCACTTTTAGGACAATAAATTTGATTATTTTAAATGGAAAAACAAGGTCACAACAAATTTACTTTTTTGGACATGTATGAGACATGTAAAGTGATTAAGTTATATAAATTGCATAGGGTAAATTGCATAAAATTCACTAACTTTTCCAGATTTTTCGATTTTGACACTATGTTTTATTTTTGCTATTAAGTCATTATGTTTTCTGAAAAATTGCAAATTTGACCATATGACCTGGTAACCTGTTGTCATCCAGTCATATGGTCATTTTCGCAACTTTTTGGAAAACATAATGACTTAATTGCAATTTTCTGAAAACATAATGACTTAATTGCAAAAACAAAAAACACAGTGTCAAAATCGAGAAAATTGGAAAAGTTAGTGACTTTTATGCAATTTACCCTCACAACAAATATAATAAACTAATTAAATGCCAAGTTGACTATTTTCTCAACTTTTTTCCCCACCTCCGCACTATGTCGACCGTGTTGATCGATATGCATTATTGTTGTTATTTTGTTTGTTTTTGATACGTTTGATTCGACTGGTTTATATGATTACTGCAAAATGCTATTTGCTAAATTAGGTTTATATTCATCTATTTAAGTTTAGTTCAACAAAACCAAAACATAAAACAATCTGAGTTTTTTTATTTATGTTCATTAGTCTAAAAAGTTATGTTATTTGTGTTTATTTGTGTTTGTATGTAAAGATATTAAAGAAATATAAATAAAGTTATGTCATTATATATATATATATATATATATATATATATATATATATATATATATATATATATATATATATATATATATATATATATATATATATATATATATTATATATATATATATATATATATTAATTAGCAAATTTTGTTTGTGAGGAGAACATACTATTCATTTGGCTTTGCTATCTCCAGAACCATTATTATTAAATTCAGATCATAGTATTATTGGTAAAATATAGGATACAAATTGTAAATAAGTTTTGATTTGGAAATAGCAATTTTGATTCTTTTTATAGTAAACTTTTATATTTACGTTTTTTCCCCTCAATTAATTTTGAATTAATTGTTTTCACCTTATTTATTATAAAGTTATATTATTGGTATTTCGTAAGTTACGATTCCAGTCCCTTATTATATTTTAAAATTACATTTTCCGTCCTTTACGTAATTTGTCTTTGTTGAGCTGCGTTTTTTCAATATACGGGGCTTCCGCAGCATCGCGCGGACTGTCCGAATACTAGTTAGTCTATCAAATCTCTTGCTAAATTCTTTAATGCTTTTCTTTAGTCTTTTTAGTGCAAAATCATTTGAATTGAGTGTATGTTGAGTTGTAGGCCACACACATCCACTAAAATATGGCTTATATTTTGTATGAAAACAAATAAATAAAAAGGAAATTATAAGTGTGCAAAACCTACACATGGTGGGATGAACGAAGTCTACCAAATTTCTTGCTAAATTCTTTAATGCTTTTCGTTAGTCTTTTTAGTGCGAAATCATTTGAATCGGGTGTATGTTGAGTTGTAGGCCATACACGTCTACTAGAATATGGATTATATTTTGTATGATAACGAATAAATGAAAAGGAAATTAGAAGTATGCAAAACATTGGTCAATGAATCGACTTACCATGGATTATATTCTCATTTGTTGAAAGAGAACCACTTGAAATTCTGATTTTATTAATTTCTTTGAATAATTTTAACTATCATATATGTGGTTATTTTTAGCATCTTACCAAAATATTGAAAATAGAGACTATGACTTATAATTACACTTTAATCGTCGAAAGACAACCACTTGAAACGAACTGTTTGTTACTGTGACATCACACGGACACCCCACTAACCAAATAACAACGTACTTATATTTGACTCTCACAAAATTATTTGCCGAAATAAAACTAATGTTCGCCACCGAACGGTAATAAATAGCCAAATGAACTATTCACCACCGCCGCATCGCGCGGGTATTAACCCTACCCTGCATAAAACGTTCGCCACATAGCCGAAAGAAAATTACCCGCCGTCCGCCGCATTGCGTGGGTATGCACCTCTCCCCCACCCCCACCACAATCGAAACCTTGGTGTCGGATTTTCACTACAACTTATTAATCCTAGAAGGGATATTGTTAAGAATTTGTAATTATATAATTAAAGATTATTATCTATTGTAAATACTGATTTAAATAAATGCAATAACTAAATATAAAGATTAACGACGTGTAACATGGTAGACTATTAAGTATTACATATTTATTTTTAACGCAAAACAACAAAGCGAAAGGAACTTAATTACATCCTTGAAACTATTTGGTAATGATCAACTAAATAAACTATTTGATGAAAAAAAACTAATTGCCTCCAACAAAGTGGTTTTTAATAAAAATATATGTGCCGAAAAAATTGTGTACGTTACCGATGAAATTATAATGATGTAATTTCCAATATAATGTATTTAGGAAAGAATGATAATCATTGAAACGAAACTATATGCATGCCGATATGAAAATATTGATAGAAAGTCATTATTCGACGCCTGACAAAAAAAAACTAATCGTCGCACGGGAACAATTCACGTAAATGAAATTAATTATCGCCCGCTGCATTGCGCGGGTACTCCACTAAGATTAGGACACAGGGTCATTATTATTTTGAAGTGTTCGATAAAATTCTCTATAACAAACATATGGAATTCCCGTAAAATGATACCAAAATCTTGCGAAAACAAATAGCCGAAAGGAAACTACTTGCTGTCCGCCGCATTGCGCGGGTACGCAGCTAGTATATATATATATATATATATATATATATATATATATATATATATATATATATATATATATATATATATATATATATATATATATATATATATATATATATATATATATATATATATATATATATATATATATATATATATATATATATATATATATATATATATATATATATATATATATATAGTAGAGCTTCGAAAATTCATCTTATTAGGAGTCTTTGGTTAGCTCCTAGCTGGTGTGCCACATCCTTTACTTTTAATGAATGTTGCCTTTTCAATATATATATATATATATATATATATATATATATATATATATATATATATATATATATATATATATATATATATATATATATATATATATATATATATATATATATATATATATATATATATATATATTGAGTCCGTTTCAAGGAAGAACCAATATTTTCCTAGGAACCGTAGGATCTTTTTGACTAAAATTATTTTTTCAAAAAAAAAAGACATAATACATCTAGTCGCTTATATTTAAGACTTTTTGTCAAAAAAAATTTGAAAAATAATATGTATACATGAAATGTGCATATATGCATTTTTTTCGCACATGTGTATATGATCACGTTTCGTGCATATGTGCACATTTCGTGTATATATATTATTTTTTCAATTTGTTTTTTAAAAAGGTCTTAAATATAAGCGATTAGGTGTAGTATGTCATTTTTTTTGAAAAAAAATTTTTAGTCAAAAAGTTCCTACGGTTCCTAGGAAAATATTGGTTCCCATTTGATATTTAGTCTATATATATATATATACATATATATATATATATATATATATATATATATATATATATATATATATATATATATATATATATAGGAAAGGGTTCAAATGAGAACCACTAAAAGATTGAGAACCGTGAGAGCCACTAATTCACAATTTAATAAAAAATTTACGTTATAGTATTCACAGTTTAATAACTAGAAATTTTATTATATTGTGAATATCGTAAAACGTATTAAAAAATAAGGAAATTCATTAAGTTTGATGTATTTTCACATAATAAACAAGTGTGAAAAAACAAAAAAACGAAAAAAAAAACATAATTCTTAATATGTGAATATCGGTTTTCACGGTTGTTACCCTTTTAGTGGTTCTCATTTGAACCTATTCCTATATATATATATATATATATATATATATATATATATATATATATATATATATATATATATATATATATATATATATATATATATATATATATATATATATATATATATATATATATATATATATATATATATATATATATATATATATATATATATATATATATATATATATATATATATATATATATATATATATACACACACACTATATACTAGTTGTAAAACCCGTGTATTACACGGGATGAAAAAAATTTGTTAAATAAGAGATTTAAACATTAATAATTTACGTAAGAAATTTCTGAAAAGATATGACGAAAGTGTTGATATATACATCATTAATTAAACACTAAAATATAATTGTTGATAAATTTTGAATAATTATAAAAAATCATAAATTTTGAAAGACTTATTTGAATACGTTATTATGAATATCAGGTGAGTATAAATTTTTTATCAAATTGCTCATGTACAAAATCAGATTGATGATTATCAAAACTATAATACGCAACAATTACAAATCTATATAAAAACATAACAACAATTTGTTAACAAAACATTATTATTTTATAAAGATACTAATTTTCATTTTTGTTTAATATCGTACATATTTCAAGTTTTTGTTAGCACATCAACTTATCTTTGAATAGTGTTATGAAGAATTTTTACTTATGGGCAAGTGTTAGCCTGTAAGAGAGTATTTTCCACCTATTAACATGAAAAATATAAAATAATGGAACATGAAAAATATAAAATAATGGAACATCCAAATATGAAGCAACGGTAAATGAGCCCACAAAAACTATTTTTTTAGATGGGTTTCATAAAAATCAAAACATATAATTACAAAAAAGTTAATTTTTCATTAAAAGGGAATGATTCAAACAAAAACCCTAAATTATTCTTCGTAATTTTTATTATTTAGAATATATTAGTTGATAAGGTAACTGATAATCAAAATAATTTTATTAACAACTACTAAATTATTAAATTTAAAATACAAAAAGTTTTATTTATTAATAATAAAAATACTTCTTAGATATGTATCCATTAATCTTTTATTAGATTAATTAAGTTGTATCCTGATCCCACGTGTGGTGTGCGTGCTAGTGACAAGTTTAGCATTCCTTAGCAACTAAATAAACATAACAAAGGTTTATCTATACAAGTATGGATACATCATTCCACTTCAAGAAAATTACACTGCCTACCCACCAAATTGAGTTCAGATCACATAATCATGCTAGTAAGAATATATAAATGATCCCCATTGATATGTATGGGTAAATCAAAACATAAATATACATAAATTAATCCTACAAGCTCCAATTAACCTGTGTAAGGTAGCCTGCACCACAATCCCAACATACGATTAATCCTGCATTTATTTCTTGTTTGGTTCGGTAACTCTTATTTTCATATAAAATTAAGATGAAAAGAAAACATAAACGGATACCCTAGTTCAATTCTAAACATGAAAAATAATTACTTTTAGTATCGTTATACGGTTACAAAACAATATTACAAGTAACGAAAGTGAAACATATCTTTCTTACGTTCATTTAATACATATTTTGTGGAACTTAAAAATAGCTCAGACCCATTACACCTTTCACATGAAAAGTTAAGGATAAATAGAGCTAACACTAATAAAGGCAAGTGAATAACTCATACTTCTTTTCTAAGTCGGTCATTCTCCCACATCTGTTGTTGTTCCCTACATCGTACCAATATTGCAACAACCCCAAAATAAGACCCGCATTAAAGTTGTTTCAAAATTATGCTAAATGATCCAATATTTTGCAAAATTGGTAGAAAGTAGATTGTAGTTCTGACCTTTTCTTGAAAAGGATTAATCTCGTTCATAATTACATCTCCCTGGAGGAAAAAAAAGTTGGAATGTAAGCCCCAATGTAAAACTACTAAAAATAACATACTTTTGACAATTTGCTAGTTTGAGAAACAAATAAAACATTTAAACAATTTTACAAGCATTCAGACTTGGTAAGAATGAACCTCTTTTGTAAAGACATGACTGAATCCAGTTTTCAACACTTAAAAGCTGAAATCCCACCCCTCAACCACTTATCTTTCATGGAAGATCATGTTAGAATCAAGAAACACTTGAAGCAACCAAGGTATTACAAAGACTTGACCATGAGAATGTACCTTAATTGATGAGTTCTCTCGGCAACTTCTAAGACTATTTAAACCAACAATTAGTAAGTAAATCAAAAAGAAGTTTTATCAGTGTTTTGTCTTAGTTTTAACAAAGCTCCATTTTCTCCAGTTTTATTCTAGTTTTGGATACCATCGGTTGAATTTAGATTTTGTACCAAAATATATACTCTGTATCAAGCTTTTTCAAATTAAAGCATAGTATGTTCATTTTATGCAGAAGTGGGATACCACTGGCTGAATTTAGAAAGTCAACATAATTGGATAATTTGTAAAATCAGTTAAGTCTGGAATTTGTACATCACAAAATCTAAATTTCTTCAAAATAGGCAAAATTCTCAAGAGTACCTAGATGTGTACCAAACAATTCTCAAAATGGGTGAAATTCTCATTGTTTGTAAAATGGAAATTATTCACGTATGCTTACTAACACAAATCAGATGCAGAAAGCACATCTGGTATTTCATTTAACAAAATGTCAAATATAATATTGCAAATTGAATAGTAATTCTAACACACTTTTGTGCTTGTGCATTCAAACCGAAAGCAGAATGGGTTTTAGTGATTTTACATAATAGAGAAACGATGAAGATTTCTTACATAATAGAGAAAGGGTGAAGATTTCTTACAGAGAGTTTCAACTCATTTCTCCTTTTCCTTGTGGAATTGCTATCTGTTGCTTCTGATCTTTGAGTATAGAAGATGATCATATCGTTTTGTCACTTTTTCATGCCAACCAGTTCCCCTAGATGTTTGGAGTAGCAGTCGGAGCAAATGGTGGCCATCGTCGATGGAGGTGGTGACCGATGCAGGAGGCGGAGAAGGGAGACGAAGCCGATGAAGACAAGAACTTTAGTGAACCATTAGCCCTCGTCAGTATACTATAATTCCTAGGGTCCGAAAGCACAAAAACCCTAAATTTTGTGAACCAAGAGAGGAATAGATGTAAGGGTGAAAACTCAAACCAAAAGATAGGCACCGAGCACTGAATCTGGATTAGAAAACTGAGGTGAGCTTTAGTTTTGTGTGGCTCAGATAAGTTATTTCACTGGTTAGGTTGCAAAGAAGACGAGATGGGGAAATTTGAACTCGGATACAAATTGAGAAGAGAAGATATACAAATTGACGAGAAAGGAAAGTGGAAACGGATGGAGAAAACCCAACAACATTTAAATCGCAATTAAACAGATTATTAAAGAAATTAGAGTAACCGTCAAAAAAGTTTATTTTTTAAAGAAAATCAAAATTCTATTAAAATGACATGTGGCTAAACACCTATGGTGATGACAAGTGTCCTTTGAGATATTTATTAGGTTAAGATATATTATATATTATATATATATATATATATATATATATATATATATATATATATATATATATATATATATATATATATATATATATATATATATATATATATATATATATATATATATATATATATATATATATATATATATATATATATATATATATATACTAGTTTTATTAACCCGTGTGCTACACGATTGGAGAATTAAAAAAAATATTACATGATAAAAAAATTATGTTTAATTATAAATTAGCAAACTGTTTATATGTTCATAAATTATTTAAAGATATTGTATTCTTTTTACATAGCGTAGAAAGTAAATTACAAATTTGATGTTTGTGTTAAATTGATTTTTTTTAACTCTGATGACTAAAAAGGGTTACAAATTGGTTTCTTATTTATAATTTTATAATGATTTTGATCATTGAATGGTTAATTTTAACATCTTATATCTTAAATTTAAAAAATACATTTTTGCCTCCCTTTTTTGTTTCATTTTAATGTTCAAGTGGTTACTCAATTAAATACCCAAACCGAGAAAAAACACAGTTTAATCAAGACAATTACACAAATATTCACCAAACTCAAGAAATTAAAAAGAATTAAAACCATTGGCAACTATGGAAAGCAATAGAAACATAAACGAACTTGAAATATAAATAACCTCTGATCAATTACAAGGACATGATATTTTGTTGCATAATATTAAACAAAGCCATTAAAGTATAAAAGTTTCTTTCCATGGTAAAGATGCATTTTGTTATGTGGCTGGCAATGATGATCTGCATACACAAATTTCTTCCACGACAAACCTACATAACTAATGACGTCATATACGATATTAACAAAATACCACAGTGATATTATATAAATAAAGTCAAGATAATAGCCACAAGGGTAAAAAATAATATGCAGTAAATATTTATTTATTTTAGAAACCACTTTTAATAATAAAAAATGCTTCTCATGTATTTATCTTCTTTGTTAAACCTCTTCCAGGTATGCTCGCCACCATTTCTGTTGCTTCTCAAGCCTTATTTTGGTTCAGTTTCATGACTAACTTGAGAAAGCCCACTAATAACAATCTCACTTTTTTCTTCTTTTGTTCCTTTTTTCCTCCTGGAAACACAACCTAATACACCCACCCAAGTATATCATTCTTATTAACGCTACATACTTTGATAATTCCACTCAATTATATCATTCTACTTTCAACCTTTATGTTCTTAGGACATTGTAGTTTGAAATTTTACTCAATTAGACACAAAAGAAAATTTCATATTTTAAATTTAAAAATGACAAAAGCTATGAGGGAAAAAAGGGACAAAAAGGTCAGAACTAAAGAACATAGCATATTTTAAATTTGAAAATGACAGAAAGGACATTTTCATTACTTAGCCAAAAAGAGATAGCAATCAAGTTTGTCACTTTCTTTTGTATCATGAAAATGAGACTGTGAGACATGAATTCCATAAGAAAAGTGCATCCTTATGAAAAGGTCAGAGGAAGAGAAGGAGCGAGAGCGTGGATGTAAGGATGAGGGGCTGATAGGGTGGAGTAAAGAGATTGTTAGTGATAGTTTCTAAATTTAGGGGATTTAAGTTTAAAATCAATGCCTAATTGCATATTTTACAATTTGAATACCATAAATCACGACATCCAATGTTGGAAGAAGTATGGGAGATATAAATGGTTGAAACTCCAATTTAGGATGCAGCATGGGAGATACAACCAGCATGATCTTCATTAGGTGCAAAAAAATTGGTTCAGCAATGGTAAGAGTTAGAGTAGAAGAAGTTAACATTTAGAAAGTTGAAGAACAGTGTAAAGAGCAGTTACTCCTAACGATTTTCCAAACAATTTCGTAGAATTACCTGATGTGACAATATGAGGACGCAAAACTCCGACCTAATACTCTTTTGGATCATGAATGATGGTGATGCAGGCGGATGGTGATGAAAAAGATTAATGATTTATGGTTTAAAAGGGTGGAATGGGTTGATTGGGGGAGAGATAAGGAGAGCCGAGATTTGTGGCATAGAGTAAGGGTTTTGAAACAATTTCTCGTATATGGAGGGTTTCTAGAATTACCGTGATTGATATTGATGGTTACAATAAGAAAGAACAATTCAAATATGGTCTTCTGATTTCTTGTATAGGGTTTCCTTAATTACCGTGATTTATATTGAAATCTTTTCCTGAATCATTGGGATTCAAATCAAAACCGTTCGGTTTTTCAAATAAGATCAAATTTAATTTTCATAATTATTGACCTGCACAAAAATAGGCGGGAAATCAAAATGCTAAGGAACGTGAGGGTGCCAAGTGGCAATAAAATGGTCTAAAAAAATGCCATGTGGCACTTATAGCTTTCTTTTATTATATATATATATATATATATATATATATATATATATATATATATATATATATATATATATATATATATATATATATACTAGGTTATAAGCCCGTGTTAAACACGGGTTGACAAATTAATTTTTTGCGTAAAAAAGGAATTTACTTTAATCTTTTGGATTTTATATCACATGGTATGTATTTTCACATAATGTGATAATGTAGTTGATTTACTTCAGTCAATAATAACCACTTTTGGTTTTCAATATCAAATGACAATGCACTTTGATTTGTTCATGTTGAAATAACATTGTCACTTTTGGTTTTCAATATCAAATGACAATGCACTTTGATTTGTTCATGTTGAAATAACATTGTAATTCCTTATATTTTATTTAGGATTTTAGTTAACTGGCATAATCTCTCTCTCTCTATATATATATATATATATATATATATATATATATATATATATATATATATATATATATATATATATATATATATATATATATATATATATATATATATATATATATATATATATATATATATATATATATATATATATATATATATATATATATATATATATATATATATATATATATATATATATATATATATATATGGTCATGTTAGCCCTGTTTATTACTATTTACTGCAAAAATGACATAATCGGTCCATGTTATAATGTTAGTAACCTTAATGGAGTAAAATTACACAACCAGTCTAGAAATCACAGATCATGTCTACGAACTTACATTTGTTTTTAGCATCCAACTATGTTAATAGTGCTAATAATAGCAACCTACTTTACATATGGTCAATAAAAACTTAATTTCCATAATTGTATAACTAAGATGCCTGATTTACAACAATTTATAGAAATGTTTGGTAATGGAAAATTTTTTTTACAGAAATGACAAAACTGGTACATGGCCTAAAATATGTTTTTATCATACTACTATGTAAATAGTGCTAATAAAATCAACTTATATTGTGAACGATCAATACAAACTTAACAAAACTTATGGGAATAGTCCTTAAAGGAATTTGTTTCACAGAACTAACAGAACTGATCCATGAACTTACAACTATTTTTAGCATCATACTATGTAAATGGGGCTAATAATAGCAACCTACTTTCTCAATGAACAAAAATAACCACATTTCTATAAATTCATAACAAAGACGCCTACTTTACTGCAAACTACAGAAATGGTCCGTCACGGTAAAGACTTTAAATGCATCGCAAGATGTGAGTAAGTGTTTTAATTTATTATATCAAGTGATTTCATATTAGAAATCCTAATTTTAAATGGTATGTTTGGGATAAGAAAGAAAAATTAAATATTCTTGTTTAAAGCCGACACAAAATAATTATCCCTTTATATTCCTTTTTTCCAACGATAACGATAAATTAATCAGATAAATTAATCAATTAACTAAAGTAACAAATTTGGATTGAAGAAAAGTATGTAATTATCAAAACATGTGAGCTTTTAAAATAATTTTTTGATCAAAATTTGTGCTTCTTTGAAACCACCAAATACTTGTTTATTATATTTTTGGTTTATATAATAATCTTGATGTGTTTGTATTATCATCCTTGTACGGAAAACAAAAAACATATAAAAAATTAACCAGTTCTACAAATCAACATAGCAATTCAGGTTAGTTGTATGTGCTAGACAAGGATAATAGTGTCTTGAATAAGTGTTCCAACTAAGAATTCAAATCTCACGAAGAAGCCATACCAGGGGTTTCAATATAAGAAGTAACATGTAGAAGCACCTAGTTTCATATTAATAACAGGCAACACACTCATTAGTCAAGAAAAAAACAATTCAAGTAATTTTACAAAAATATATGATATCGAAAACTATCTTCACCTTAAGATCATCAACAGAGAGCCTTCAATCCTAGATTTATTTATACCAAACTCTAAATATAGACAAAAACTCACAAACACAAAATAAGGAAAAATAAAATTAGATAGATAACATAAAAGAAGACTGAGCGAGAGAGATAAAGTAGAGAAAGAGGGAAGAATTGCGTGTATAAATGTTTGAGTCGGCGGTAGTAGTGTCGATTAGGATTCCAGCAATTGGATGACTTTGTTGTTGATTCCGAAATTTCTTTTTCTATAAATCCCCGTTCAAATATTAGTGTCCGAGTAAACAGCCACATCCAAAATCCAAAAATAAAATCATGTTCCTCTGATAATCTTTCTGATTCATTTGACGTGCACAAGACCAAGAGAACCTAGTTAAGAGCAAATAATCAAAACGCTAGATCTGTGATTTGAAACCAGAATGAAAGAGAGGAGGAGAACCGAGAGTACCAAAAAAGATCATGGTGGTGCGTGTGTGTATATGGGAGTTCTTGAAGGTAGAGTTTGTGGTAAGTGGTTGTGTCTAGGGTTTCTACAAAGGGCTAAACGATGGTGGTTCTTTGTGGTTTAGAAAGAGAGCTATAGAGACGGTTGTAGCAAAGTGCGAGGATGTAGAAGAAAGGGAGTCAATCGGAAGAAGATGATACATATATGAAGATGAAGATGCAGGAATATGTTAAACATTGCAATGGATATACTTAGAATGGTTGAGTGGTTGCCTAAATAAGATATTGGAATTGATTTGAATCGCAAAATCAGCAATCATCATTTAATACGAAAAAGCGATAATTTAGGAATCATGATTTGATGACAAAAATAAGGGTAAATTGCATAAAAGTCACCAAATTTTCCAATTTTCTCGATTTTGACACTGTATTTTTAGTTTTTGCAATTAAGTTATTATGTTTTCAGAAAATTGCAATTAAGTCATTATGTTTTCCAAAAAGTTGCGAAAACGACCATATGACAGGATGACAATAGGTTACCAGGTCATATGGTCAAATTTGCAATTTTTCAAAAAACATAATGACTTAATAGCAAAAATAAAAAATAGTGTCAAAATCGAAAAATCTGGAAAAGTTAGCGAATTTTTTGCAATTTTCCCTATGTAATTTATATAACTTAATCACTTTACATGCCTCATACGTGTCCAAAAAAATAAATTTGTTGTTACCTTGTTTTTCCATTTAAAATAATCAAATTTATTGTCCTAAAAGTGGAATTTCAAAAAGATTTAGGATAAATGCATACGAAACCTTCTTTTACTTAAAAAAATTCTAGTTTAAACTCTTAATACTTTTTGTTTCATTGAAATTAAGTTTTTTTTATTGAAAATGAGTATACATTTTTTGTTTTATTGAAAACAAGTGCTTTAATTTCGAATAAGACGGCGCATTTCTTTATTTTGTCTGTTTTCACAATTTTTAGCGATTAAGTCTTTCAAAAAATCTAGTAATTAAAATTATACATTTTATGTCTTCGAGTATGCAAATGCTACTACCTTGACATGTTGTATTGCCAAATTTTTTTTCTCAATAAGAAAGTTGATGGACTCGATTGAAAAAAATGGTAAAAGTATATTGAACTTTTTATCTACTTAGCTTAAACTATATTTGTAAATGAACGAACATCAATATAGATTTTTATAACCCATCATATAAAGACATTGTTTACATAACCAGTTACCCAATAGGATATTTACACTGAGGGCATGTAAGTTAGTTGTTATTCGTATGCATTTATCCTAAATCATTTTGAAATTTCATTTTTAGGACAATAAATTTGATTACTTTAAATGGAAAAACAAGGTAACAACAAATTTATTTTTTGGGACACGTATGGGACATGTAAAGTGATTAAGTTATATAAATTGCATAGGGTAAATTGCATAAATTCGCTAACTTTTCCAGATTTTTCGATTTTGACACTATGTTTTATTTTTGCTATTAAGTCATTATGTTTTTTGAAAAATTGCAAATTTGACCATATGACCTGATAACCTGTTGCCATCCTGTCATATGGTCATTTTCGCAACTTTCTGAAAAACATAATGACTTAATTGCAATTTTCTGAAAACATAATGACTTAATTGCAAAAACTAAAAATACAGTGTCAAAATCGAGAAAATTGAAAAAGTTAGTGACTTTTATGCAATTTACCCCAAAAATAACGATACATAAAGAAACGGAAATCTATCAGGCGGGAAAACCATGTGAAGAAGGCTTATGAGAAGGCGACGTGGCAGCTTATATATTCTTTTATTAGTATAGGAAGATGCCAAGTGGCACTTCATGGAGCAGGAAACAAAAATGAGAAACCATAAGGGAATGCCAAGTGGCATATTATTTACTCTTTTATTAGAAGAGTATGATAAGATATATATATATATATATATATATATATATATATATATATATAGGGTCCGGTTCAGGGTGATGACTCTTTTTTCGGTGAGGACTCGCGAGAACACCTTAAAAAAATTGAAAAAAAATATAAAAAAATACAAATCATAAAATCGAGAATAGCACTATATCATTATCAAAAAAAATTTGCATCATTGCAAAACGTAATGATGCAATTTTTCTGTTTTTATTTTGGATCATTATTTCATTATAAAAAAAATAATGATCGAAATTTTTTTTTTTTGAATCTTTTTTTTCTCCGATATAGTACTATGATCCATTTTATTATTTATATTTTTTTATATTTTTTTTCAATTTTTTAAGGTGTCCTCGCAAGTCCTCACTTTAAGAAGAGTCCTCACCCGATCCTGATTCTATATATATATATATATATATATATATATATATATATATATATATATATATATATATATATATATATATATATATATATATATATATATATATATATATATCTATATATATATATATATATATATATATATATATATATATATATATATATATATATATATATATATATATATATATACTACTTTAAAAAGGAAAAATGGTTTCTAAAAATAGAAACTATTAAAATTAAGAGGTCCAATTGATTATGCACAGTGTACAATGCTATTAAGCATATCCGTTTTTCACCTTAGGCATATCCGATTTTTCTCTCCTTTCAGCTATGCTTTGACTAAACTTTGAGAGAAATCTGATGTTATCGATGACTCATTCAAACTATTCAGTCATATCTTCCCCGTATATTTGATTTCCTCTACTTTGAATGCAGCGTACCTCTTGCCTCGATATTTCATCCCCTTGAAACCCTAAATCTACAACCAGCCACTACCACTCCATATACAACCGCCACGGTCGTACATCACCGCCGCTGACAGCAACACCATCCAGACACACCTCTACCGAAGAGCCACCATCACTCACTGTATCAACCATCGCAATATCCAGCAATCCGGACCATCGCTGCCTTCTCCGCTATCACTACAGAGCGTTTGATGATAAGCAATCCCGACTATCAACCACCACCATGGTCACGAAAGGAGTCTGTAAGTGTCCCTTCAAACTTGCTCACAACTTTAGCAATGCCCCTTCATTGTTACACATGTTGCAATATTGTTTTTAGTAGGTATGGTATATTTGAGTGGAACTTGAGATCATCTTTAAGCAAAGCGCGATTGAATTATTTTATATCATAGGTATTGCACCGGATCAGCTGAGGTTGATCTTTTCCTGAAAGCAACTTGAAGATGGTTGAACTCTTGCTGATTACAACATCCAGAAAGGTTTTATTCATTATATTTTTGTAATCAACATTTATGTCGATATGATGTCAGAACAGATAGAATGACTTTCCTTTACATTTGATTGTTTAAATTTAGTTGATCACATAAACAGGTTACGGTACCAATAGATTAGTTGATATTGATTGCCTTGGGATTAGGTGTTACAAATAGGAGTCTCGCAAGATGCATTAATTTCACTATCTTGAATTGACCTTCGTGTTTTTACTGTGATATATAAAAGATTAGCATTGTTTTTCCATTACATTTTCTGGATCAATAAATGAAATCAGGGTATTAGTTACCGGGAATTGCTTAGGCTTATCACATAAAGAAATTAGATGTAATTTTATTCTCTAATCAGCTGTGATCAGCTTTCTTTCTCATTAATAACATTTAATCTGCAATCTTTAAATGATTTTACAGAATCGACCCTTCATTTGGTGTTGAGACTAAGGGGAGGAATCATTGATTCTACGTCTCTCTAAAAACCGCTGACCCTCTTTCTTTCTAACTTAGTATGTATGTTTGTCTTTCAGGTAGGTGTTGAGGTAACTTGTGCAAGCCAATAATCGCTAGCCATAACTGGGAAAAATGGTAGACCAAGGTTCTAGGGGAGTAAAAATTGGGAGATCTGGTTATCAAATGAGAATCGATTCTACATCTTTGGTTTGTGGCTGTTTTTTGTGTCTATTACATATCTCATATGGTCCTCTTGAATTTATTTGTGTATTTTCAAGAAAATTAAATCCTTTCGGGGCTTTGTGCTTGCTGAATTTTAATGCCTTGATACATGTAAGCCTTCTATTTATGTTCATGAGTGCTCTTGTTTTAGATTCTTGATTTCAAATTCATTTGTCCTATGATTTTATAAGATTTTCATTTTTAAGAACGGACCCAAAAGAACTCATAAAAATTGATGGGGTTGTGGTTGCCATACTTCGACACTTGTATAAATTGTAAGTTTTTGCATATAATAAAATTGTATCTTATGATCAGATGATTAAACTTGCCAATTTTGCTTCAAATTAATGTTTTCTGATTACAGTGTTATTTTGGTAGGATTTTAAATATGTAAATATATCTGGATCTAGAAGAATTTACTATTTATCACGGGTCTGAAATCTATTTTCTATAAAAGTTCGTTTGCTTTGTGAAGGATTTAGAATTTATTATAATTTTAAAATTCTTTTTGGAAAAAAAATGTTAGGAACCGGGCAGGGTACACGCAGCGGAAACACACTATCACACACACACAAACTCACGAAAATAAAGCAAGAAGATAACACAAGGATTTTTACGTGGTTCGGATTCGGTGTCAATCCTACATCTACGGACAACAACTAGAGAAATCTTATTAATACTCACAAGATTACAATTTATAACTCTCTACAAGTTATTTTCTCTCTTTAACTCAAGTGGTGCATCTTAATTGTGTTGTGCAGCCTCATATTTATAGGCTTGAGAGAAGAAGAGAATTGATGTGAAACAATAAAAGAAGCAGGCACCCATCTTCATCCTTTTGTTGACTTTCAAATTTTCTCATTTAGCACCATTTACTTCCTCCTATTTTCTCCACCAACCAACAATCTCCCACTTGGAGAAAATAACCCAACAATTCTCCAGTAATCTTAAAAACACCAAGTCTTCCAAGCCTCCAGTTCCCAAGAACAAGCTAAACTTAGTCACTTTCCTAGTGGAGCCGCCCCTCATCATCAAGTACTAGAAGGGCCGGTTGAAGCTCCCACAAGCTCCAACTCAGTCGTAGCCAATCCCGCTACCGACTTAGTCGTGGTCAATACCGCCATCGAATCATCCCCTATCTCAACCGGCTTGGACACTCCACCGGATCCAGAGATACACCGAGGACCACTAACACTCTCCAAACTTTGCAAACTTCCAACAGGAGAGAATTTTTCAGTCTTAGTCTTCAAAACCCAACGGCTCTTTGTAACTGTACCCGAAACACACCCCGTGCTCCCACAGTCACAAAATCCCCTGAATGGTTTAGACTTTCTGACTCGTTCAGCTAACATCCCCTTGGCTCCAGAATTCATGTTTGCAAAACGAACTCTCTTAGCACTAGATTTAGCGAACCAGATTTTGTCATGCTTAACGGGGACGGTCATACTTCCCTCAGCAGGTACCTCAACCATATACAATGATCCACACTTCATACCTTGAGCAATCACCGAATTACCATTGACCACCCTCCATTTACCACCACCAAACCTTACTTCCAGTCCTTGTTTATCCAGCTGACAAACAGAAATCAATTTCTTCTTCAGCTCCGGAATCACCTGACATTCTTTAGGTTCCATGTAGTTCCCAATGAAGTAACCAGATCAATATCTCCCATGCCCGTTACTTGAAGCATCTCGTCATTTGCAAACCGTACCTTCCCAAAATCTCCTTCTTTTAGATTCACCATCGTTTCTCCGTTGTCCATGGCGTGAAACGAAGCCCCTGAATCCATGACCCAAGAGTCTACACAGTTTTCCATACTAAGTATGAATGCATCTTCCTGATAAACATTCTCACACCAACACTGTTTAATTATTTCTTTGGACATTGACTCTTAACATGTCCCACCTCTTGGCAGTTCCAGCACTTCACATTCTTCCAAGTTCTAGATGAACTTCTTCCCCGACTCCCACTGCTCCCATCGTTTCTGCTATTCCCTCTACCTCTTCCGATATTTAATAACTCAGAAGAAGACGAGCCACCTTGATTCTTGCGTCTGGTATCCTCGCCTAGAACCAAATCTCGAACCCCTTCAAACGTCATACCACTGGTCCCCACGGAACTCGTAACAGTAGTAACTGTTCCTGACCAGCTATCAGGTAGTGAAGCTAGTAGTAGTGAAGCTTGAGTCTCATTATCAAATTTAATTCCTACAGATGATAATCTGGACAGAATTGAATTTAGATTGTTAATGTGAACCGTAACTGAGCTGTCTTCATTCATCCTTGTCGTGAACAACTCCCTCATCAAGAACACCTTGTTAGCCGCTGACGGTTTCTCATACATGTTCGTCAGAGCATCCATCATACCACGCGCCGTGGTTTCCTTCATGATGTTGAAAGCGAAGCTCCTTTCCAACGACAACGTAATAACCGCCTTAGCTTTCTTGTCCTTTGAGTTCCACACATCTTCGCCAGCTTTTTCCATTTTCTCCGGTTTGTCTCCAAGTACCACGTCCAAATCTTTCTGACATAGCAATGCTTCTAATTGCATTTTCCACTAGCTAAAGTCAGAACCGTTGAACTTCTCGATTACAATCTTGTCTTCAGCCATTACGACAAACAAGAGACAAATATTTTATAGTACTTTTGTGTGACAGAACAGTACCCTTCAAAGTACCGAGATACCTTTAATACGATTAATAGAAATTAGTTTATGATGTGGAAGATCAGACAAAACTGCAACCACAGAGCATACTTTAATTTCTAAAACTGAGACCTCCTCCAAAACCCGAAGCTTTGATACCAGTTGTTAGGAACCGGACAGGGTACACGCAGCGGAAACACACTATCACACACATAAACTCACGAAAATAAAGCAAGAAGATAACACAAGGATTTTTACGTGGTTCGGATTCGGTGTCAATCCTACATCCACGGGCAACAACTAGAGAAATCTTATTAATACTCACAAGATTACAATTTATAACTCTCTACAAGTTATTTTCTCTCTTTAACTCAAGTGGTGCATCTTAATTGTGTTGTGCAGCCTCATATTTATAGGCTTGAGAGAAGAAGAGAATTGATGTGAAACAATAAAAGAAGCAGGCGCCCATCTTCATCCTTTTGTTGACTTTCAAATGTTCTCATTTAGCACCATTTACTTCCTCCTATTTTCTCCACCAACTTTCTCCACCAACCAACAAAAAAAGTTCCAGATTGAAGTTTTGACATGCGTATTAGTTCATATGCCTTAATTTTGTTTGATGGTTTTTGAAAGCTTATGCAAATTTAGATCTACATCAAGTTTTTGAGCTTATTAGTTTTGAAGATGAAGATTATGTCTCTTAAACCTGTTTATTCGACAAATAATAAGGTAATAAACAAGAGTTCTATTCTTTAAGGGTATATTTGTATAAAGTAGACGAGTTGTTAACATGAGTATTTTGTTTTGCCAGCAATTTTTAACAAAATATTGTTGTTGATATTGAGAAAATATTCATTCATAAAGACTTATGTTAAGTTGTAGATTGAAGGATTGGTGTTGTGAGACCAAGTTAACCCTGAAATTTATATCTGGTGCAGTTTGGTAAAAGTCGTCCGATCAAGTCAGTTAAATATTACTAGAAATTTCAAATTAAGCAGGAATAGAATTACAAGTGACAACGAACCAAGTGTATGCATATAATGGTGCAGGGTGGACATATTTGCCCCCGGTCATCATCATATTATCAAAATAATAAATTATATGACACTAACTTGCGTCTGTCGCACTAATCCCTCCCGGGAGCATTAACGCCCGCCGTATTGCGCGGGTACACCACTAGTGTATATATATATATATATATATATATATATATATATATATATATATATATATATATATATATATATATATATATATATATATATATATATATATATATATATATATATATATATATATATATATATATATATATATATATATGATAGGGATCTAGTAAGAAATAAAGTAAGGGCAAGAAGGTAAGACGAAATATTATGTGCTGATTCAAAAAGGGTAGTATTGTAATCTTATTATAATGATTTATTATAGCAAGTGATCCTTTATTGTGGTGAGTAATAGACGTTTTTAAATAAATAACTAAAATCACATTTATTTAGCAACTAAATGAACCCATCATTTACACAAAAGGGAAAAAATGCGATTTTTTTGACTAGGGTATTTTTCCGAGCAAAACGCAAGTGTGTTGAAGCATTACGAAAGACAAAAAGCTCCGGTATTGAACTGGTATGTAGAGCAAGGATGGATGGGCTGAAAATTGTTAGGATCGAGACACTTAGCATACTAACACGAAACTCACACACTCAGCTCACAAATTAAGAACACAAGGATTTTACGTGGTTCGGATTCGGTGTCAATCCTACATCCACGGGCACAACTAGATTTTATTTGAATGAGGAGATTACAAGAGATATACACTCAATCTTTGCATGTATTGTGTGTTGTGGTGCATCTAACTCTTCTACTTGAACCTATATTTATATACATTTGAGGTGCACTATTAACAATGTGAATGTGGAAATAGAAATTAGGTGTGAAGACATTTACCTCACCTACCTTTGACAAAAACTTCTCTAACCAATTCACCTAACAATCTCCCACTTGAAGATTTTGAACATCTCTCATTAATCTCCGAACATAACAAGTCTTCCAAGCTTCCAGTTCCCAAGAACAAGCTAAACTTAGTCCAATTTTCCTAGTTGCAGCCGCCCCTCATCATCAAGTACTAGAAGGGCCAGTTGAAGCTACCACAAGCTCCAACTCAGTCGTGGCTAATCCCACCACCAACTCATCCTCTGTCTCAACCGGTTTGGACACTCCACCAGCTCCAGAGATACACCGAGGACCACTAACACTCTCCAAACTTTGCAAACTTCCAACAGGAGAGAATTTTTCAGTCTTAGTCTTCAAAACCCAACGGCTCTTTGTAACTGTATCCGGAACACACCCCGTGCTCCCACTGTCACAAAATCCCCTGAATGGTTTAGACTTTCCGACTCGTTCAGCTAACATCTCTTTGGCTCCAGACTTCAAGTTTGCCAAATGAAGTCTCTTAGCACTAGATTTAGCGAACCAGATTTTGTCATGCTTAACCGGGACGGTCATACTTCCCTCAGCAGGTACCTCGACCATATACAATGACCCACGCTTCATACCTTGAGCAATCACCGAATTACCATTGACCACCCTCCATTTACCACCACCAAACCTTACTTCCAGTCCTTGTTTATCCAGCTGACCAACAGAAATCAATTTCTTCTTCAGCTCCGGAATCACCCTGACATTCTTTAGGTTCCATGTAGTTCCCAATGAAGTAACCAGATCAATATCTCCCATGCCCGTTACTTGAAGCATCTCGTCATTTGCAAACCGTACCTTCCCAAAATCTCCTTCTTTTAGATTCACCATCGTTTCTCCGTTGTCCATGGCGTGAAACGAAGCCCCTGAATCCATGACCCAAGAGTCTACACAGTTTTCCATACTAAGTATGAATGCATCTTCCTGATAAACATTCTCACACCAACACTGTTTAATTCTTTCTTTGGACATTGACTCTTAACATGTCCCACCTCTTGGCAGTTCCAGCACTTCACATTCTTCCAAGTTCTAGATGAACTTCTTCCCCGACTCCCACTGCTCCCATCGTTTCTGCTATTCCCTCTACCTCTTCCGATATTTAATAACTCAGAAGAAGACGAGCCACCTTGATTCTTGCGTCTGGTATCCTCGCCTAGAACCAAATCTCGAACCCCTTCAAACGTCATACCACTGGTCCCCACGGAACTCATAACAGCAGTAACTGTTCCTGACCAGCTATCAGGTAGTGAAGCTAGTAGTAGTGAAGCTTGAGTCTCATTATCAAATTTAATTCCTACATATGATAATCTGGACAGAATTGAATTTAGATTGTTAATGTGAACCGTAACTAAACTGTCTTCATTCATCCTTGTCGTGAACAACTCCCTCATCAAGAACACCTTGTTAGCCGCTGACGGTTTCTCATACATGTTCGTCAGAGCATCCATCATACCACGCGCCGTGGTTTCCTTCATGATGTTGAAAGCGACGCTCCTTTCCAACGACAACATAATAACCGCCTTAGCTTTCTTGTCCTTTGAGTTCCACATATCTTCGCCAGCTTTTTCCATTTTCTCCGGTTTGTCTCCAAGTACCACGTCCAAATCTTTCTGACATAGCAATGCTTCTAATTGCATTTTCCACTAGCTAAAGTCAGAACCGTTGAACTTCTCGATTACAATCTTGTCTTCAGCCATTACGACAAACAAGAGACAAATATTTTATAGTACTTTTGTGTGACAGAACAGTACCCTTCAAAGTACCGAGATACCTTTAATACGATTAATAGAAATTAGTTTATGATGTGGAAGATCAGACAAAACTGCAACCACAGAGCATACTCTAATTTCTAAAACTGAGACCTCCTCCAAAACCCGAAGCTTTGATACCAGTTGTTAGGAACCGGACAGGGTACACGCAGCGGAAACACACTATCACACACATAAACTCACGAAAATAAAGCAAGAAGATAACACAAGGATTTTTACGTGGTTCGGATTCGGTGTCAATCCTACATCCACGGGCAACAACTAGAGAAATCTTATTAATACTCACAAGATTACAATTTATAACTCTCTACAAGTTATTTTCTCTCTTTAACTCAAGTGGTGCATCTTAATTGTGTTGTGCAGCCTCATATTTATAGGCTTGAGAGAAGAAGAGAATTGATGTGAAACAATAAAAGAAGCAGGCGCCCATCTTCATCCTTTTGTTGACTTTCAAATGTTCTCATTTAGCACCATTTACTTCCTCCTATTTTCTCCACCAACTTTCTCCACCAACCAACAAAAAAAGTTCCATATTGAAGTTTTGACATGCGTATTAGTTCATATGCCTTAATTTTGTTTGATGGTTTTTGAAAGCTTATGCAAATTTAGATCTACATCAAGTTTTTGAGCTTATTAGTTTTGAAGATGAAGATTATGTCTCTTAAACCTGTTTATTCGACAAATAATAAGGTAATAAACAAGAGTTCTATTCTTTAAGGGTATATTTGTATAAAGTAGACGAGTTGTTAACATGAGTATTTTGTTTTGCCAGCAATTTTTAACAAAATATTGTTGTTGATATTGAGAAAATATTCATTCATAAAGACTTATGTTAAGTTGTAGATTGAAGGATTGGTGTTGTGAGACCAAGTTAACCCTGAAATTTATATCTGGTGCAGTTTGGTAAAAGTCGTCCGATCAAGTCAGTTAAATATTACTAGAAATTTCAAATTAAGCAGGAATAGAATTACAAGTGACAACGAACCAAGTGTATGCATATAATGGTGCAGGTTGGACATATTTGCCCCCGGTCATCATCATTTTATCAAAATAATAAATTATATGACACTAACTTGCGTCTGTCGCACTAATCCCTCCCGGGAGCATTAACGCCCGCCGTATTGCGCGGGTACACCACTAGTGTATATATATATATATATATATATATATATATATATATATATATATATATATATATATATATATATATATATATATATATATATATATATATATATATATATATATATATATGATAGGGATCTAGTAAGAAATAAAGTAAGGGCAAGAAGGTAAGACGAAATATTATGTGGTGAGTAATAGACGTTTTTAAATAAATAACTAAAATCACATTTATTTAGCAACTAAATGAACCCATCATTTACACAAAAGGGAAAAAATGCGATTTTTTTGACTAGGGTCTTTTTCCGAGCAAAACGCAAGTGTGTTGAAGCATTACGAAAGACAAAAAGCTCCGGTATTGAACTGGTATGTAGAGCAAGGATGGATGGGCTGAAAATTGTTAGGATCGAGACACTTAGCATACTAACACGAAACTCACACACTCAGCTCACAAATTAAGAACACAAGGATTTTACGTGGTTCGGATTCGGTGTCAATCCTACATCCATGGGCACAACTAGATTTTATTTGAATGAGGAGATTACAAGAGATACACACTCAATCTTTGCATGTATTGTGTGTTGTGGTGCATCTAACTCTTCTACTTGAACCTATATTTATATACATTTGAGGTGCACTATTAACAATGTGAATGTGGAAATAGAAATTAGCTGTGAAGACATTTACCTCACCTACCTTTGACAAAAACTTCTCTAACCAATTCACCTAACAATCTCCCACTTGAAGATTTTGAACATCTCTCATTAATCTCCGAACATAACAAGTCTTCCAAGCTTCCAGTTCCCAAGAACAAGCTAAACTTAGTCCAATTTTCCTAGTTGCAGCCGCCCCTCATCATCAAGTACTAGAAGGGCCAGTTGAAGCTACCACAAGCTCCAACTCAGTTGTGGCTAATCCCACCACCAACTCATCCTCTATCTCAACCGGTTTGGACACTCCACCAGCTCCAGAGATACACCGAGGACCACTAACACTCTCCAAACTTTGCAAACTTCCAACAGGAGAGAATTTTTCAGTCTTAGTCTTCAAAACCCAACGGCTCTTTGTAACTGTATCCGGAACACACCCCGTGCTCCCACTGTCACAAAATCCCCTGAATGGTTTAGACTTTCTGACTCGTTCAGCTAACATCTCTTTGGCTCCAGACTTCATGTTTGCCAAATGAAGTCTCTTAGCACTAGATTTAGCGAACCAGATTTTGTCATGCTTAACCGGGACGGTCATACTTCCCTCAGCAGGTACCTCAACCATATACAATGCCCCACACTTCATACCTTGAGCAATCACCGAATTACCATTGACCACCCTCCATTTACCACCACCAAACCTTACTTCCAGTCCTTGTTTATCCAGTTGACCAACAGAAATCAATTTCTTCTTCAGCTCCGGAATCACCCTGACATTCTTCAAGTTCCATGTAGTTCCCAATGAAGTAACCAGATCAATATCTCCCATGCCCGTTACTTGAAGCATCTCGTCATTTGCTAACCGTACCTTCCCCAAATCTCCTTCTTTTAGATTCACCATCGTTTCTCCGTTGTCCATGGCGTGAAACGAAGCCCCTGAATACATAACCCAAGAGTCTACAGAACTTTCCATACTTAGTATCAATGCATCATCCTCAGACACACCCTCAGTACCAGCAATGTTCAATTCTTTATTTAGACATTGACTCTTAACATGTCCCACCTCCTGGTAGTTCCAGCACTTCACATTCTTCCAACTTCTAGATGAACTTCTTCCCCGACTCCCACTGCTCCCACTATTTCTGCTATTCCCTCTACCTCTTCCGATATTTAATAACTCAGAAGAAGACGAGCCACCTTGATTCTTGCGTGTGGTATCCTCGCCTAGAACCAAATCTCGAACCCCTTCAAACGTCATACCACTGGTCCCCACTGAACTTGTAACAGCGGTTACTGTTCCAGACCAGCTATCAGGTAGTGAAGCTAGTAGTAGTGAAGCTTGAGTCTCGTTATCAAATTTAATTCCCACAGATGACAATCTGGACAGAATTGAATTTAGATTGTTAATGTGAAAAGTAACTGAGCCTTCCTCATTCATCCTTGTAGTGAACAGCTCCCTCATCAAGAACACCTTGTTAGCTGCCGACGGTTTCTCATACATGTTCGTCAGAGCATCCATCATACCACGTGCCGTGGTTTCCTTCATGATGTTGAAAGCGACGCTCCTTTCCAACAACAATGTAATAACCGCTTTAGCTTTCTTGTCCTTTGAGTTCCACGCATCTTCAGCAGCTTTTTCCATTTTCTCAGCAGCTTCTAATTGCATTTTCCACCAACTAAAGTCAGAACCGTTAAACTTCTCGATTACAACCTTGTCTTCAGCCATTACGACAAACAAGAGACAAATATTTTATAGTACTTTTGTGTGACAGAACAGTACCCTTCAAAGTACCGAGATACCTTTAATACGATTAATAGAAATTAGTTTCTGATGTGGAAGATCAGACAAAACTGCAACCACAGAGCATACTCTAATTTCTAAAACCGAGTCCTCCTCCGAAAAACCCGAAGCTCTGATACCAGTTGTTAGGAAGCGGACAGGGTACATGCAGCGGAAACACACTATCACACACACACAAACTCACGAAAATAAAGCAAAAGATAACACAAGGATTTTTACGTGGTTCGGATTCGGTGTCAATCCTACATCCACGGGCACAACTAGATTTTATTTGAATGAGGAGATTACAAGAGATACACACTTAATATTTGCATGTATTGTGTGTTGTGGTGCATCTAACTCTTCAACTTGAACCTCTATTTATATACATTTTAGGTGCACTATTAACAATGTGAATATGGAAATAGAAATTAGGTGTGAAGACATTTACCTCACCTACCTTTGACAAAAACTTCACCAACTAATTCACCTAACAAAAATGGGGTGCAACTACAACTGAAGCATTGAACTCATTGATTAAGAAATTCATTGAATCGTTCGATAAACGAATTCTTTAGAGCAAGGAGTTCGAACTTGTATATTTAAGCATCAACAAATTTATCATTGGATCAACGAATTCATTGAATCAAGCAACTAAGAACAAAGTTACCAGGTTAGTATTGCTGATTCGTTAATGTATTAGTGATGATTCATTTATTAGGAAATGATGATAACGCTCATTTGTTATACAAGTAACTGATGATTCAATTTTTATGTAAATGATTCGTAATTGGTAGTATCGCTAATTCGTTAATGTTAGAATTTTTGATTCGTTATTGTAATACTAAATGATTCAATTACAAGGAGAATTATACAAGTAAATGATGATTCCATTTTTATGTAAATGATTCGTTATTGTTAGTATTGCTGATTCGTTATTGTTATTATTCCTGATTCTTTATTTTATGTAAATTGTACAAGTAAATGATGATAACGCTGATTCGTTATTGTTAGTATTACTGAATCGTTAATGTATTAGTGATGATTCAATTATTAGTTAATGATGATAATGCTGATTGGTTATTGTATTAGTAAATCATTCAATTACAGGGGAAATTATACGAGAAAAATTATCAATGGATCAACGAATTCATTGAATCAAACAATTCAAGAACAAAGTTACCAGGTTAGTATTTTGCTGATTCGTGATTGTATTATTGATGATTTGTTATAGTAAAAGATGATAATGCTGATTCGTTATTGTATTAGTAAATGATTCAATTACAGGAAAATTATACAAGTAAATGATGGAGAATGTATTAGATTTGTTGCTAATTTAAAGTTTCATACTAGGTACATACCAATGTTGCTATTAATTATGAATCAATCCAATGATTGTAGTATGCGTGTTAAAATGTAATTGTTGGGCTTTTCACTGAATCTGTCATAAAATTTTTTAGGTACTCAAGTTTAATTGAAACAATGGAAGCAACACCCCTGAATGTTAATGAAGCATTAGGATCGACAACTGAGCCTATAATTGTATCTGGTATATTAGTAATTGGATATCAATTTTATGTTAAATATGGACATTTTATGGTGATTGATGAAAACAATTAGCTTGTGTATGTGACAGATATGTATGAATGACAACCAACAAATATTCAGTCTGATGGGGTTCAATGTCTAAGTCTGGTTGCAAAAAGTTGCAAAAAGTTGGACACCTGAAGTTAACTTTAAACCATTTGTAGGGCAACAATTTCATTCATATGAAAAAGCTCTCTCATTTTATAGAGATTGTGCACGAAAAAGTGGCTTGAGATTCGAAAAGAAACTGTAGAGCAATCCAAAAAAGGAGACGGTTATTCGCGTAGGTACATCTTCTGTAATAGGGAGGGCAAGAAAAGGAAACGCTCATTTGATAGTTTGAAAGACGGGAGCAAACAACATAGTAATCGACCAAGTCACCAAGTAGGATGTAAAGCTTGTATTCGATTGAAGGTTAATGATGCAAACTTTTGGGAGGTTAGATATTTTGAGGAGAAACACAATCATGAGTTAGTTAAGCCGTAAGATTTTCATTTTTTAAAAAGTAATAGGAGGCTTATGTATAATAAAAACAACTAGTACATGACGTTTCAGATATCAACATTGGTCCGGTTAGAGCATTTAATGTATTGAAGCAAACACAAGGAGTATTTGACAAAGTAGGGTCAACAAAAGTTGAGTGCAAGAATTTGAAAATGGATTGGATTGGATTCATTGGCGAGAGTGATGCAGACATGGTCGAGAAGCTCAATAAAAAGAAGGAGTATTTACATGACTTTTCTTTTGAATATCGTGTGGATAGTGAGGGGAAGTTAAGCGGATTATTTTGGGCAGGTGAAGATGCGAAGCATAGTAATTTTGCATTTGGAGATGTTGTAGGATTCAATGCTACTTACCGGACAAACAAGTACGTAATATTTTCGCTTACTTGAAACGTATTAAAACAACGGTAGTAATAACAAATTTATTTACCTATTTTATCTTTGTAAAATATGTACTTCATGATTTTTGTGTCGTTTACCAGCATCGAGAATCACAAAAGGTGTGTAACGTTTGCAGTTGGCTTGCTTTCTAGTGAGTCAATAAAATCTTATGAGTGGTTGTTATGGGCTTTTAAAACTACATTCGGGCGGAAACCAAGGTTGTTGGTGATGGATCAAGACCTCCATCATTTTTTTCACGATCGTGTAGGCATCACTTGTGTATGTGGCACATCTCACGGAAGTTCACAAAAAGGTAAATAGAATAATGACTTTAGGCATGACAATGTATTTATTAATAAGGGTTAAACATGAGATAGAAAGAACATTTTTAATATAATTGAATCACTCATAAAAACTAAAATCATGTGAATAAAAATATGGTGGTATAATAATCACTCACATGATATGGAGTGGTTGTTTTAGAAGTTTTACAATCACTAAAATCACATGAATCAATTTGTTTTATTAAACTAAAAATGTGTGGTAAAAAGCTTAACTGCCATGAATGATAAGATGCACTAAAATGAAAGCACTGTCATGAATACAAACATATCACTAAATCACATAAGCATAAGTGTCAAGCAACGGTTAAATTATGAGATTATTCGGTAAACTAATAATGATTAGTTGTTGATGTTTCAGCTGGGTTCTAATATGTCGATGACGGGTGTTTTAAAACGTCTAAATAATCTTACATGGAACGAGCGAATCAATCCGGCGGAGTTCGAAATAGAATGGCAATCGATCATGGATGAATATGAATTAAATAGTAACAAATGGTTTAAATAAATGTTTGAAATTCGAGATAAGTGGATTCCTGATTATTTTAAGGGTTGACACTTATCAGGTTTAATGAGAATGACCTCATGATCAAAAGGTGAGAATTATTTCTATGGCTTGGTAACAAATATAGATTTGCATTTAGTAGAGTTTGTTAGTCATTTTGAAACGACAATGGAAGCACAACGTTTTGTTCAACATAAAAACGATCATGACTCGCGCTACATGAATCTTGAACTTCAAACCAATTTTTTGATTGAATAGGAGGCATCTCAAATATTCACACGAACTATATTCTTTGAAATCCAAATGGCGATAATGGCATCAATGCTGACATGTTATGCAATTAAAGTAGAAGAATGCGATGGAATCACCAAATTCAAAATCAAGGATATTGACAAAGATGTTAAACATTTAGGTGATTTCGAGGTATGTAAATTGATCTCTGTTATATCTATAAAATATTAATAAATAAATAGAAAATAATGATTTCTTATATTGATAGGTTTCGTTCATTAAATTTGATTACACTGTTAGTTGCTCGTGCTTCCGCTTCGAACTAACTGGATGTTTATGTAGACACTGCTTTTATGTATTAAAAATGTCGGGTGTGGAACATTTTTCCAGCAAATATGTGTCAAAAATATGGACAAAGGATGTAGTACCGAGATCATCAATTGGATATAATATGTGTCACTGTTCTACAAAAAATGGAAATGAAGACTTTAATACAATGATCTGGGACATATACTTCTCAGTTGACTATTGTGTTGACCGGTTAGTGCTTAATAAGGAGAAGTTGAATGTTTATAGAGAGAGAATAAGGAAGATGATGAAAGATGTTGATGACGAACACATTGTTTATTGAATCGGTGATTGGTGTCAAAATTCCATAAGGAATTAGAAACAACGGTAGTGGGCCAATTAAGACAAGGCTGATAAGAGAAAAGGAGAAGGCTTCTTTGAAGGCAAAAAAGATCTTGAGAAAATGTGGACGATGCGGGGAGTATGTTGATCATAATGCTTGCACTTGCCAGAAAGAAACAAATGACTCTCATGCTAAATAGTTGAATTTATGCCTGTTATGTATTTGTTTTTCTGCCAACCTATGTAATTGGATGAAAAAACATGAATCTTTGTTGTTATCTTGTGTTAAGAAATCTAGTTTCGGGAATAAACATAAACTGAACAAGGGTTTTTTTTATCATATTCTTAATGGTTTGTTAGTTTATTGAATTACTAAAGAACTCAAACAATAGAGTAAAAGGAGTTTTAACCAAAAGGATTTTTTGACCAAAATGGTGGCTCTTAGAATAGAGAATAGAAGGGAGGTGAACAATGATGTGGACCTTGTCAATGTGTTTGTTGTAAACCACTCAGCATCATTGGTGTTGTGAGGTGGTAAAATTTTGAAATTTGTATTTGGGCCTTTGAAGGATAAATCCTTAACTTGAGGTGAATGCAACAACAATTGTTCCAAGGTACCTGATGCTACTTTTTGTGCCATGTTGCTACTTCATATGAGAGCATACTTGAAGCAAGAACAAATTCATAACCAGGGGAAATGGAATTTGTAAGGAAAGTTGATCAAGAAGTTCAAAGTGGAACACCTGTTCTGGCTTGGAAATATCTAAAGTTCGACATACTCGAGTAGATCGTGTTGAGATATATTTGTGATGAATTGCCAACCAATCCGAAGACCTATGTTTTTCTATGAAGACCCCAAAGCCTAAAAGACTCTGAAGTGTTTAGCATGGAGGATCCGAAGGCTTCATTCAAGTAATAACCTGTTGGGTGCAAGCGTGACAAAAGACAACGTGGTGCATGAATCTTGTATCCTATTGGCTAGTACACTGATAGGATATTCTCTGTAACAATTGTACTATGCGTATCACTAATCACGTATAAATATCAGTGATACCATACCGTATCATGTGTGAGATTGTATCTTCCCAAATTGTAAAACCCTAATCAATCAATCTAAGCGTTCGACACAAGTTATCCTATTCCACTGTGTTCTTCACTGTTCTTACTTACATTTTACTGTGTGAATTGTTTAGTCAATCATATATATTGTTAGAATCTTGTCATATCTTATTGTAGTTTCGATTTCAACTCTCAACAAGTGGTATCAGAGCAGGACAGCTCGAAAACTTGTTATTAGAGCTTCATTTCATTGTTACAGTTCTAGATCTGATTTGTTTCTCAGATCTAGCATTCCGCAACTGATAACTGCCTCTATAAGATATGTTTTTGAAAAGATCCTATTGAAATTTCTTCAAAATGACTGATTCTACTGCTTCTTATGCTAATATGCTCAACTATGCCAATCTGATTGGTTCCTCAACCAAAGTACCTGTTCTAGTTCTAACCTACTACGATTACTAGGCTGATCATATGTGGGATTATCTAGAAGGTCTTGATGAAGCAAAGGACATCTGGAGATCAGTAAAAGAAGGTCCTTACGCTGACATCGAAGGGCGATTCATTGACATGGATGATGAAGATGTTGCTGGTGTTCTGAATGCAGCAGACCTAAGGAAGGTTAGAAATGATGAAAGGGCTATGAGAGAACTTAGAACTGGACTTGGACCTAATGTTCGACATCACCTTTCTGGAGCTAAATCAGCTAAAGAGATTTGGGATCGTTTGGCTGTTTGTTTTGCCGGTGGTAATACTTTACAATCAAGTGTTGTTCAAGAAGTTCTTGCTGATTTTAGTAACTTCAAAGAACAAGAAAATGAAACTCTGGAGATGGCTTATGAAAGATATAGCAAAATGGTGTATGAACTGGAAAAATGTGGTGAAACTCGAAGCCAACAAGAGGTCAATATCAAGTTTCTCTACAACTTAAGGCCTGAATGGAGACCCATTATGTTAATGATTAAATCTTATGAGAACATCAACACATATTCACTCGCTGCTCTCTACAATCTCATCAAATCATACGAGCCAGACATTTGTGGAAGAAGAAGTGAGAATGCAGCTGCTGGTTCTGGTTCATTGGCACTCTTGTCAAATGCTGAGGAAGAAGAAGACAAGGATGAACCAGATGGCTACATGGAAGGAGAGAACGGAGAATCGATTGCATTGTATGCTGCAAACAATCGAAGGTTCAGAAAACCCTTTGTGAACAAGTCAAATTCAGCAAAACCATTTGTGAAAAGCTTCAACAAAACTCTTACACTCCGAAGCCAAAACCTGAGATTTACACTCCCAAAGATGAAACAGCTACATTCACTCCAAAGCCTGTTGAATCTAACACTTTGGAGTCCCAAAAGGCCAAATCTAAAGATAAGAAAGTAGCTGGTGACTCAGGTTTTGATTACAATTACTGTCATGGTAAGAATCACTTTTCAAAAGACTGCATGCTTCGAAAACGAAATGAGAAACAAAATCAGGTGAAAGATGAAGCCTACTATGCAAGAAAGATGGAAGAAGTAAGAGAAAAGACCAAGGACTTAGCCCTGATAGCTGCTGAAGATTATCAAGGAACATACCAAGTCTGGTCATCTGACTCCGAAGACGAAGAAGTAAGAAAGCCAACTCATAGTGCTTTCATGGCCTATGATGATGGTAAGAGCTTTCCGAAGATCTCTTCAGAGGAGATTGAAAGTGGAGAGGAGTTGGGATTTGAAGACTTCGCAGGTCTGGGTTATGTGAGGTTGGAGCAGAAGATTTCAACCGATGCAGTGATTCCGAAGAGTTGGTCTGATGACTCTTCGGATAAAGATGAAGTGGTTTGTCTGATGGCTAAGGATGCTCGCATGACTATTCCCGAACAGGTATCTAAACTACTCTCAACTGTTAAAATTCATGCTTCTAAAACTACTCCTATCATTGATGAAATAACTCGTGATTGTTCTGTGATGCATAAACTACTTGTTGATGCGAAAAATAGGGAGAAAATCAATGAGCAGGAGATTCTCAACTTGAGGGGGAGAGCAGAAAGTATGAAGTTCTCACTAGAAAAGGCCAATTTAAGAATCACACTGCTAGAGGATAATAGGGAAAAATATTTGATTAACCATGATGTAATTTTGAGACAACGCAACATCTTTTTTGAAACTTCAAAACGTTTATATGCTCATATTACTCGCATCTATCATTCTGCTGATGTGTGTAATGTCCAACATAGACAATTGTTGCCTTTCATTGAATTTAAGCTTAAGGAAGTTGATAGTATATCTTATGAATGTGAATCAATAGTATCTGGATCCGAAGTGACCAATCCCTCGTATAAACATGGATTAATCTCTGTACAAAAACATCTAACTGCTGATGATCTGTTGAAATTATTGCCAAAAGAAATTCCAATATTGAAAAAGAATGTTCCTCAAATTGAAAATAAAGATGTAGTCACTGTTGAAACTGAATCGTAAAATGATTTTGAATGTGATTCGGATATGGAGGAAGTTGACTGTTCTTCTTTAACCATATTGAAATCATCCTCCGCATCCGCATCACCCTCCGAAGAGACATCACAATTGTCTTCGGTTGACAAAGAAAAAGCAAAAATTGATTATGAAAAAGAAACCTGTGAAAACAAAGAAATTGTGAAACCTAAAATACAAATTTCAGATGAATGTGTCTCCTATGATCAATATCTCAAAGACAATTCAAAAAGACTAGTTCATGTTGCTTGTATCTATCTGAAGATCTCTTTTTTCAAAAACACCATTTTTGTGAAGCCTGGTGGCATGCTTCTAATTGACAATGGTTTGAAAAAGATTTGTGAGGATGATAATTCCACTATCACTGAGGAAGGATTCTTCTCATCTTCAAAAATGGTTGAAAACAAAATGAATGAAAGAATGGAAGTAAAAATCAATGTGAGAAAACACGATTTGTATGGACACAACATTTACAATCGACTTTGTTATGAAAAAGAGAAGATTCCCAAAAACATGTCTCATCTTTTAAATATCAAGAATGATAATCACATTTACACTAACAGAAATTACAAACAAATTCAAGTTATGGAGAAACCCATAGCTCCGAAGATGGATGTTTTTCAGTTAATGGAATCTTGTGAGAGTGTACCGATTTCATAATCCTTTGAAAAAGCCATTACAAAACCAAAAATTGTTGTCTCTAAACCTTCGGTACAAAAACCACAAATTTTGAAAAGACCTCAAATTCTTACAAAGCCACAAGTTCAACATCATGCTTCAACTTCTAAAAGAAAACATGCTGTTGTGATTTCAAAACCATCATCAAAACCAACAGTGGTGAAGCCTAAACCAACATCTAATCTCGTAAAAAGAAAAACTCCCTTCGTATCTTCAAAACCAGTTGATACGAAGCCTTCTACCTCTGGAACCAAACCTATTGATACGAAGCATTCAACTGATCAATTTTCAAAACCATCCTTTATTCCAACCAAACAAAATTTCCCAAATCCTAAATTTCAGAAATCATCCAAGAAAACATTTTCAAAAGGAAACAATCTGATAGATACATTCCATCAATGGCTAGACAAAAATTTGGATTTGTTTAAAGATAAGAATCTTTCATTAAATGATTTCAAATTGGCATACGAAGGGTACCTTTGTACATCGACGTTATGTAGCTCAATATCAAGGACATCGACAATTGAAAATATTCAACAAAATTGGAAAAGAAATTATTTGAAAGAAAATCCCACTGTAAAAACTAAATCTTCAAAGTCATCTGATTGTTCAAAATACTCAAGTTCTAAGAAAATGTCAAAAACCTCAAAATCGAACTCATCCAAACAAATATGGGTTCCGAAGACCACCATTTTGTCAGTCACTTCGGACTCATCAGTTAATAGCTCATCGGAATCATGTTCTGACTCATCATGTTCTTCACATGAGACTTCAGAGAATATGATTAATCTAAATGCTAATGAAATATCTGAAGAGGCCGTAGAAAAGTGGATTCAAGAATCCTTCGCTTACCCTGAGGACCCAAGATTGATTGGGTACCAACTCCTTCTTGATTAATTGCAGGTCATGACAAACGAGTGGTACGATGCTAAATGGTACATGGATAGTGGCTGCTCAAGACACATGACAGGCAAAAGGGAGTATCTCAGGGATTATAGAATCTTGGATGATGCAGGAAATGTTCGCTTCGGTAACAATGAAACATGTCCGATTCGGGGTTATGGAAAAATAACAAATGGCCAATTTACAATTAACAGGGTGGCATTTGTTGAAGGGTTAAAACACAATCTTGTGAGTATATCTCAATTGGTAGTTGGAACGGATAACGCAGTCACATTCAACAACCAATGGAGTTTCATCACAAAATAAGCAACAAACGAAGTATTGTTAAAATCTGAAAGAAAGGGATCAATGTTTCCCTTGAATCTGAAGCCAGTGACTGGTGGGAAATCCTTATGTCTTCTCTCAAAAGCCAACTTCGATGTCAGCTGGCTATGGCACCGAAGACTTGCTCATCTAAACTTTAAAGACTTAAACAAGTTAGTGGCTACAAATTTGGTTCGTGAATGCCTGCTATCAAATTTGATAATGACTCACTTTGTTCTGCTTGTGAGCATGGCAAGCAAACAAAACAAAGGCATCCAACTGTGATCAATCCATAGATCACCGAACCACTTTCACTTCTCTACATGGATCTTTGTGGACCATCTGCAGTGGAATCAATTGGAAAGAAGAAGTACATTCTTGTGATTGTTGATGACTATTCAAGGTTCACTTGGGTCTTATTCTTAAGAACCAAGTCTGATGCAGCTGAAGAAATCATTAACTTCGTAAAGAGAATGGAAGTGATGCTCAACAACCAAGTCTGAACTGTGCACAGTGACAACGGTTCAGAGTTCAAAAATCAAACTCTTGATGGATTTTTGAAAACGAAGGGGATTTTAGTCACAACTTCTCAGCACCATACACACATCAACAAAATGGTGTTGTAGAAAGACGGAATCGTTCTTTGTGTGAAGCAGCTAGAACCATGCTTAATTTTGCAAATTTGCCCATGTACTTCTGGGCCGAAGCCATCTCTACTGCTTGCTTCACTCAAAATAGATCATACATTCACAAGAGGTTTCATATTACACCTTATGAAGTACTCAACCGAAGAAAACCCAATGTCAAGTTTCTTCATATCTTCGGTTGTAGGTGTTTTATTTTGAATTTGAAAGATCATTTGGCAAAATTCAATGACAAATCAGAAGAAGGGATTTTCCTTGGATATTCACAAGACTCAAAGGCATATAGAGTTATGAACAAGAGGACTTGCAAGATTGAAGAAACTTTCAACCTCACGTTTGATGATTACTATATCAAGAAGTCTTTGCATCCATTCCCTATGTCATCTATCTTTCCGAAGCCAGCTGTTGATGCAGTACCCATCACTACCTTTGATACAAACTTCACACTTCTTTTTGATCCACCTGTGAGGGCTGTGGACTCCGAAGCCAGGGCACCAGACAACAATGTGTCTAAATTGTCCAAACTCACAGATGGTCCTGATGATTCTTCAACAAGTAGTGTACAAAGACCATCTACTGTTGAGGGGGAGCCATCCAACAGAAGTGAAGGGAATGCTAGTTTCGAGGGGGAGCTAAACAACACAAGTCCAACATTGCCCCCACATGAAATCTCTCATATCATGTCCCTGTACCCTTCAGTCCAGGGGGAGCTTGAGATTTCCACTCCGAATTCAGCAACACCAATCACTTCGGATAGAGCAACCATATCCTCAACACCATCTGATGTGGAGGGGGAGAATACTCTAAACTCTCCTTCACAATTGCACACATCACAAACATATGTCACTAACTGAAATAATCATTTAATCATGGGTGATTTTCCATCCACTTCGGGCTATCCTTCAGATATTGAGGACATTGATTCTGAAGGACCACCTAAATTTGATCCAAAGTATCCTCCTTTGAACAAATGGACGAAAAATCATCCCCTATCACTTGTCATTGGTAACGTTCAAGATAAAGTATTGACTCGTGCACAACTCCACCAAAAACAATTGTATTTAAACAAAACTTCGGAGTTGTGCATGTTCAATGTCTTTATCTCCAAAGTTGAACCTAAGAACGTTAAGGATGAATTTGATCACCCTGACTGGATTGAAGCAATCCAGTTGGAATTAGAGGAATTTGAAAGAAACAAAGTATGGAGACTAATTCCAAAACCTGCAAATGCTTCAATTGTTGGTCTCAAATGGGTGTACAGAAATAAGCTAGACACCGAAGGCAATGTGGTTCAGAACAAAGCAAGGTTGGTTGTCAAAGGTTATTGTCAACAGGAGGGGATTGACTACGAAGAGACATTTGCTCCTATTGCCAGACTCGAATCAGTTCGGATATTTTTGGCTTATGCTGCACACAAAAACTTTGATGTCTATCAAATGGACGTCAAATGTGCTTTTCTGAATGGTGATCTCGAGGAAATCGTATTTGTTGAACAGCCACCAGGATTTGAAAACAAAGATCATCCCAACCACTGCTATGTGCTAGACAAAGCTGTCTATGGTCTAAAACAAGCACCAAGGGCTTGATATGAGACCTTGACAAAATTTATAAAAGAATCAAACTTCAAACAGGGTTCAGTGGATCCAACACTTTTCGTAAGAAAGTTGGATCTCATTTAATGTTAGTCCAAATTTATGTGGATGACATAATCTTCAGATCCACTGATCCCAATCTCTCAAAAGATTTTGAAAAATTAATGAAAACCAAATTTCAGATGAGTATGATGGGAAAGATTAATTTCTTTCTTGGATTACAAATAAAACAATCTAAGGATGGGATATTTATTAATCAACAAAAGTACACGAAGAGTTTGCTCGAACGCTTCGGAATGACTAACTGTTCCAAAGCAAAAGTTCCATTTCGTACAAGGTTAAATCCTTCATTGGACAAACCGAAGACTGACATCCAGACGTACCGAAGCATGATTGGATCATTGCTTTATCTCACAGCCAGTCGACCAGATATCATGTTTGCAGTTTGCAACTGTGCAAGATATCAAGCTGACCCACGAGAACCTCATCTGGCTGCGGTTAAAACAATTTTTAGATATCTTCACAACACGTCTGCTTATGGCTTATGGTACCCAGTAAACTCAGGCTTCTACATACAAGCTTATTCAGACTCTGATCTAGGTGGATGCTCTATTGATCGCAAGAGCACTTCGGGGGGTTGTCAATTCCTTGATGGAAAGGTAATCAGTTGGCAATCCAAGAAGCAAACTTGTGTCTCTATCTCCACAGCTGAAGCAGAGTATGTGGCAGCTGCGGCCTGTACCTCACAAATCATCTGGATTCAAAGACAACTAAAGGATTATGCCATTAACATGAGAAAAATACCATTGTTCTACGATTCACAAAGTGCAATTCGCATATGCCACAATCCTGTTCAACATTCCAAGACGAAGCATATAGCTCTTCGCTATCACTTCATCAAAAGTCATGTTGAGGAGGGGAATATTGAGGTGCACTTTGTTCACTCAACCGAACAATTGGCAGACATCTTCACAAAGGCTTTGAATGAAGAGGCATTTACAAGAATCGTTCGTGGACTTGGAATGATTGATGGATCCACTCTCCAATAAAACTCAGATTTTCTCCTTCTTTCCTTAGTCCTTTCAATTTCAAAACAAAAAAAATTCATAACACTCCGCAGCACTCCGAAGACATTGAACGCTTCGGAGCCCATCGGAGTGAAACCAACTTAATGTTGCTCTGCAGAACTCCGAAGCAATTTGCTGCTTCGGAGCACCTCGGAACAGACATCTTGGGTTAATAAAATATCATAAATGCCAAAACCTTTTGAAACATCTTTTGCCTTAGCATCACAAGGATAAACTTTCTTACAATAAAAGGTTGTTTCATAGAAAATTTCAAAAACAAAATCATTTGTAAAACCTTGAAAACTCAAATCCAAATTTTTTACGCATAAATGACCAAGTCTGACCTTTTTTTCATGAATTAACTGATTAAAGGACAAAACTTTGATTTTAGATTCTGATGATCATACCTTATTGCACTAAAAGGTATTTGGGAATCGATTTGAAACATTGGAAAGTAAACAGACTTTGGAGTGAGGTTAATGCCATTTTACAGATCGAAGTCATGTCTGACTCTAATATGCTTAACATAACGTCTATCCCTAATCTCCCTGCTGAACTTAAGTAGCTTGAATACTAAACTAATCAAGTAGCCTAAAAACTACTCAGGATAATTCAAGTGTTCCGAAGTTTTCTTCAAAAGTAATAACGACATTGTCTGATAAGCAAATCTAAAAATCTTTTCATAGTTGTTTGAAAATTGAACTAAATGAAGCTTTTCAAACACAAGGGATTGTACAAATAAATCAAAAGCACCACAAAATGAATCAAATGGTGAAAATTTGACTCTTCAGATATGAAACCCTAAAAGGAAAAGATAAGTTTCAAATGTGAACAATTGAAAAATCAAAAGATAAACAGAAATCAAATTATCAAAAGAATCAAAGACAATAAACAAGTAAAAAAGATAATCAAGGGAGTGCAAAACAAAGATAAATCTGCACTCAAAGGCTTATTCTTCTGTTTTAAATGACAATACAAGGAACTTCTATAACATAGTCGAGTACCATGTAGAGAATATGAACATTTCAAGTAACCTATCTTAAATGATAAAGTTGGGGTGGTGTACAAAGCTCATAGGCTTGTCATCAGAGAATAGTATCCAAACACCTCAACTGATGAAATGGAATAAATTTTTCAAAAGCATCTTAAAAGTCAATCCAAAATTCCAAACTCTTCTGATGCTCAATTCAAAAATGAAAACCTTTTAAATTTCAATGCAAAGAATGTCACCATTATTTGGTATGAAAAATTTGAAACACAAAAGAAAAATCAAACCTTTAAATCCAAATGCGAAATTAAGCTCATATTGGGGTGATTAGAATTATGCATCCATGACTGATGTTAAATCAAACAAACTTCGGAATGAAAAATGGACTTCCAACATGATCCGAATGACTCTGAACAGTAACTTGTTAAATCTTCATTTCACAATATTCAGGAAAGTCAAGGTCAAGTGTCATAATGCATCTCTAAAAGTAAAACCAAAATTTTCAAGAAAAACAAAGGAAAAATGATAAAAGAAAAACAATAGACTTCGGAATACTGATAAACAACTCACAACAAGATTTCTTATACGAAGTGCTATCAATACACTTCGGACTGGTTCATAACACCCACTCACTTTTCATACCCCGAATGGTACACATAACAATTGCAAATATCATTGTTGATCCGAAGTCAATTTAATGTGCAAATGACTTTTGCATTTATGATAATGACAGACACAAACATTCATTTAAATTAAATGAACGTTATTGAACAGCTGTCAGACAGTAAATCAAGGGGAATCATAACAGAAAGATCGTGTAAATACGGCGCTTCAATATCAAATAATCATGTCTGACAGCCGGACGTTTCCACTTTTATAGGGTTAGTGGGACGCACAGATGCTGAGGTGTCACAGTATTAGTGGACCAATTCAAACGTGCATTAAATGGCCTTCGGACCACGAACACTATATATACCTCACGACCCATCAGTTCACCTCTTTACGTGATCATATCTCTCAAACTTCCTCTGCAAGAATTCTCTCAAGAACCCTAATTCCTCTTAATCTTCTTCTTCAAGTCATCAATGGCGACTGAAGGTTTTTCGCAAACCACCGAGGCTATTTCCATCCATGTCCTAAAGAATCAGTTTGCGAATCTGGTTCGTCGCACTGATCTCAACCTTTACCCTCAACCAATCGTTGCCCTCGTTGAATTTCTAAAATAGTCAGTTCTTGGTCACGCTCTGACCTACGCTCCAACCATCCCTGCCACTTTGGTGCACAGAGCCCACTACACTTCCAACGCTTTGTTTGACACCAACAACAATGTGAAGTCGGTGTTCTATGAGGCCATCGATTCAAGGGGCAAAACCAAAAAGGTGCAACTGACGAAGGAGAAGTTTGCTGAAGCCCTTCATCTTCCAACCTACAACTCTAAGGAAATGGAAATTCCAACGGTTGAACAGTTGGTGAACATGTTCAATGCCATGGGCTATGAACCACAGCTGGAAAGCATCAGCACCTTCAGGAAGAGACAACTTCCTGATCTATGGAGGTATTTCTTTAGTATCTTCCTTAGATGTCTTTCTGGAAGAACCTCTGGTCTGGACTCTACGAGTCAATCCTTTCGCGCATCAACCACACACGCAAGGGAACGGAAATCTCAAATGCAAGGTTTTGGGCGATAGTCGTTGATGCTCACTACCAATAGATAGGGTATGTTTATGACCCCAATCTTCCTGAGATGCGATACACACACATCACCGTTCCAGCTCTGGATGATGTACCTGCAGAGTTTTGTGCACAAATCCCTCATGAGATGCTTTTGAAAGTCTCAATGGATTGCGATGAGGTTAACACTTATCGCAGTACACTTCTGATACCCTACCCTATTCAAGAGATAATCCCAGCTGTACCAGTTAAAGCCCCAGTTCTTACCAAGGGCAAAAAGAAGCCGACTGGAGGACCGAGTTGTAACATCCGTGTTTTTTACTATGGTTAGATTTGGGAAGCGCAGGAAACTTAGTAGCGTTTTCATAGACCCTTTAAAGTATTAGAAAGAATTGGGTCACAAGCATATCGATTGGATCTGCCGCCTGAGTTACAAGATATTCATAATACCTTTCATGTATGTTCGGTATACAGAAGAACTTGTAGCCATATTAGATAGAAAGACCAAAAAGTTGCACCAAAAAGAAGTAGGATTAGTTTTAAATTGAATGGAAGCATCGTGGAGGTGCTAATATGACATGAGAACCCGAGAGTGAAATGAGACGATGTTACCCTCAATTATTCACTTAGTACGATTTCGAGGACGAAATCTATTCTAAGGAGGAGGGAGTTGTAACATCCGTGTTTTTGACTACTATTATTCAGGTATATTTTACAACGTTAGTTATTGATTATTAAATATTGATAGTGTAAGATTCGTATTTTCGACTACTATTAGGCAAGTTGTAGGACATTAGTTATATAAGTTATCTGTGTTTTCGACAATAAGTGATCAGGTATAATTACGACGTTAATTATAAGTCATCGATTATTAAACTTTGACAAATCGTAAAATAATATCTATTATATGTTTGTAATAGTATGATATTATTCTGACTCGAACTTAATTATTACATATTTTATAAATTATGATTTACAATCAAGATATATAGATAGTTGTAAATAATATTTTGTATAAATTTAATCGATCTAAGTGTATATTTATAAACTCAAACTATTACGATGTATGTAGATATAATATATTTGAGTTGATATATTAATTTGATTTTTATCATAAATAATACAAAAAGGAAGAGGAACGTATATATTTCATATGTTTTTAAAGTATTTTTATAAGTTGTAAGAACTAATCAATAGTATTAATGATAAGATGTTTATAAAACTAAAGAAAAATAACCACCGCCAACGATACTTAATTTAGTTTATAATTTTAATAACCACAACTAATATTAAATAAAAGAATATGACAATCTGTTAATTTAGAACTTGATAATGTGATATACGTAAATTGAATTCAACTAACATAAAAGAAAATAAATTCGTAACTTTTGGAAGCTTGGATGCTACTCAACCATTGATGAGTACTTGTAGGACACGTGTGAACAATTTGTGAACAATGTCTATTAATATGTCACGACTCATTCCATTTATTCTTATCCAAATGAGAAGTACTATCTATTCTTATCCAAATGAAAACTAGTATAAATAGGAGGTTTTCTTACGAAATTAATCATACCGTCTCATCATAATTTTAAAACAAAATGATGGAATTTCTTTGTAAGGGATAACTTCAGATAAAAAGAGGTATGAAGTTTTTATTATCAATGATTTTTAATTGTTGGTATGATCTGTTTAAACTTATTTTGAATTACATTATTTTAAACTAAAATATTATTGGTTATATTATAACTTACGTTTATCCGGTTGGTACGAAATATATGAAAATTATTAGTATTCGTTATTATATAACGGAAATACTATTAGTTTATGACGTATATTTTTGGTTAGTAACAAAATCTATATTAGACCCACGGGTTATATATATGAAACAATTAATAATACGTTATAACATATCGATTTTGGTTAATAACTGTTTTTATATTCGACCCACAAGGTATACGAAATAGTTGATAAACACGTTATTATACAACGAAAATATTGTTAGTTATTGTTAACTTATGATTTTTTATTTAATAACGTTAGACGTTATTTTAACTATTTAGATCGAGAAGTCATCGTATGTGCTATTCACGAAGTGAGACGTATACCTACTGTTTCAGGTGAGTCATGTTGTATTTTTCCAAAACTGGGTATACGTCAAAATTATATTATTTTAGATGATTATACATCTTTGAAAGGTTTGATATCAATGGCATTTTTGATATATCAGGGTTTAAAGAGTATTATTTGCAATAAATTACTAATGTTGGATTTTTATTCACTAATATGCATACTTGGAAAGTTTAAAACAAATTCTTCTATAAAATGTCTTATTTAGAATCTTTTCCATTGTGTGCTATTATTGATTAAAAGAATGAAATTATAATCTAAATGTTACAAGGATATATGTTGGATTATGTTCGGCAACGCACGGTTACTCATTTGAAGGTTTCGGTCGACGCGAATTAGTAAGCTCCATGGGTAGCGCCCATTTGATGTCACGAATGACATCAGAGTTGTAGTTGCGAGCTATGACTCGGGTGATAGGCATAGAGTCCGGAGATACCATCGACTCCAGGACCGCACTCCCACTGATCCGGGAGGATGCTGAAATCTGCCCAAACGGTCAATGGAATTGCTTCGTGCTTTTTCATTCATACCGGAAAACCCGCCAAGGGTTATGGATGTTCTAACGGAAGCCACAAAAGGTTACAGATTCAACGGAAGCAAGTTTGTGATTATTGGCAATATAACTTGAACATGGAAATTATTGATACAGAAATGAGTTTTCTTAAAGTACAAGAAACACCATATATTTTGATATTACCAAAATTTACATTTGATCAAGGATTTTTGAATATTTTATTATTCTGTAAACTCATGAGCTCACCAGGCGTAAAAGCCTAACCTTTTTATAAATCGACGTGTATCCAGGTTCAGGAGCTATTATGGGACTAGCAAGGGTAATGATAAGATACCCTAGGTCAGTATAGGATTTCTGGAAGGAGGATGCTTTTTGGAAGATAGTATTTTGATGTAATAAAGTAATGCCCGTGTTTGTAGGCTCGTTTAGCCATATGTATTTCGCTTCCAACTTGTCTTACTCTGAAAATGAAATAAAACGTTTAAGGTTTTTAGAATTTATATCTTCCAAGAAATGAGGGCGTTACACGAGTGGTCCGAAGAAAGTTGTGAGAAAAAGGAAGCCTTCGGAGCAAACCACTCCTAAAAGAAGACAATCCAAACAGTCCAAGAAAGTCACTGTAGTGGACGAGTCTTCGGAGTCAAACAGGACTCCAACAACGACCATACAGGAGGAAGAAGAGGAAGAAGAACATCAATCCTCACCAATTCAAGACACCAGACCACCAACTCTTCCATATACCACTATTCCACCTCCTTCACCTCTAACAACAGCTCCTTTCATAGTCACCATCACATCCGAACAAACCTCCACAATCCATACATCCACTTCGGATGTACCAGCAACCACAGCTCCACAAACTTCAACCATCCACACCACAGAAACACCTCCCATCTCCACAACTCAAACCTCCGAACCCATCATTTCAGTTATTGAAAATCCCATTGTTTCAGCCCCTCAAACTTCAGAACCCATCATCACCACTTCTGAACCCTTGTTGAACATATCTTCTTCAAGAATGGATACATCACTCCCTGAGTATCCCTACGATGAAGATTACGATTTTGAAACCACCATGTAACACCCCAATTTCACAAGAATTTTTTTTACCAAGACTTTATAATACAAAATATTTAGTTGTACATACGGGGTATTACTCTTCCGTATCATTACCACAATTTAAACAGCACATACTTTACACAACGAAAGCTACAGTCCTACACTCGACTCTTCTAATTCCTTGTTGGATCACCTGAGTACATAGCATTTTAAAAAAAAAAACATACGTAAGACATACGTCTCGTGAGTAATATGGGTTTTAGACCCAAAACAGTTTTCATATTCCAAGCTTTAAAATTTTCCATATTATTTAATTTCCTATGAGTGCACCCATAGGTATCCTTACACGAGCGCACCCGTGTATGCCCTCCTTTGATAGCATGTCCCTACGAGCGTCCCCGTAGGCGCTTTATACGAGCGCACCCGTATAACTCCTCCCTTAACAGCATGAAACGAATTCATCCATCAAGGTACAATGAGACAACTACTTCGCGACGGGAGGTACCATCCCAGTAGTGTCTTTTGACCACCCATACCGCAGCAGGCCGTGATCTTTATCCGGATACTTCTCAACTCATCAACAGGGCTCAATCACTTTATTAATTTTCTGTATTTCTCATTTATCATTTCTGTACACATTGTACTTACTATTTCATAGTATCATTTCCAGTTTCACAAAACCATTTCCAGTTCCACATAATCACTTTCATTTTACTTACTATTTCATAGTATCATTTCCAGTTTCACAAAACCATTTCCAGTTCCACATAATCACTTTCATTTACTTACTATTTAATAATATCATTTCCAGGTTCACATAACCATTTCCAGTTCCATAGAATCACTTTCATTTTCATTAAACCATTTCAATTTCCATAAAACCATTTTGACTCTCAAACATTGTATATAAAATTCATTTCTTTGCATAAAACTCATTTTGCTATGTACTCAAAAATCCACATACTACTCACCTCAGCTAGTTAGAGAAGTCTAACTAGAACTATTCCCTTCCTCGTCCCTCCTATTCATTGATCTTTTACTCGATCAACCGTATTTGAACCACCGCCTATATACGCGTATTTTTCTACAGTACTCTCGGGAAGTCGTATTTTTATTCCGACAATTTTTCATAAAGTTTTAGACCATATTGGACATATGTTCAAAATTTAAGGTCAAACGGACAAGTCTAGCATCAAGTCCAAAACTCAAGCTTCACTTGGCAGGAGACTCACTTCATTTCTGCATCGCCGCCTCGTGTCGTGACGAGGACCCTGGTCACGTCGCGACCTTAAAGTTCATTGCCTTATTTAGCGATTTTCCAAACTACAGTTGCACTAATTGTTCATCTTAAGTTCTTAATACTTGACTTAATCGATTTACAACCTTTCTAGGACTAAAATAACAACTCCTTTATACATTTAAACCATTGTTTCTTCAATTTCATCACCTTTGCTTGAAATCATTCCCGAAAGACTCATTTTTACTCCAAAAATCATTTTAATGAATTTTCAAGAAGGGAACTGATTTGTCATGTCCTTTATGACACTTTAGGCTTATTGGATCACTTAAAATCAGTTTCAACCACATAATTTCTGTTGTTCTCATAAAATCCCGTTTTTGACAATTTTCACCAAAAATACAAATTTTTGAAAACAATCACTTAGGAATGTATTTATACTTCTTAAATGATTATTAGAACTTAACAAAACCATAAAGATCATTTTCAATCTCACAAACCCATTTCTAGGGTTCTTGAGCTAAAATTCACATTTCTTGATTTTTAACACTTTCAATGGCTAAACTATGTTTAGATAGTAATTAAGCCACAAGTTAATGCTAGGAATCATAGGATATTCCTCCTCTAGCCACTGAATTTTCCAAGCTACAGTAACCTACTCACGGAAAATGGGTTAAACAACCCTAAAAACGAGTTTACTAACCTTAGAAGACTTGGAATTCTTCAATTCCAAGTGGGTTTTCTTCCAATTCCTGATAACCTTCATGAACCCGATCACCCCAACTCTCTCTGGCTCTCTCTAGAAGTCTCTCCCGTGTTCTATGAACTGGGAGAAGATTTTTCTCCTTTTTATACCTAGCCATTTTACACTTTGGTCCCTCAAGTTCTATTTTTCCCAAAATAGCACAAGAACTTCATTTGATAACATTATAAATTTATTTTCTTTCATTCTTACCCTATAATGATATTTTCTTTACATAAAAGTCATTTGTGTGCCAAATGACCATTTTGCCATTTTTGACAATTTTACTATTACGCCCTCGTTCAAACCCAACTTTTCATATGTTCATTTTATGACTTTTACCAAAATTTTCAGGTTCTTACACTCTCCCCTCCTTAAGAGGATTCCGTCCCCGGAATCTTTTCGGCTTTTGCATAGTACAATTATCTTTTCTTTACTTACACTTTTTATCTTTGAGGAAATAACCTTTTACTCTCTCAACATTTTAATCTTTTATTTAAGATGCGTAACTTTCTGAATAGTTTTCAGGAATTTGTGTTTTAAAGATTATCCCACTTCTAATCTTTCTTCTTATAATAGGTATATTCATCCAAATATCCTTTTAGTAATTTACATTTACACACCTAACCAAAATACATTTTTGGTTATTTTACCCTCTTTTCCTTATAATATTCGGAATTATTATCATAACATATATGATACTTTTATAAATGACCAAAATACCCTTTTAGTCATTTTATCCATTTTCTCAACTTTTTAGTCGCTCACTCGTACTTCATACTCTATGTTTTAATTACATTCCTTTTTACCTCGTTTCATTCATATGCAAATCTCTTAGTGAAACTTATTTTACAAAGTAGTTTCATACTTTCATACTTTTATCGAAAATAACAGTCTACTTTGTAATTCTTCTCATATCTTTACCAAAAACACATGAGATTATACTAATCATATTCTTTACTTGTAAAACTTTTTCCAAATACAATTAAACATAATTTGTATTTATACAAAGTTCATAAATACACTAAATCTTTTGTTGTAAAATTTTGTCTCTTAGTAGACATTTTACTTAAGCAAATTTGTTTTACAACACCTCCTCATTCTTTTCACTCTTTACTTATAATATTATTCATTTATTTTCACTCTTCTCTTTTTCTCATTCCTCTACTCATTCATTATTACGTAGATAATTTATTACTATTTTTTTTGTTTCCTTTCCAGAACTTTTACAACTTCTTATCTTTTATATATTCTATTTTTTAAATCTTTTAAACTTCAAGTTTGTTCTTCTTTTTCTCTACTAACTACTTCCGGTTCATTACCATTTATAAGGTAAGTATTCTCTTTCTTTCGCTACTCTTTACATCCTCACTTTTCTATTTGGGACAGAATCTGTCGAAACAGTACACCTCACACGAGAATTTACATATCTCACTCCAGAAAAGTCAAAATGACATACCGCTTTTTGTTTTAGAAACTAGACATCCGTAGGTTTCTTTCTATGTATGATACATACTTTTTAGCCTAGTAGATTTGTAAAGTTTTAGTGTTGAAGTTGACCTATTTTTGCTGTCAAACTTCATTACTCTTACTTTCATCACCTTTACTATGTAATTATAGGATTTATTTAACTTTATACTATCATTCATACATCCTCATCATATTGTTATCTTCCTCCTTTTATATTTCGCATGGGTTATTCTCATGAATACTTATCTTGTATCTCGTGGTACTCATAGTATCTTTGTATCTTGATTTATTAATAATTCAAACGTTACTCCCATTATTATTTCATGATATTACTTATGTTTTAGTACTTTCTTGTGGTTCTTATTTCTCACACTAGTGCTTAGTTTAACACTTTATCTCCTACTCACTTGTTCTCCACCGCCCCTTCAACTGGCTACCATAATTGATTTAATTTTTCAAACGACTTATAAAATCTCATACATTTTGTGTACGACAATTCATCTTTTCATACTTATTACCCTTTTCATAATGTTCTAACCATTCTTTTAGAATAACGTTCCACCTTACCATTTAGACTTATCTTGTATTCATTAAACTTTATTTTCATATATCTTTCCTTCTTTTAAATTCTTTCAACTTGCTTGGCCTATCAATTATGCTAATCAATTCATATTACTAATTTAGGTACCAACCGTGACTCATCCACCTCCTTATAGCAATGTAGGTATCATTGGTCTTTAATTAACTTTTACTTACTAACTTTTTATATCTACCTTTAATTTCTTTGAAATTACCATTTCCCCCCATTCTTTCACATTCATCGGGAAGGAATTTAACCAACACATTTTTAATAATACTTTTTTTTCATACTTAATTCGTTTATTACTTCCACATGTAATTTTGGTTTTACATGTTTATCATTTACTACTCTATACTTATTATGGCTAATGCCAAAAACTGGTCTTTCCTACTACCCAAATACGTCATTTTACCATTTGATTAGAAAAACTTACATTACCAATTCAAGTATTTACTTCATTTCCTCATTGTACTCTTTTAACATATATTATTTTCGTATTTATGTAGGATGACCCTTCTTTCATATATATTAAATCTTTATATCTCATTTTTTTATACATTTTCTAGGCTTTAAGCTCAAATTTATTTCATCATATTACCATCTTTTTCTATGTGTTATAAAACTATATGCTCAACACATTACATTATATTTTTTTTCGTTTACAACTCATTCCTTTATACGCTCTATTTCTACATATATTAAAGCTATAAGCTTATTCATTCCTTTACATTATTTTATATCTCGTATTCCACGTCATACTTCCTTCTTATGTATTTTATGATGAAACACTGATACCATATTTTTTTCCTATATCATTTACTCTCTTGTATTTTGAGGCTGTATGCCAAATACATTATCTCATTCTTTCGCCTCTTAGTTTATAATATTCTAATTAGGATATATATTTCATATCCACCTTTACACTTATATATTATATAAGTTTCATACTTACTCATTCTTTCACACTCATACACGTATATATATACACTACATTTCATAAATACTGGCCATGCACTGACTGTTTTTCACAATCATTGAATACTTTTACCCGTTATATTCATTCACATTCGGAAGTAGCAACTTCCTATCTGTTTATTATAGTCCTTATTTTCATTCTTTTATCTTATCTTTGATTCTTTGCCTAGTACTTACTTAGGCATTCACTCTTATTCCTTACTTCATATTGATTATGACCTTTAGTCATGTTTCTTACATGCTTTTGGTTTTCCTCGGTTAACATACCCCGAGATACCCTTTTTATTATTTGTATTTCTTTTTATACGTCCTTCATTTAGTTGCAAACTTTAATTCCAAACAACCAATATCTTATCATCATTTTCTTTAATAATTTTTGTTATATCCCTCTGATTATCCACATCATTTGTCTTATCTTTAATTTCTCGCCTAACACTTGTTTAGGCATTCAATCTTTATTTTTTTTCAATTCATGTTCTTATAATCACATTATAACAATGCAAAATACTTAAGATATCATAATCCTTAACAGTCTTCCATTTTTTTTATTTCTTTCTCATTCGGGTATCTTACTTTATCATATTACCCGTTATAGCACTATACTTATGACTTAGCTATTTGCTCCAACCATTAGATGTCTTTACTTGTCATATTTCCTTCGGGTTTGGAAGTCACGACTTCCCATTTCTTATTTTTTTATTTCCATCTTTGATTCATTTTCTAATACTTGGTTAAGTATTTTGCTTTCAATTTATACTAACATATTTGATCACAACTTTTAGTATACATACTTTAATAATCCCTGGTTGTCCATGGGAGACACATCATACTACTCTCAATATTTATTCTTTACCCTTTTTATACATCCCTTGGGTTTGTCTACAATTACAAAACCCAGCTCATTCCCTTTTACCTTTTCTCGGTTAAGTGTTTTCATTCTTCTTTCTTGTATGAGTTTTATTCATATATATATATATATATATATATATATATATATATATATATATATATATATATATATATATATATATATATATATATATATATATATATATATATATATATATATATATATATATATATATATATATATATATATATATATATATATATATATATATATATATATATATATATATATATAGAGTTAGGATCAAATGTGGAACATAAATATTGTGTGAATGTGTGAGACAATATCAGCCATTAGATGAAAAGAATGAATGGTTAAGATGATGATGGCATGATCGTAATTAATTGAATAAAAAATAATTATTTTTAATTAAATTAAATCAAAAAGGGTAAATTGGACATTTTGTTGAAAAATATATAAGGAAATTTCGTAATTTTAGGATATATGAACCAAATTTATGGGAAATTTTGAAATCAAAATTTAAAATTTAAAATTTACATTTTTGAAATTCATATTTGATGTCAATTTCCTGGACATTAATTTGAACTTTTTTTATTGATAAAATCCGAGTTCCATTATTACAATTTTCATTCTTAAAGAATTAGACATGAATTTAAACTCTTTTTAGGGATAAAATTCAAATTCCATTAATACTATTTTCATTCTCAAAGAATTATAAATGAATTATAAGTGCAAAATTGATATTATTGAAGAATAATTCTTAAAGAATAAGAAAACACAAAGCATTCTATACTATATAACATTCTTTACTAAAACACAGTATTATATCCAAATTCTTGAAGAATATACATAGCATTCTTAAAGAATGTGTGAAGAAGAAAATATATCAGGATGTTTGCAAATATTCTTAAAGAATATGTACGTATGAGTGCAAAGAAAACCGAACACCAATCTTTATTCCGCTTCTTCAATACTAATTGCATCAGGAAATATTCTTAAAGGATGTCTGCAACTTCCTGAATTTAGCAAAAACACAAATTAATAATTGTATGTAACAATATGAAAGGATAAAAAAGAAAATGGTGTGAGTATACACCTGTACAATCCAATTACTTGCACCTGCATAACATTTATTTGCTTCAATCTGCATGAATTCACATGAATATGTTATTGAAAATGGTTGTTGAATTTAGAACATTTCAGTATGATAATTATATATAATACTAAATACAGACAGATTCATACATACACATACAACTTTAGGTTCTTAAGAAGCAATTTAATCTAATTAGACGCTGGCAAAACTCCATACCTTAGACTCTAAACATGGCAGAATCACTGATACACAAACTGAGTGTTAAGAGACAAACACAGACAGATTCATACATACACATACAACATATTGGTCGGGTCTGAGTATCCATGAAGAAGGAGGTTGCAGGTGCGATGTTGGAATCTTCAGCAGGAGGCCTTAGGTCGAGTTTGGAACAGTTGGTCGGGTTTGAGTATTGGGCCATGGTTGCTTCCTTGTAGCAGCAGATCTAGGGTTAGGGTTCAAGAATGATGATGGAAGGGGTATGCGATACCGGACAACAAAAATAGAGGCGGCTTCCAGATCGAGTTCGCCACATCTTTAAATCGATTTTTTCCAACCCATTGCTTCATTATCGGGGCTTATCAGAGAACCTAAATCCTGGATCCGATCGAGATAATGCCAGTACAACAAAAAAATATCGATTTTTGAAACATATTGCCAAAAAATGTCGACTTTTGAAACAAGATTGCCTTGATCAACTTGTCGCCATGTTTTTTCACGAGATTAGATTTGTCGCCATGTTTCTTCACGAGATTCTTGTGTTCATAAACCACCAACACCATGTGTTCTTGGTTCGTATCCGAATAAGATCAAACATATTGCCTTGATCGTGACTTTCACAAAGTAAACATCAACCGATTTCGGATCGTCCTCGTTGATCTTATCGTTGAAAGTGTAGGGTTAAGAAGGTAGGCGTATAAGAAGAGAGAGAGAGAGAGAGAGAGAGAGAGAGAGAGAGAGAGAGAGAGAGAGAGAGAGAGAGAGAGAGAATTTTGGAATAATTGGTCAAAAGATCCATATTTTACGTTCTTAATTTTTGAAATTACCATATTTGTTCTTTTTAATTAAGGTATTAAATAATTATTAAAAGTAAATTGACTAGTATGCCCTTGACAAATGATTGGTTCATATCGTCTCACACATTCACACAATATTTGGTCTCCACATACGAACCTAAATCTATATATATATATATATATATATATATATATATATATATATATATATATATATATATATATATATATATATATATATATATATATATATATATATATATATATATTCATATTCTTTCCCAATCTTTCTTTCTTTGGTCACTGTAGTGACATTACCTCTATTTTCATTCCAAAAATCTTACTTCGTTCCGTTAGACAACGGAATATTTCAACTATACATTTTCTTTTATATTTATATTATATAACCCCATTTCTTCTATTTCAAAATTCTCAATAGATTTATACATTCTTGTCACCTCTTTTATCGTCTTCTATCATAGTTTCTCATGTTTATTACATATATTTTACATTATTTCTCATATGGTATGGTGGTTATCACAACCACATTTGGATTTCCCGTATTATTTTTCACACACTCGTTATCTTGTTTTCTAATTCTTTACGTTCATACTTTAATATTTCCCATCATACTTGGTTTTTTATTACATAGGTATATCAACCCTATGTCACTCACACCTTCCACACACACCCTTTACAGATTCCCATGATTCCTTTGTGGTTCCACCAAACTCAAATATATATCCTGTGATTATGATAGTACGGGCCCATATTATTATAACCACCTATACATATTTGCTTCCGGTTTCACCACCAGGACTCATGTTTCACTGTTTCAGGTTTACCTCCTCTTACTTACAGTCTTATCTTAGTCTGTATCTCTCTTAACCGCTACACAGTTTAAGTCTAGGTTTAAGTATTGACACCTAGTTCGCTTAAACTATGACTCTGATACCAAATTGTAACACCCCAATTTCACAAGAATTTTTTTTTACCAAGACTTTATAATACAAAATATTTAGTTGTACATACGGGGTATTACTCTTCCGTATCATTACCACAATTTAAACAGCACATACTTTACACAACGAAAGCTACAGTCCCACACTCGACTCTTCTAATTCCTTGTTGGATCACCTGAGTACATAGCATTTTAAAAAAAACATACGTAATACATACGTCTCGTGAGTAATATGGGTTTTAGACCCAAAACAGTTTCCATATTCCAAGCTTTAAAATTTTCCATATTATTTAATTTCCTATGAGCGTATCCATAGATATCCTTACACGAGCGCACCCGTGTATGCCCTCCTTTGATAGCATGTCCCTACGAGCGTCCCCGTAGGCGCTTTATATGAGCGCACCTGTATAACTCCTCCCTTAACAGCATGAAACGAATTCATCCATCAAGGTACAATGAGACAACTACTTCGCGACGGGAGGTACCATCCCAGTAGTGTCTTTTGACCACCCATACCGCAGCAGGCCGTGATCTTTATCCGGATACTTCTCAACTCATCAACAGGGCTCAATTACTTTATTAATTTTCTGTATTTCTCATTTATCATTTCTGTACACATTGTACTTACTATTTCATAGTATCATTTCCAGTTTCACAAAACCATTTCCAGTTCCACATAATCACTTTCATTTTACTTACTATTTCATAGTATCATTTCCAGTTTCAAAAAACCATTTCCAGTTCCACATAATCACTTTCATTTTACTTACTATTTCATAGTATCATTTCCAGGTTTATATAACCATTTCCAGTTCCATAGAATCACTTTCATTTTCATTAAACCATTTCAATTTCCATAAAACCATTTTGACTCTCAAACATTGTATATAAAATTCATTTCTTTGCATAAAACCCATTTTGCTATGTACTCAAAAATCCACATACTACTCACCTCAGCTAGTTAGAGAAGTCTAACTAGAACTATTCCCTTCCTCGTCCCTCCTATTCATTAATCTTTTACTTGATCAACCGTATTTGAACCACCGCCTATATACGCATTTAGTACACATATTTGGTTAATACAAACTGCAACTGACTCTACAGTACAAGAGTCCCATTTTACACAGTTACGGGTCATAACTAAGCTACAACCCTTATTAAACTAGCGTTCTTTAATTTGTAAACTTTCCCGAGATACGCATATTTTGCTACAGTACTCTCGGGAAGTCTAGCATCAAGTCCAAAACTCAAGCTTCACTTGGCAGGAGACTCACTTCATTTCTGCATCGCCGCCTCGTGTCGTGACGGGGACCCTGGTCGCGTCGCGAGCTTAAAGTTCATTGCCTTATTTGGCGATTTTCCAAACTACAGTTGCACTAATTGTTCACCTTAAGTTCTTAATACTTGACTTAATCGATTTACAACCATTCTAGGACTAAAATAACAACTCCTTTATACATTTAAACCATTGTTTCTTCAATTTCATCACTTTTGCTTGAAATCATTCCCGAAAGACTCATTTTTACTCCAAAAATCATTTTAATGGATTTTCAAGAAGGGAACTGATTTCTCATGTCCTTTATGACACTTTAGGCTTATTGGATCACTTAAAATCAGTTTCAAGTTCATAATTTCTGTTGTTCTCATAAAATCCCGTTTTTGACAATTTTCACCAAAAATACAAATTTTTGAAAACAATCACTTAGGAATGTATTTATACATCTTAAATGATTATTAGAACTTAACAAAACCATAAAGATCACTTTCAATCTCACAAACCCATTTCTAGGGTTCTTGAGCTAAAGTTCTCATTTCTTGATTTTTAACACTTTCAATGGCTAAACTATGTTTAGATAGTAATTAAGACACAAGTTAATGCTAGGAATCATAGGATATTCCTCCTCTAGCCACTGAATTTTCGAAGATACAGTAACCTACTCACGGAAAATGGGTTAAACAACCCTAAAAACGAGTTTACTAACCTTAGAAGACTTGGAATTCTTCAATTCCAAGTGGGTTTTCTTCCAATTCCTGATAACCTTCATGAACCCGATCACCCCAGCTCTCTCTGGCTCTCTCTAGAAGCCTCTCCCGTGTTCTATGAACTGGGAGATGATTTTTCTCCTTTTTATACCTAGCCATTTTACACTTTGGTCCCTCAAGTTCTATTTTTCCTAAAATAACACAAGAACTTCATTTGAGAACATTATAAATTTATTTTCTTTCATTCTTACCCCATAATTATATTTTCTTTACATAAAAGTCATTTGTGTGCCAAATGACCACTTTGCCCTTTTTGACAATTTTACTATTACGCCCTCGTTCAAACCCAACTTTTCATATGTTCATTTTATGACTTTTACCAAAATTTTCAGGTCCTTACACACCATATAGTCAAAACCCCCCTCAGCTGAGTAGACGATGACTGCCTTTCACATGGCGCCAATCACGATTAATGACAATGATGATGAGAGTCTTGATGACACCGATTTTATCCTGGGCAAACAATACAAGACTCTAAATCGTAAACTGGATACTCTTCTACAGTCGAACACTGGCTTCGATCCCTCAAAGAAGCCTGAGACTAGTGTTGAGGACCAATTCGCTGAAGCCCAAAAAGCCTTGACAGACAAAATGGATGAATTGGTCAAGGCTTCGGAAAAACGAATTCTCGATCATCAGATCGAAGTTCAACGTGTTTTGGAGGGAAAGTTCAACACCGCTGTTGAACAAGTTGAAGAAAGGCATAGGCTCCTTAAGGAGCAAACTGAGAAGAGTATCAAGGATCTGGTAGAGAAATTGGAGATCTCAAACTCCGAAGTGGTGAAGGCCTTGACTGACCTTCATGATGAGACCAGGTCCTTCAACTCGCAGTACCAGACGGGTTTTGCAAAGCACTTATATGACGCTCACAAGCGCATTGAAGAGCTAACTGCTGAACAATCACGTTCCATAGTGACAGTCTTTGCAAACGAGCTCAAAAGAACAAATGCTGCAATCACTTCGGATATAGTTGAAAAACTGAGGAAAATTCTCCAGCCCATGATCAACGTGTTTATAAAAATGGAACAATCAAAGTCGAAGCCCAAAGAAATTGCTTAGGCTGATCCTGCGGCTCAACCCTCACAAGGGGGAGATAGTGGAGCATCAGGGTCAGAATCTCAAACTTCAGGGTCTCAAGCCTTGATAATAAAGACTTCTGAACCACAGACAACTTATCAACCCACCACCTTGGGAAGACCAGCCTTCATCCAGCCAATCCTTTCAAAGGCTGGTCCCACCTTCGGAACCACCACAACAACATAGGCAAGTGGTTCCGGCACCAAGGCTGCTGAGAAGAAAGAACTGCGGATTGCTCCTCAAATGGAGCAAATCCATAAGGAACGAGAGGAAGAATATGCCAAAATGCTCATCATCAATAATATAGCCAAGGAAAACCGGACATGGACTGAAGAGTTAATCACTGAAATTGGATTCAAAGACTTTAGGGTTTTCAACAGGCTCCCTCTCAGAAGCTATGATACAAACAGCGACATCAACCGTCAACTTGATCTTCCCTACAATCCGAAGACATTCGCTTTTCTGCAATTTCAAAAGAATGTGCCGGATGATCAATTGACGGCATACAAGAAAAGGAAAATCGCATTCCATACAAAGTTCATACAGGCTCCGAACTATGTATGGAGTGAGAAGAAGATAAAGAAAATCATCTCCATCAAAGAAGGAGAGGAGTACGAAGGATTTCAAAACATCAACTTCTTCGTACTTCGGGGCGTAAACGATGAAGAATCAAGATTTACAATTGCTGACTTCCCAATAATGAATCCCACAGACTTCATTGTACTTCTTGATATCTTAAAATTCTCCGCCGGAAACGAAGCAGAAAACATGGTTGTCTTCGCACTGGCAAAGAACCATATTGCCTCCTTCTTCAGAAACTACCTTCTGAGATTTGCCAAGTTTGATATAGTGGTGGCAAATCTCATCGGACAGTCCCTTGCACCCCCACCAACTACCATAGAAAACTTTGATCATTTGAAGGCTGCTGTAACGCCCCAAAATTTGTCCCCATTTTTTTAAGAAAAACGCAATAACGCCAAAAGCGCATTTTGCCAAAAGCACATTACGCCAAAAGCGCATTACACCAAAAGCGCATTTCGTCAAAAGCGCATTTCGTCAAAAGCACAATAGCTAGTGTAATATTTTATAAAACTCGTTATTGAAAAATCTCATATTTCGAAAACCATATTTCTTTATAAAACAGATTGTCAAGCTTTAAAAACTTTTATCATGACCTCGTGTCATGTCTTAAAAATTTGGTCCCAACAAAAACAATTAAGTTGTACAGTTGTTTGAACAACCACGGGGGTTACAACTTCATATCAACGTAAACCATAGAAAGCAACTTAGGATTACAAACCAGTTCATCAGCCAATGTTCACTCTATCTAACATCCAATTTCTTCGTCTCATCTACTTGCTTCTATCCCTCATGTCTAGAACCTGGGATACATGGCATAAAATAAAATACGTAAGACAAAAATGTCTCGTGAGCTACATGGGTTTGGACATAAAACATTTATAAACATAACATATATCATTTTCAAAATCTTTGTAACCAAATCATATCATAACACTTGCTGTTAAAATCATTATAACTGAAACGTGTCATTGTTTTGCTTTTAAAGCCTTTCATAAAACGTTTGACATTATAAAACTTTTATTTCTTAAACTTGACTGGTATTCAACATTTGGATTTTTATACTTAGGGCCTTAATCATTCTTGGTGATACCCTAAGTCTATACTGAGATGGTAAGAACATAATCAAACCACCTCAGCATCTTATCACATGCTTTGACCGGTATCTCAACATGCTTTATTTTTATACTTAGGATAATCACGCTTGGTGATATCCCAAGTCTATACTAAGATGAAAAGAACATAATCAGTCCATCCTAGCATCATGGGTTTTAGGACATCTACTTCGCGAAGGGGAATGTACCACCCCCGTAGATTCCTCTATATTCCCTTGTGGGAACATCATGGCCCGGGCGAAAGTAGGTAACATACTAAATTGCATTGCTGCATTCATTCATATCTCAAATACCAGTCATAAAAAGAAAACATAATATGATTTGACATCAAATTATTTGCTGAAATCACATTAACGCTAGTGCCAAACCAATCTTTTCAATTCCAATTCAGTTTGATATCAAATCACACTTTTCAAAGCATATTAGGCTTCATGCCAAATCGTATTTTCAACTCATAGCAGGCTTAATGCCAAAACTTGCTTTCAAACTGTTATAACTTTGTGCCAAAATATACTTTTCAAATCACTTGGGCTTAATGCCAAAACTTGCTTTCAAACCGTTATAACTTTGTGCCGAAATATACTTTTCAAATCACTTGGGCTTAATGCCAAAACTTGCTTTCAAATCATTGTACAAGACTTTTATAAACATGTCATAAGTAAAATAAACTTGCATATTATTTCATATTCGAAATTCACATAAACCATAAAAACATTGTTGAATAATGTTTTTATGTTTTTATGTGACCATCACTGAAATAAGTCGAAATGTTTTTATTAACAGTTTATTTCAGATTGCGTGAATTCGAGATCAAAAACAAGAATAAATCAAGACCCGAGAAACTTTGAGAAAACATCCAAACCTGAGGAAGTAACGCTACAAACCAAAGAGCAAAATACAAAATATCACACTGCTACAGCAATCACGACGCGACAGAAGCAGTAGTCGCGACGTGAAGAGAAGAGAAGAGACAGAAGACCAAATTGCTTCAGCGATCGCGCCGCGACGAAGGAGGTGGTCGCGCCGCGAAGGACCCAACGCGACACCACCAACTTCTTGATCGCGAGACTACCAACCCAACGCACTAACCAGTGGCCGACCAAAAGCAACCCGACACACGCCCCTTCGCGACGCGACGGCATGGCCGGTCGCGACGCGAGCCCTGTTCAACAGCAACTATAAATTGAGCCTTTCTCTTGCTATTTTGTTACAACACTAACACCCAATCAACCAAGAATTATACACTCATATACTCTCTAAGAAACCCACGACCAGAAACCTCAAGACACTCAAATCTCTGCATTTGGCAACGAGGATCAAACCGCAAAACCGCAAGAATCAAAACCTCCTCCCGACACCTAACCTCAAACCTCCAAACAACCATTACCCGACACCAAACTCCAAACCTCTAAACAACCCTTACCCGACACCAAAAATCACCAAAACCTCATCTCACCGTGAAGTACAAGAAATCGACATATCAAGAAAACCGCTATCTTCCGCAACTATCGATAAGTTCTTTTAAAATTATATGTGTCGTTATTGATTTATTTAAACTGTAATAAATCAACTGTACCAAACTTCCAATACACCCGAATTGAACCGTGACAACGAAAACATATGTGGACTGTATTTAACCGAGACATCTAACTTCTAACCTTTTTACTTATTGTAAAAACACGTTATCGTTGATAATGGCGTTTATTACATCTAACATCTAATTTCTAACTTCTAACTTCTAACTTTTAACCTTTTTATTTATTGTAAAAACACGTTATCGTTGATAATGGCGTTTATTACATCTAACCTTTAACTTCTAACTTTTACTTTATTTACCGCTTTCTGTCTATTTAAATACTGTCTAGTTTAGATTTACCGCTTTATTTTATTCCGCAACCCTTATTTATTCCGCATAATATAGATATAATACATATCTGTCACACGGTAATAGGCTTAAAAACCTTGTTCGTGGAGATCAGTTATCGTATTTTTTACAACAATTGGTATCAGAGCTCGTGTGATTTAATCTGAAATTTTTGTCGTGAACTGTTGTGTAGCGTTTTTATAAACCACCAATAAGTTTCCTTTAAAAATTTCATCTTAATATCACTTGTTCATCAAAAAAAAAAAAAAAAAGTTAAATATATTAAAAAAAAAAAAAAAAAAAAAAAAAAAAAAAAAAACATTTAAAAATTACTTGTGTGATTTATTTTGAAAATTTTTGTCGAAAACTTTTGTGTAGCGTTTTTATAAACCACCAATAAGTTTTCTTTAAAAATTTCATTTTAACATCACATTTTCGTTAACAAAAAAAAAAAAAAAAAATGTCTTCCGCAAACTACTCAAACATAAATTCTGTATCTATTGCTAACAGTATAGGTTCAGGTACTCGAGCACCCATTCTTATTCCCGAAGAATATAAATCATGGGTAGGTCGTATGAATCTTCATCTCAATTCTATAAGTGAAGACGTGTGGAAATGTGTAGACGGATCTCTACCAGATAACATGACCTCTCTTACGAGTAACTTGGATATACTGAATGAAAGGAAGAAACTCGAACTTCAAGCCAAAAAGGAACTTGTGTCTGGAATACCCCACAGTATTCTAAGCCAAATGAATGATATAATTCTTTTAACCGCAAACCAAATTTGGCAAACTTTGAAAAATCGTTTTGAAGGAAATGAGAGAATCATTGGAAACAAGAAAACATCTGTTTTAAACGAATTTGACAACTTCAAAATGTTTTCACATGAGACCATCCATGATGCTCATGACAGATTCAATCTCATTACCATCAAAATGAATAATTTAGGCATCAAAAAGTCACAGCATGAAATAAACCTCAAATTTTTAAACAACCTTTATGAAAGCTGGAAAATGGTCAAACTCATCATCCAGGGAAATCCGGCAATTCATACTGAATCTTTGTACAATCTGTACGGAGAATTACAATCGTATGAATCCTCGATTGACCCACCAACGTCTACTTCTTTTGGAGGACCGCTTGCTCTTTTGTCAACATCCTCTCAAAACCAAACACATTTTCCTGATCAAAGTCAAATTGATTTAAATCAAAACCAAGCTTTCTTAAGTAATCCTTGTGACTTGTCCGATCCAAATAATGAAGCCGACTACCATCAATTGTGTGCTTTGGTAGCAAACACTAATCTTGAAAGATTTTTGCCACATCATAGACCAAACTTTCAACAAAGATCCACTTTTGGACAAAACTTTCAGAATCGTGGTTTTCAAAATAATAACAACTCTTACAATCAAAACAATGGTTTTCAAAATAACCAAAATTCTGGATTTCAGCAAAATCATTCAAAACCATCTCAACAGAAACAAACTCAAACATCCGAAAGACCACCCGTTAAAAGCCAAAAGGCTGACAATAACGATGATGATGATGAAGTAATCATTTGTCACAAATGCAAAGGACTAAATCATTATGCCCGAGATTGTCGAGCCAAAATCAAAGTCAAAGACTCAGCCTACTATGCACAAAAAGCCGAAGAGCTGAAGAAACAAGAACAGAAAGCAAAGCAAAAAGCTTTGATGGCATTCCACGAACCTAGCGTGGAATACTGGCCAACTTCTGATGATGAAACCGACACTGAACCAGCTCAGTCAAACTTCTGCTTCATGGCTGACAATGAACCAACCACAAGAGCTCCATATGTCATCGATCAGGTATGGTCTATGATCTCAGATCTCGGTCTTTCAAGAACACCATTTGAGTCCCACATGACTAAGATTGAGAACAGTCTAAAAGCTGATCTCAGACTGTATCATGACACAATAGTCAAATCTGATATCTACAAATCTGAATTACAAACATTGCAACTCAGATTTGGAGAATCTACAAGGACTAGAGACAAACTTGAAAGAGACATTGAACGAAAATCTGAAGAAAATAATCACATCCTAGAACAATTAAATGAAGCTCTAAAACAGAAAAGGGACTTAGAAATAAAAAATCAATCTGTTATTTCATCTGAAATAAAAGATACGTTAGAAAAGGAAGTCCTTCAGTTAAAACAAAAGGTTCAAGATTTAACTGACAAAAACACTAGTTTAATTCTAAAACTAGATGATTCTTCAAAGCAAATGAAATTTCTTGAATCCGAAAATCAAAGATTTCAAGGAAAACTGGAATCTATCAATATTGCCAGAAAATTAAGTGATGATGTTTTCACTAAAGCAAACAACTTAGGAACTGGCAAAATTGATACGAATTATAAACAGGGAATTGGAAGAGAATCTTTTGAAAATGAAATGACTGAAAATGAAAATGGGAAAATTAGTGAAAACTCTAAAACTCCTCAACCAGATTTTTTCTCATCTGCCAATGAGGACGATTCAGATGACGAAACAGTTATCAACTGTAGCCCAGATGATACTGCTTTCACTGTTTCCAAAAAGTCTTTCAAAAGAGTCTTAAAATCCGAATCAGACTCTGCTAGTTCAGTAACTCATCAATTGAGATCTACTAAACTAACAATGAATGATGGCACAATCAAACTTGAAAATTTCTTAAATGGAGAAAATTCTGATCATCAAAATGGTAGTACTTCTGCTCCAACTGTCTTTCCCTCTTTAAACTCAACCTTTATTGGAAAGAACAATCTGGGACAAAAGTATTCAAAGAAACAACAGACAAATAATCAACCCATTCAAGCTGTCTTTAAACCAAAAGAACAAAGCAGGCCCATTGTTTTCAAAGAAAAACCTTTGAAACCAAGCGCTGTGCCACAAAAACAAACCTTTAATCCAAAACAAAAACCGTTTCAAAAACCAATTCAAAATCGCTTTCAAGAGATAAATCTCTCAAGGAACTTTCAGAAATCATCATTTCACCAAATTCCATTCCATCATCAAAATGTTTTCCAAAATCATCAAAATCCCGGATACAAAGAAATGTCATCAAACAGAACTTCACATATAGGATACTTTTCACAAAAACAGAAATCGTTTCAAATGACAGGTTTTCAAAGACAAATCTTAAATTGGGAAAATCTGATAAGTCAAATCAAGCCTCAACCACTTCGTCCAATTAACAGAAACCATAATGATTTCAGATTATCAAAAACCATTAACAGATCAGGACCCACCATGGTTTGGGTACCTAAAATTTCTGTCTAATTGCAGGCATTTTGTGCTGGAGAGGCCAAGGATGGCACATGGTATATCGATAGTGGCTGCTCCAAACATATGACAGGAAACCAAAGCTTTCTACGAGATTTCAAACCCACAGAATCCAAACAAGATGTTACTTTTGGAAACAACATGACTGCAAGAATCAAAGGTTATGGAAACATAACAAATGGTCACTTCACCATCAAGAAAGTAGCCTACGTCGACGGCCTGAAACACAACCTAATCAGCGTATCACAACTTTGTGACAACAATCATGAAGTTCTTTTCACCAAACAGCGAAGCATAATCACAGATGCCAAGACCAAAGCCATTCTAGTTAATTCTGATCGTCTAGGCAACATGTATCCACTAGATATGGACCTTATCTATGGAAAACCAGACATCTGTCTCTTGTCCAAAGCTTCTGCTGATATTAGCTGGTTGTGGCATCGTCGTCTTTCTCATCTCAATTTCGGCTACATCAACAAGTTGATTGCAAATGATCTTGTTCGCGGACTGCCACTTCTGAAACTTGACAATGAAACTCTTTGTGCAGCTTGTGAAGGAGGAAAACTGTCCAAATCCTCTCATAAAAGCATTTCTGAATCTAGTGTATCCGAACCACTAGAATTACTGCACATTGATCTTTGCGGCCCTGCAAAAACCCAAAGCATAAAAGGGAAGAAATACATCCTTGTTATTATTGATGATTACTCACGCTTTACTTGGGTTTTCTTTTTAAGGCTAAAGTCAGAAGCACCTGAAGAAATAATCAACTTCATCAAACAGATTGAATTAAAGCTCAAACGACCAGTTCGAAGAATCCGAAGTGACAATGGTTTAGAGTTCAAAAACATAACTCTAGACTCATTTCTCAAAAACAAAGGCATCGAACACAACTTCTCAGCCCCTTACACTCCTCAACAAAACGGCGTTGTTGAAAGAAAGAACCGAACTCTGTGCGAAGCTGCAAGATCAATGCTCATCTTTGCTGATCTGCCACAATACTTCTGGGCAGAAGCTATAGCCACAGCTTGCTATACTCAAAATCGTTCTTTAATCCACAAACAACTTCATAAAACACCATATGAAGTCATTAACAACCGAAAACCAAACATCAAATTCTTTCATATTTTTGGTTGTCGATGCTTCATAAAGAATAACAAAGATCACCTTTCAAAATTTGAATCAAGATCAGACGAAGGAATTTTCCTTGGTTACTCCTTTACCTCAGCTGCTTATCGAGTACTGAACAAACGTACAAGAGTAATTGAAGAAAGTACCGATGTCCACTTCGATGAATTTTATGTCAGAAAATTGAATCGTAAACATTTTGGTTCACAAATGATAGATACTATTTTTCAAAATCCAATTCCACAAACACCATCTCCTGACATGAACATAGAAATTGATCTTGATTTACTTTTTGAACAACCCAAAACCGCTTATAGTTCTGAATTTCTAACATCTTCTACAATTCCTACAGGAACCTCCGATGCAGAAACTTCACAATCAAACCAAGAAAATGAAGGTCAAGTCGAGGGGGAATTACCAACACTGAATTCCTCTTTGAACACTACCAATCCACCTGTCCAAAATGATCCCAGTGCATCATCTATGGGGGAACCTTCTTTACCTCATTCTCACCCTATAATCCAAAAAGACATATCTGACAACAACCAAAATCTATTCCCAACAGAATCACCTGACCAAGAAGAACAATGGGACATAGAAACACCAATCGAAATACCTGAAAAAACTCGCCTAAACAAATGGACCAGAAATCATCCTGCAGAACAAATTATAGGAGATCCCAATTCTGGTATTCAAACAAGAGCCGCTTCCTCAAACGAATGTTTATACGGAGCATTCCTATCCATGACCGAACCAAAAACCATCCATTCAGCTCTCAAAGATCCAGACTGGGTCAAAGCCATGCAAGAAGAACTAGCTGAATTCGAAAGAAACCAAGTATGGGATCTTGTTCCTACTCCTCCCGATGTTACTGTAGTAGGTTCAAGATGGGTTTTCAGAAACAAAACTGATGATCAAGGCATAGTTTGTCGAAACAAAGCAAGACTTGTCGTCAAGGGCTATTCTCAACAAGAAGGGATCGATTACGATGAAACTTATGCTCCAGTTGCAAGACTCGAAGCCATTCGTATCTTTCTAGCATTTGCAGCACACAAGAACTTCAAAGTTTACCAAATGGATGTAAAATGTGCATTTTTACATGGAGAGATTGATCGTGATGTGTATATTCAACAACCTCCAGGTTTTGAAGATCCACAGTTCCCAAATCACAGTTTTAAGTTACAAAAAGCAGTTTACGGCTTAAAACAAGCACCTCGAGCCTGGTATTCAACATTGTCAACATTTCTAGAAGAATCAGGATTCAAAAGAGGTTCAATTGATCAAACTCTCTTTCGTAAAATTTTTAATAAACATCTGTTAATCGTTCAAATATATGTCGATGACATTATTTTTGGTTCTACTGATGAATCCTTGAGTATCAAGTTTGCAGATTTGATGAAGAGCAAATTTGAGATGAGCATGATAGGAGAAATGACTACTTTTCTTGGACTACAAGTCAAACAATCATCAGATGGAATTTTCATCAATCAAGAAAATTATGTCAAAAATCTTCTAACTCGTTTTTCTCTTGACAAATCCAATACAGCTAAAACCCCAATGTCCCCTGGTTACAAATTAGATGCAGACTTAAATGGCAAGCCTGTTGATCAAAAGAAATATCGAGGAATGATAGGATCACTCCTATACCTCACAGCCAGCAGACCCGACATCATGTTTTCTACATGTGTCTGTGCAAGATACCAAGCCAATCCTATGGAATCACATGCTATAGCCGTGAAAAGAATTTTCAAATATCTTAAAGGAACTCCATCTCTTGGCCTTTGGTATCCAGCTAACTCTGATTTTCAGCTTAACGCCTTCACCGACTCCGACTATGGAGGATGCAGACTAGACAGGAAAAGCACATCTGGTTCTTGTCAATTTCTTGGAGGCAGACTGGTAAGCTGGACTTCAAAGAAACAATCATGCGTGTCCACTTCAACCGCAGAAGCAGAATATGTAGTTGCCGCAAGCTGCTGTTCACAAGTCATGTGGATGCAAACTCAATTACGTGACTATGGCTACAAAGTCTCACAAATACCAATATTTTGTGACTCAACCAGTGCAATTGCCATTTCTCACAATCCAGTGCACCATTCCATGACTAAGCACATCGACATTCGATATCATTTCCTCAAAGACAACATACAAAAAGGTCATATCGAATTGCACTTCATAAACACCGAAGATCAAATTGCCGATGTTTTTACTAAGGCTTTAGACGAAACCAAGTTTCAATACTTCCTAGGCCGTCTAGGAATGTTGAATCCAGATAACATCCATCCCTAATCTCTTACATTTTGTTTGTACAAAAGAGTGCTTACTTTCAGTCAAAATCAAATCTTTCAAAAACATTCACATAATCAAAAATCAAAAAAAAATTAGAATAAAGTTTTATCCTTTTAAAATCTTTATAAAACCATGTGATTAACATCTTCTTGACTAAATTTTCAGATACTTATGCTCGATGAATGTTCTCAATCATATTGATTCTTAAATTAAAGTGAAGGTTCAAATCTCAAAATTTTCGTTATGTACATTCTCCTATTCCCTTTGAATTTATTTCAATTATAAAGATTTTATCTATTAAGGGACATAAGATTAGGAGATTCAGATGAAAACCAAACCCATGTGAGAAATTGTGCCTCGTCTTTAACTGCTAAGTGAAATTCATTTCTGTGAGCAAAGGTGTTTTCATTATGACTTATAGGATTTATACTCTTATACCGTGATGCTAGTCTCATTTTTGCTTAGATATCAAGATGACCAGGGACGATACAATCATTTTCTTATATATTAGACAAACTGTCTTTTATATCACCTATCCCTATCCTCAATCAAACCACTTCAAAGAAAAGCTTCATCATCTGGCATAACGAATCTGACAAATGAAGAAACGACAAAGTCATATCCAACAAATGCTGTCAACAAATCACAATTGGTAACCACATCAGATATCTTTTACACAAGGTGTATTCGCACAAATCAAGAAAAGATAAAGACAAAGGTGAACACATCACCAAAGAAAAAGAAGACTTACAACAACAATCCATCAAGACAGACACCTCTCAAAACAACGAATTCTCAAAAGCTTTATCAAATATAGCTGTTCAAAACCGAAGATTTACCGGGATACTGTAGCCTTCATAATTGAATATTCTTAGTTGCAAAATGCACTATGAATATTTCTAAACCCCTCTACATGTATTTACCGACGGAGAGAGAGTAAACATCAATGGCATGAATGAAGAAACCCTCTGAGTAATGCCGAAACCAGTCTTATGTGATTGATTATCTAATATGAAGACCAAGTGACTAAAGTATATAGGTATAAATCCATATTAAGCATAAGTCAACACCTTCAAACTGAGAGATATCACTCATCTTTAGTGATTAAACACCCGTTCTGCACCCAGAACAAACAAACACCTCAGTCAAGTGTGAGATATACCTATGAGAAGTTCATCTGAATCGACCTATTATGATCACTTGTCGTCTTTATAAATGCTATAAAATCTTAAGGAATATTATGAAAATACATATACAAAAACCTTTTGATAATCGAACTCGAGACTTTGATTCAGAAACAAATATTCTTGACAAACATTTTTCAAAACATAAGTAAAATCTAGTCACACTCTTTCAAAACAAGTGATATGGTTTTATAAATGTCTTATCCAAATTTCAAGAATTTCAATCAAACATTTTACTCCTCATTTCATTAATGATCACATAGGGGGAAATTGTTGAATAATGTTTTTATGTTTTTATGTGACCATCACTGAAATAAGTCGAAATGTTTTTATTAACAGTTTATTTCAGATTGCGTGAATTCGAGATCAAAAACAAGAATAAATCAAGACCCGAGAAACTTTGAGAAAACATCCAAACCTGAGGAAGTAACGCTACAAACCAAAGAGCAAAATACAAAATATCACACTGCTACAGCAATCACGACGCGACAGAAGCAGTAGTCGCGACGTGAAGAGAAGAGAAGAGACAGAAGACCAAATTGCTTCAGCGATCGCGCCGCGACGAAGGAGGTGGTCGCGCCGCGAAGGACCCAACGCGACACCACCAACTTCTTGATCGCGAGACTACCAACCCAACGCACTAACCAGTGGCCGACCAAAAGCAACCCGACACACGCCCCTTCGCGACGCGACGGCATGGCCGGTCGCGACGCGAGCCCTGTTCAACAGCAACTATAAATTGAGCCTTTCTCTTGCTATTTTGTTACAACACTAACACCCAATCAACCAAGAATTATACACTCATATACTCTCTAAGAAACCCACGACCAGAAACCTCAAGACACTCAAATCTCTGCATTTGGCAACGAGGATCAAACCGCAAAACCGCAAGAATCAAAACCTCCTCCCGACACCTAACCTCAAACCTCCAAACAACCATTACCCGACACCAAACTCCAAACCTCTAAACAACCCTTACCCGACACCAAAAATCACCAAAACCTCATCTCACCGTGAAGTACAAGAAATCGACATATCAAGAAAACCGCTATCTTCCGCAACTATCGATAAGTTCTTTTAAAATTATATGTGTCGTTATTGATTTATTTAAACTGTAATAAATCAACTGTACCAAACTTCCAATACACCCGAATTGAACCGTGACAACGAAAACATATGTGGACTGTATTTAACCGAGACATCTAACTTCTAACCTTTTTACTTATTGTAAAAACACGTTATCGTTGATAATGGCGTTTATTACATCTAACATCTAATTTCTAACTTCTAACTTCTAACTTTTAACCTTTTTATTTATTGTAAAAACACGTTATCGTTGATAATGGCGTTTATTACATCTAACCTTTAACTTCTAACTTTTACTTTATTTACCGCTTTCTGTCTATTTAAATACTGTCTAGTTTAGATTTACCGCTTTATTTTATTCCGCAACCCTTATTTATTCCGCATAATATAGATATAATACATATCTGTCACACGGTAATAGGCTTAAAAACCTTGTTCGTGGAGATCAGTTATCGTATTTTTTACAACAAACATTTTTGCCATGTACCCTAAAGAGGGAAAATACCACATGTACTCACCTTAGTAGCTAGGTACGTCTAGCTACACTAATCCACATAACTCTATCGTTTAGTTGCTTCCAAACGTCCTTCAATCTCTATTAATCTAATAGAAGATTAGAACATATTAGACAACTAAACATATATCATGTGTCTAATCATTATTGACTACTACTAGTCATTATCTAATTAAATTCTGGTGGTTAAGTATGACTCTTAAAGCATAATAACCATTTTGGACAATTTTACCCTTTTTGTCCCATTTTGACAACTTAGTCTAAAATTCATGCAAACTTTTGTTTAAGTAATTGTTATAAAACCCAACAATGTACCAATAGTGTTTAGAACATGTATAAAGATTCATGGAAACTTTTAATCCATTTTTCGTTTCGACCCTTTTTGACCGTTTTCTCATTTAGGCATCTTACTTTGCCTAAATGTGTTTTCATGGGTTTTAACATGTACTTTTTTTGTAATTTTCTGATCTTACAAGTTTATTAAGCAATCTATATGCTTAGATGTCAAAACATCTCTTGTTTTACTCTTTTCTATCGTTTTTAGCATATTAAGTCATTAAAGTTTCTAAAAATAGAAACCGGTGTAAAAACGTGTGATTTTACGTTTACTTGATAAAAATATGTCCCATAAAGGGTGGAATTCATGATTCGATTCCACTTCATCAAATTTTGACCCATGACTAAATCAAATGTCTATTATAAATTATCACGTCATATTTACATATCAAGTATTCTCATTTCTTGTCTCGGTCAAATTTTGACCGTTTAAATAAAATTTTCCCTTTTTTGTCTCTTTTTCATTTAAGCAATTCATTGCTTAAAATCAATTAAGACTTGCAATTCAACTTATTTCACCCAAGCATTTAACCATATGTATTCTTGATTTCATTCTTTTGGTAATAACTTGAAAGCTATATCTTTTAACCACATAACAATATACAAACATCCATTCTTTTATATCATAAAACAATCTTATGATTTTAGTCCATCACTTGCGTAACCATATTTCAATAACAATTTCTTTACCTTCATCTCAATCGTTTATTCACGGTCTCCATGTTGCAAAAGTTCATCCAAACATAAAAAAAAGTCATTAACATGGTACCACCTTATGATTTTTAGCTTTGGTAATATGAAATTTATCGCATAATGATTTAATTCTTTGAGTTTATGAATCTGAGCAACCAATGTGCAAGAATCTCAAATCAAGTTCTCAAGCATTTGCATTTTCTAGTGTTTTTGAACACACATGGTGACATAAACCATAAAATGAGCCCAATTCAACGTGCAAATCGTAGATTTTGAACTCAAGAAACTAGGGCTCACTAAAATCAACATTTACCTTTGAGTTCTTGCTTAAGAATTTGAAACTTAGAGTGTTGAGTAATGATTTGACAATAAATGCAGAATAAGAACGACACCAATCAGGATCCAATGAGTCGAATGATTCAATTCAACAAGGTTTACAATGGGGTTTTACAATGTATGTTTTTCTATGTGTTTGATACTCTCTCTATCATATGACACCACTCCCTCTACAATGATTCGCTTCCTATGCCACATCATCCATTCCGATCTTTGAGAGGGAGATTGTTGGATGCAAAGTTCTTTATGATTATGACTTATGGCATGAGGAAGGCCCACTTAGGCGCACGGGCTTGTGGGCTTGTTCATTGGACTCTTTATTTTGTCTAGACTATAAATAGTGCTTTATTTCATTATTGTATAGTTTAATGATCCTAGAGAGATAGAGAGTATCATTGTAGATGGAGTGGTGTCATATGATAGAGAGAGTATCAAACACATAGAAAAACATACATGTTTCCTAATGCGAAATAATGTAAGTGATGGGGTGATTAGACTTATACATCCATGACTGATATTGAATCAAACAAACTTCCAAATGAAAAATGGACTTCCAACTTGATTCGAATGATTCTGAACATTAACTCGTGAAATCATCTTTTCATAATATTCATGGAAGTTAAGGTTGAACAACTTATTGCATCAGTCAAAAGTAAAATAAAAAACTCATAGAAAAACAAAGAGAAAAACATATGGACTTCGGTACATTGATGAACACTTTGCAATCACATGTCAATCACCGAAGTGAAAGAACACTCTTCGGAGTCAAACATAACTTTATGCTCCGAAGCGTACCCTCAACGGTCATAAATTTTCATAACTGCGAAGTCAATTAAATGATCAAATGATTTCCACATTTATGATAAATCACAGAGACAAACATTCCTTGAATTATAACCGTTTGCTTACAGCTGTCAATGAGAATTAAATGGAAAACATTAACCATAATGACTTCTCAAAAGGTAACAGTTCAAATTTTGAATCATTGCAACTGACAGCCGTATATTTCTCCTTTTTGCAAAGATAGTGGGACGAGCAGGTGCTGAGGTGTCCACTTTCTACCGGACCATTTCAATCGTGCATTAAATGGCCTAGGGACCACGAATGCTATATAAACTTCTCACCTCTTCCATTGCACTCTTTACGCGAACACAACTCTCATTTCTCTCTGCAAACTTACTCTCAAAGAAATCCACAAACCCTTCATCTTCTTTATCTAATCATCAATGGCGACTGAAGCATCATCGCAAACCGCTGAAGCCATGTCTGTTCCAAATCTCAAGAGTCAATCATCAAACCTGGTGCTACGAAACGATCTATCTCTTTACCCTAAACCAATCGATGCATTGGTGGAATGCATGAAAAGGTCTGTACTAGGGTCTAGGTTACGCCTTAACCTGTACTCCTTCAGTCCCTGCTACTCTGGTTCACAGGGCTCACTACACATCCAATGCCCTGTTTGACTCCAACAACCAGGTCAAATCTGTGTTCTATGAGGCTGTTGATGCCAAGGGGAAAACAAAGAAAGTACAATTAACCAAGGAAAAGTTTGCTGAAGCTCTCCGACTTCCAATCTACAACTCAAAGGAAATGGTGGTCCGATCTGCTAACCAATTGGTCAATATGTTCAACGAAATGGGGTATAAACCCCAGCTTGAAAGAATAAGCACCTTCAAGAAAAACCAACTCCCTGACCTCTGGAGATACTTCTTCAGCATCTTCCTGAGATGTCTCTCTGGAAGAACCTCAAGCCTTGATTCTGCGAGTGTTACATTCCAAGGTCTCCTCTACGGAATTTTCTACGATGTCAAGGTGGACTTCGCAACAATTCTATGGACCGATTTCTGCTCCCACATCAATCACAGTATGAAGGGGACAGAAATTACTAATGCAAGATTTTGGGCTATCGTTGTTCATGCCCACTACCAGCAGATAGGATATGTTCCTGATCCCTCTCTTGGAGAGATGAAGTTCACTCCCATTGCGATTCCTATTCTAGACGACAAACCCGCTGACTTCTGTGCTCAAATTCCAAATGTCATGCTCTCCAAAGTTCCCTTGGAATGCAGTGAGGTAAACTCCTATCGCAATACTTTAGTAATTCCTTACCCAACTCGTGATATGAGTCAGGTTGCACCTATAAGAGAGCTTCCAAAAGGAAAAGGGAAGAGGAAAATGGCTGGTGGACCCAGTGGTCCTAAGAAAGAAGAGAAGAAAAGAAAGACTTCGGTGAAAACAACACCGAAGAGGAAACAGCCGAAGAGGCAAAGAAAAATAATGGTTGTGGATGAGTCTTCGGACTCAGAAAGGAATCCATCCACAGTCCATGATGAGGAACAAGAAGAAGAAGAACAATTTGCTGATCAACCTCCTTCACCCACATCAACAACCAGACCAACTTCTCCATTGCAAACTACCATTCCTCCATCTCCACCTAAAACAACCAGACCACTCACACCTACACATACTATACCTCCTCCTCTACCACCTCCCATAACAGCTCAACAAACTACCACCATTCACACTACTACATCGGATATACCACCACCACCACCAACAACTGCTCCTCCAACCTCCGAAGTACCTATCTTTGGTATTGATTTTTCATTACTAGAGTTTGACTTACCCCCATCACCGACAAAACCCCACTTCGGCTGCTTTCTTTGAAGCCTTTCATATGGCTCCTTTGAATGTTGAAGGAGTGTCAGATGAAGATTTTCCAGATGAAGGATTTGTACTAATGAAACAGTACAAAGTCCTCAACTCCAAGCTTGACACTCTCATTCAAGCTCAAACTGGCTTTGATCCCACCAAACCCACCTTGGGTGACATCACCGAAGAGATTGAATCTCTGGAGTTCTCCTTGTCCAAAGAATTCAAGGATTCCATACAAAAGCTTGAATAAAATCTCATGGAGGAACAAAGCAAGATCCATTCCTCCTTAAAAAAGAAGTGGGAATCTGCTGTTACCTCCATCAACAAGTAATTTGATGTCCTTGCTGAGAAGACGGAAAAATCAAACTCCGAAGTCATAAAAGCCTTGCAAGGACTTCAGAGTGAATCCCAGCAAAGTACCAAGCTTGAAAAACAGCTTGATGATGCTAGAGCAAAAATCGAAGAGCTCACAGCCGCCGAAACCACTTCGGATATCACTAAGTTTACATAGGAACTGCAACAAACGAATGCAGCTCTCACACAAGACTTGATTGCAAAGTTGAGAGTTGCACTTCAACCTCTAATAAACTTTTCTGATAGGTTGTCTAGGCTACAGGGCAGGCCTAGACAGATCTCTGCAGCCACAGCAGGTCCTTCAACCTCAACCATTACAACCACTACCATGGGTGCTAGTGGATCGGCTGGAGCTGGAAGCTCGACAGACCGATCGCTAGAAAACATAAATGCCCCACACATGGAGGAAATATACAAGGCCAGGCGAGCAGATTACAATTTAATGATCAAAATAAACGAATTTGCTTGAGATAATGGTGAATGGACTGTTGAGGCAATCAAGCTATTTGGATTCCAAAATCCAAATGTACTTAACAGACTTCCTCTTCGGAGTTTTGCAACTATTGACTCTGAAGACACTCAGCTTGACATTCCCTTCAATCCGAAGACTTTTGCTTTCCTTCAATTCGTCTCTTCGGTACCCGAGGATCAGAAAGCAAGTTTTTGGACCAACAAAATAAATTTCCATGCCAAATACATTCAACGACAAAGTTATGTTTGGAGCTTGAACAAGATAAATAAAATTCTTTCAATCAAAGAAGCTGAAGTATACATGGGCTTCAGGAATTATGAATTTCTTGTTCTTAGGGGGGGCAGATGAAGTTGAATCTAGGTTCTCAATTGCAGACTTCCCAATCATGAATCCTATGGACTTCATCTGGATTCTTGATCTCTTGCGAAGCGGTGAGGCTGCTCATGCTGCAATGTCTGCCCTCGCCATAAAAAACCACATCCTGGACTTCCTTAACAATGATCTTCTCAGGTTTGCAAAACAATACCTGGAGCTATGTTCCTACTACAGACAACCTTTGAACACTCCTCCTATTGTAGTTCGGAACATAGCCAGATTCAAGAATGGAGAGATTTTGGACGAACCATATGGCGTAGTTTTCAAAGGACTTCGAAATGAAACCGAAGTCACAATCAAGTTCTTTGAAATAGACTACATTGGCCTCCATCCCTCCTCCTTTATCTCTGGGATGATCTCTCATGTGAATGCCTGTCATGCAAATTCCACCGAGAAAAAGAAGAAGTTCATGGATCATATGAACTGGTATCTTGCAATAAGAAAAACCTTAAAGAGGGCATACAAGAGAAACTTTCGTGTATAGGCTTCGGATGCACTTCACACAAAGGGGGAGATTGTTGAGATCATTTGTGATGAAGTGCTGACATATCCGAAGTCCCGCCCATGAAGTCCGTTGAATAAGAAAACCCCGAAGTGAATAAACAAGAGAAAACACCGAAGTCTAAAGACTCCGAAGTGCTATACATAGAGGATCCGAAGACTTCATAGCCTGTCATCTGTCTTTTGTGTGCACGCGTATAGTACAATACGTGTTGCATGAATCTTCTATCCTATTGGCTAGTACTCTGATAGGATATTCTCTGTAAAAGTTGTACTATTGGTATCACTGATTCAGTATAAATATCAGTGATACTATACCGTGTCAAGTGTGAGACTACAAGTTTAGATTACGAAAATTGTATGTCTACAAAAATAGAAAACCCAATTGTAAAACCAAAGTTCTATTCAAGCATTCGGCACTTGTTATTCATATCACCTTGTTCAGTCAGCTTTGTTACATTATTATTGTATGATTGATTGTGTTATTGATTCAATATCAATCTTTGTTCATCTATTCTCTTATTTCAACACCCAACAATTTTGAAACATGATTTGACAATAAATGCGGAATAAGAACGACACCAATCAGGATCCAATGAGTCGAATGATTCAATTCAACAAGGTTTACAATGGGGTTTTACAATGTATGTTGTTCTATGTGTTTGATACTCTCTCTATCATATGACACCACTCCCTCTACAATGATAGTCTCTATCTCTCTAGGATCATTAAACTATACAATAATGAAATAAAGCACTATTTATAGTCTAGACAAAATAAAGAGTCCAATGAACAAGCCCACAAGCCCGTGCGCCTAAGTGGGCCTTCCTCATGCCATAAGTCATAATCATAAAGAACTTTGCACCCAACAATCTCCCTCTCAAAGATCGGAATGGATGACGTGGCATAGGAAGCGAATCAAGCAACGCGTGAATAAAAATTGATGATAATCGTCTCGAATGACCAATAATAACAATCTCCCCCTTTTTATGATCAATGAGATCATAAAATGTCAAATGGTCATGAGAACACGCTTGATCCATAGAAATCAATCCGATAGCTCCCTCTGGAAAAATGATTAGCCCAAATGTTGATTTTCAGCCCAACTTCTGAAAATATACAAGCCCAGTTTGCATGATCGTGACCATTTGCCATCCCATTAGTCCAAATATGATTTAGGATATCCAAGTCGAGGCCCACAACAATTAATACGCCTGATTCAGACATAAAAAGAACAGCCAAAGCCCAACATCGAATATATGGCCCAATTTGAATGAAGTAATTCGAATCCAATAATGTTGGCCCACAATATAATGTGTAATACGGTTAAATGAGAGAGTGACCGCATGCATTTAATGCTTGAGAGACGTGGCAGTCACATGCGTCCATGCAGCAGGAAGTGGCAGTCGCTTGTTTCTTCTCTTTACATTCAAATAACCGGATTAGGCTGAAGGGAGTGGTGCCTCCAACATTTGGGAGGCAAGCATGCCACGTAGGCGCTACGTAGACTTTGTTGGCAACACCAGTTTTGTTGTGGCACTCAAGGGGTGGAACGTTGGCAACATATATTTTTTTTAATTTAAAAAAATCATATTTTAAATAAAAATAAAACATAAAATATTTTAAATTAAAATAAAACACACCAAATACCATTTCATTAAAATAAAAAGACAAATAACATAAAATCCTACGAAATTAAAAGTTCGAAATTTAAAACAAAATAAAGACGTCGCTACTTGAAAAAAAACTACAAATTATATTTCTTGCGGATTTGGTCTTTGAGCGCCATCGCGGATTCGTAATGCGCCCCTTTTAGGTGACTAACGTCTTGCAAAAACATTTGCATTTCCGCTAGCCGGGTGTTTTCTTGCCATTGATTATCCAACGACGTGCGCAAACCTCTAAACTCATCGCGCATTTCTTCATATTGTTCCATCCGAGAACCCGCGGAAGAAGTGGATGAGGTCGCCTTCCCTTTTCTTTTTGCCCGATCCCGACCCATCGGACGTGGAGGCGGTGATGGTTCCACTTCTTCAACTTCATCAACGTCATCGTTAAGGTTGACGCCGATATGACCATCCGAAGAAACGTGATATGAGCCCGACTCCGATGTTTTGCTTCTTTTGGAGCTCGAACCACCACCAAATTCCAACTTAAAGACTTGTTCCCATTTTTGGCTATGACGAACAACATTCCAAGCGTGTGGAAATTTAAACGGCTTGACGTTGTCGTCTCGGTACATGTAGTTGGCTTTCTCCAAAATACTCGACTCGCTTTCTCCACTCCTCCATTGATTCACCAAATTAATGTAAATGGCGTTGAAAGCCATAACACATTTGTTCATGTTGTTCCACTTCGTGTTGCATTGATCTTTGTTGCGGTAAGAGTTCCCTTTCTTCATGCCTTTGCGGAAACGTCTCGTCACTCGAAACCAAAACCGATCACGTTGTTGATTTTTGCCCGTTTTTGGATCCTCGGACACATCGACCCATGCACGGGCTAACTCCGTCTCTTCTTGAACCGTCCACTTTTTACTTGCGGCCCGTCCACTTCTTTGCGTAGGTCGGGGCTCCTCCGCTTCGGATGACGAATCCGAATTTTCCACCGCATTCTCGTTTTGGGGCTCCTCGGGGTCGGGATCGGTTTGGATCGGTGCTTGCTCGGGTGGGCTTCGGGTTTGTTGGAAATTGAAGTTGGCCGATGACGATTGTGGAAACGGATTGAAGCTTTGTTGAAAAAGTTGTTGTGGTATTATCCCGTATTGCGGATAAAATGGTGAACCGCTCAACATCGGGTTTGGCGAATACATCGGACCCTCGAATTATGGATGATACGGTGGCGGAGACGACGGATCGTACCCAAAAAAGTTTGGGTTGTTTTGCGGATTGTTGGAGGGATTGTTGGAGGGATTGTTGGAAGTCATTTTTTGAAATTAGTTTGATCTCAATCAAGTGTGGGTAAAAAATCTGAATAAGTGTATGTATATATATAGACATGGTATTGAGTTAAAAAAAAAAACAAAATTTTTTTTTTTTAAATTTGGACCGTTCAACGGTCAAAGCCTGAAGATTCCCGACATATTCCAAAGAGAGAGAAACGGCAAAGGCATGCCGCTCCTCTCTTGCCGCTGATCGATGCCGCACCTGGGGGGCGGTGTTGCCGCCGGCAAAAAGGCTCCACGTCGGATGCCTCCGGCAAAAATGTTTCCACTCCGTGCAGCCTTAAAGATTCATGCATGAAACCGTATCCTAAACGTGTACATTGGCGGTAGTGAGTTGACATGTTACAGCACCAACTATGTCCGTTTACTTTTCCTTTGTGTACCATGTAAATAGACAGCATTTTTCTTGTTCCCAAGCATGCGTAGTTGAACAAATTTAATGCTTTATTTTCGTTTTTCATTTTCTTTGATCGTGACTGGAGAGAGAATCGAGCAGCAGCTGGAGTAGGCATTTAATGCATCATATTTCTTTCTTGTAACCAGCTTGGCAAAGGACACATTACTTTACATATGAGTGTACCGAGAAACAGCTTGCAAACAGTGACAGCAGGCTTGCTTTTCCTTTGATCGTGACTGAAGAGAGCCATGTGGACAGCAACAGTGATCCAACTTTTTCTTTGCAATTAAATGTGAGTGTACCGTCAAGACTTGCAGTCGCATGCATATCACAAGAGGGTATTGTCATGTCACATGTACCATGTGGAGAGGAGAGTGAGACAATCACCGTGTACTTGTTTTTCAATGCCTTTTGTACCGTATTCCACTTCTTTTGCTTTGAACTGTTAGAACTTTTCATTTGAGTTTTAATTCCGGCTCTTGACCCATGAGAGAAGATAATATTTCCTTTTCATTTGACAATTGTTTTTCCATGCAAGTTGTAGGAACCAAGAGAGAGAGAGAGATAGTTTCATGATATCGAGAAAAGAGATAGTTGTTGCATTTCTTTTTCATATTAGTCAAACACTTTGCAAGGTAACGTTTATTTCCCATGCAACATTTGCTGTCTTGTTGTAGATCGTAATCTTCTCTTTCAGTTCCATAAAAAGCTCACAAATTATTTTCAAAGCTGAAGTTCTTCATCATTTTTGTGTTTTTCTTTTTAGGTTCAAAAGAAGATGAAGAATGTATGAAAATCTTCGGATCCGAAGTGTTTCATGTCTATGGTTGCGATCACAAAAGGTCATCATCTCAAACCGACCAAAACTCCGAAGAGTTGTAAAACTGCGGTATCGTCTTCATCATTCCGAAGAGTTAGGAGTTCGGAGTCATCTTCTTCATCACATCAGTTCCGAAGAGTATGATGTCATATTCCAAAGTCTTCTAACAAATCATCTAATTTCATGAACTTTTGGGAACCCAAACCATTTTTGAACATTTTGAACCAAATTTCTCATAAACACCACTCCGAAGACCTAAAGAAAAAGCATCAAATTTTCTTGGTCTTTTTGTTGGAACCAAAAAATCTTCAAACAATTCATTATACCATCCCCATTCTTTAGAAAAAATTCTTCTTTGAGCATAAATTTCCGAAAACTTTCTTTTAACTACAGCACACTTTTCAACATTTTTCACTTCAGATTTTGGAAGAAGACCAACATTTTTCTCTTTGGGAACCCATATCATTTTTGTTTTAGGCTTCTTCTTCTTCTTTTTCTTCTTTTTAAACTTAAGAACACAAAATCTAAAACAAGAACTTTGTTCATCTTTTTGAGTTGGAACTGAAGCCTTCGGATCCGAAGCCTTTGGATTATGAGGGCTTCGGAGTTGATAATTTCGATTTTCAACTAGTGTGGGTTTTCTATAAGGTTTCATGCTTTCAAACAAGTCACTTGAAGCTGAAGAAAGTTCAACTTCGGATTTCGTCTGTCACACCCCCAAACCGTATTGGCGGAATAGTTCAAGGGTGGATGACTTCATGAACAATATCATAACAAAGTTGAATAATAGTGATTTCCAAGCACACAACCATCATTAACCAATTGCAAATGTTACAAAGTTTAATTGTTTCATGTTTCAAATACAATTGAAATGATATCAAAAATAAACAAAAACGACGTCGTAACGTCTCTTCTTGTAGCGCCTGAATTTACCTTAACAATTTCCTGAGAATACAAGTAGTTGAAAAAGTGTCAACAATTAAGTTGGTGAGTTCATAAGATTTTGCGTAGAAAACCAAGAAAATCCAATATTTTCTCATAAAATGTCCAAGTCTTTAAATCCCAAAGACTAAAATGTAATATGTAACTGTAGTGTGAAATTCCTTAGAAAATGTATTTTTCCGTTTTCGCGATTTTTGACGTTTTACCGGAAATTGTATTTAGCTTTGAAATTAAATACTAGATATTATTACGTTACTTATCATATGAATTTTTATTTCATATTTGATGTTTAAGGCACCACATTTTGTATTTTGAGTCCAAACCCTGTGTACATTTATCTGTTCACAGCGATTTAATGGTTGTAACTTCCACATACGAACTCCGTTTTCGACGTTCTATATATCCACAGGTTCGTATTTACGAGTAGATCGTTTTATGAATATTATTATTCTCAAAATAATAATTGTACGATTATCGAATTCTTACGTTACAGTAGTTTGCTGTCCGTATTTTCGACTTTTAATCGATAATTGTTTTGATTTAGCATACGTAATACTATAATATTAATAATTCATCGCAAAAGATATGGAAAATAACTTTTCAACATATAAATTAACGTACGCTTCGTTTGACTATAGTTGACTTTTGTTGACCAAAATTTACAATTGTCACATCGTCTCTTCTGAAGATTTTGCAACAAATAACACTTTCACCAAACATTCCTTTTTCAAGTCAAGCTCCCCCTTAACCTTTGCATCTTTCTTTTCAGGTTGAGGAACAAGTGTAGATCGGAAGTGTTCTTCAGAAATTTCAGAAACATGAAGATGAAGAACATCATCTTCAAAGTCTTGAGGAACAAGAAGGCCATTTGCATCTTCAACAAGAGAAACATACTTTTCTACTGATTTTCGATTTTCTAACCCATGTTTACTATCGATTTCTCTTAATATCTTTAACATTTTAGTGAACAAATGATTGTTTGATTCATGTTTCAAAGGATTAAAAACTAGTCTTCCATATGTATCCTTCTCTCCATCAGAAACAAGTGTATCATTTGTTATTTTCTGATTTCTCAACACAAGACCCAAAAATTGTTTAAATGATACTTTGTATTTGAGATTATCAACACAAACAGTCCATATTTTCGAATTTCTTGCTTCTATTTTCGTTTTGAACAACAAATAATCACCAGATCTGGAATAAAACTAGAGAGAGAAAGTAGATCTGAAGTGGGTTTTTAGAGAGAGAAAGTAGATCTGGAACGAGTTATAGTGAGAGAGTCAGATCTGAACGAATTTTTAATGATATAAACGAGATCTAAACCAATATTGATGGACATAAACAGATCAAAGATGAAGAACAGATCATAATATTGATTCCATATCAGAAAAACCCACAAAAACTGAAGATCTAGATCTGAAAATTTGAATTCTGATTGATGATGTGATGGGTTGTCAAATCAGGAACCGTCCTTGAAATAATCTGTTAAATCTTCAAGGTTAGGCTCTGATACCAATTTTGAAACATGATTTGACAATAAATGCGGAATAAGAACGACACCAATCAGGATCCGATGAGTCGAATGATTCAATTCAACAAGGTTTACAATGGGGTTTTACAATGTACGTTTTTCTATGTGTTTGATACTCTCTCTATCATATGACACCACTCCCTTTACAATGATACTCTCTATCTCTCTAGGATCATTAAACTATACAATAATGAAATAAAGCACTATTTATAGTCTAGACAAAATAAAGAGTCCAATGAACAAGCCCACAAGCCCGTACGCCTAAGTGGGCCTTCCTCATGCCATAAGTCATAATCATAAAGAATTTTGCACCCAACATAGAGGTGTTCTTGGACATCTCAGTGGAAATTGGACCTGTAGAAGCCCCTCATCAGAAACCGAGTGTCAAACTCAACATGCATTCACCAAATTCTACCAATTCCAAACTTTCTTACTCCAAACATCAAAGACTTACCTTACTTCTAATGTACAACAGAAGATTTGGAGTTTTAGCACTGAAATCGAACTAATAATGTCATCTCCAGCCACCAGTCGTCGCCGGGACGCCCTCACCGCCACTAGCCGGCGGTCTGCCACCGATTGATGCGACCATCGAGTCACCAGGCGCCGGTTATGATGATGTTGCTGTCGGATTTCTGATTTTTGACCATTTCGGTTCGATCTGCTGTTAAAGCTCGCGAACCAGATGGACCAATCGTGGGTCTCATCTTGCTTCCCCCATCTAATTTCTGATTTCTGTCTCACTTCCTCTGTATCTCGATCTGATAATCTCTCATTCTTTCTGATTTCGATTTGGCAAACACGCATACACAAGACGAGTGTGTGTCATCGCTTCACATGCTTTCTCTTTCTGAGTTTCCGATCTCGAACTCTCAATTTCTCTGATTCACTCTCGATTTTCTCTCTCTTCTCCCTCACGCGATCGTCGCTCTCTTTCTTGGCTTTCTCGATTTCTAATGGTAGCATGCGTGTTTTGTGTTAATCGAGGGGGAGGGGACGTGTTTCAGAGGTGAATCAGCACACACAAGATAATTAAAACCGGGTACCAGTTATTAGGTCTAAATTTTGACAAATGACAATTATGCCCCTCAAGCCTTAGAAAATGTTCCCAACTTTTATCTTAAGAATTTTCATGATTTTCATCCAGTCATAACTTACTCATATAATATCTGAATTTTACAAACGTTATACCTTTAGAAAGGTGGGAATGAGCTGAACAAGTTTCCCTTACAGACTCAAGTCCAATTCTTATCATATTTTTCGTTATAAACCCTTGAACATGAATATTTGGTCATTTTTGCCACTTTTGAGTCATTTTAGTTCCGTCATAATATCTTTGTTATGAGTCCAACTGACCCAAATCTTTTTCCTATATTTTTGTCATCTCAAATATTACAAAAGTCATCTTGATGACTTTTGCCCAAATCTTTCTAGATTTTCAGATGATAATTTTCAAAGTTTGCACAATATACTTTTCACTTTTAGTCCTTTGTTTCAAATTTTGCCGTTATGTCCTTAAGATTAGATTCTAATTGAATAATCGTCATATCATGACTTAAATAAGGGTCTTAACAAATAATTTCTCCATAATTTTACCTTCTTGGACCATTTTTCCCTTGCACACTATATTGAGTTTAGTTAAGCATTAACTCTTTAATTTGAACACTTGCATAAATTCTTATATTATTTATGACAAAAAATTTGTTTGTCACAGCTGGGCAGATTGTGGAGAAGCCCTGGGGTGTAGTCTTCAAGGGACTGTCAAGTGATAAGGAAACTGTTGTCACTAAATTTTTTGAAATAGATTACAAGGGTCTTTACCGTAATGAATCAATTACCAATGTGTTGAGCTTGGTAAATTCCTGCTTTGTGAATAGCTGGGAAGAAAAGAAGAAGGTGAGAGAGCACCTCAACTGGTGGTTGACTATGAGGTATGCTCTGAAGCAGGCATACAAGAAACACTATGGAAGATAGGCTTCAGATGCACTTCACACAAAAGGGGAGATAGTTGAGATATATTTGTGATGAAGTGCCAACCAATCCGAAGACCTAAGTTTTGCTAAGAAGACCCCGAAGCCTAAAAGACTCTGAAGTGTTTAGCATGGAGGATCCGAAGGCTTCACTCAAGTAATAACCTGTCGGGTGCATGCGTGACAAAAGACAACGTGGTGCATGAATCTTGTATCCTATTGGCTAGTACACTGATAGGATATTCTCTATAACAATTGTACTATGCGTATCACTGATCACGTATAAATATCAGTGATACCATACCATGTCGTGTATGATATTGTATCTTCCTAAATTGTAAAACCCTAATCAATCAATCTAAGCATTCGGCACAAGTTATCCTATTCCACTATGTTCTTCACTGTTCTTACTTATATTTTACTGTGTGAATTGTTTAGTCAATCATATATACTGTTAGAATCTTGTCATATCTTATTGTAGTTTCGATTTCAACTCTCAACAGATCGCATCATGACCAATTCCCCTCTCCATCTCCATCAACCTGAAGAAACAAACAAAAAACCTATTTTACTTACCAATGCTCATAAATAGAACTTGTCTACTCTTAATTTACGACAAAATCACAACATGAAATCCTCGTTATGATGCGATATTTAAAATTTCAAATTGAAAGTATAAAAAAATTCAACTATCTTTTTATCGCAATGAAGGAGGTGGTGATTGAGAACATTCAAATAGGGGGATAAAGTGAGACGACGGTGCGATGCCAAGTAGCAAGTAGGTCATATATGTCGGAAAAAGGAGCTCAGTATCCTGTTAACATTGGAAGATGATTACGATAAACAATATGAAGAAGAGGAAATTCAGGTGGAGAAAGAAGAGAATCTGATTACTGAGGTATGCTTAAATTTAGTTCCGGGTATAACTAAACCAAAAACTTTGAACCTTAAAGGGTACATCAAATGTAGGGAGGTTGTAGTGATGATTGATCCGGGTGCATCCTATAATTTTATTTCCGTGGATATTGTGAAGCGATTAAAAGTGCCAGTAACGACAACGGGAGGATTTTGAGTTGCTTTGGAAACTGGTACCACTGTTTAAGGGAAGGGCGAATACACGAAAGAGATATTACAGCTTCACAGGGGTTGGAAGTAATTGAAGATTTTTTGCCACTAACCTTGGTAAGTTTTGACATAATCCTTGGGGTCCGATGGCTCAAAAAATTAGGTCCAGTTCTTACACATTGGCAAACTCAATTAATGGAGTTTACAGTGGGGGGTATTACCACCGTACTCAAGGGTGATCCCTCACTAGAATATTCGATGATAACCCTCAAAAACATGTGTAAGACGATCAATAGTGTGTGTGTGTTTGGGGGAGGTATTTTGGTCCAATTATATCAATTAGTTCCAATGGAATCAAGGGAGGAAAGCATAGAAGCTGCCATTCCTATCTTTTTAAGAGATGAAATCGAGGAGTTTGCCGACGTTTTTTCAACCTCGACAGAGCTTCCGCCCCACTAGAGGAAGAGAACACGCCATTGTACTACAATAAGGTACGTATCCAGTTAGTGTGCCAGCTTATCGGTACCCTCAATCATAAACAGAGAAGATAGAAAAGCTGGTTCAAGAGATCTTGAAAGCCGGAATTATTCAATAGTCCACAAGTCCGTTTTCGAGCCCGATATTGCTATTAAAGAAGAAGAACGGGTCTTGGAGTTTTTGTATGGACTATAGAACCTTGAACCGAGTAACTTTTGCTGATAAGTATCTTATTCTGATAATTGACGTACTACTCGATGAGTTAGACGGGTCTCAGATTTTCATGAAACTGGATTTGAGGCCTGGTTACCAACAAATTAGAGTTTGAACATATGATATTCCAAAAACGGCATTTCAGACGCATGAGGGTCACTATGAGTTCCTCGTTATACCGTTTGGCTCGACTAACGCCCCAGCAACGTTCCAATCTTTGATGAATGACGTGTTCCAACCATTTTCTAATAAAATTTTTAATGTTTCTTTATGTTATCATAATCTATAGTAAAGATGCTCAACGACACGCTACCTACATTCAGCAAGTTCTAAATAAGCTAAGAGAGCAACAACTCTTGGCTAATATGGATAAGCATACATTCGGAAAACCTTAGGTAGCATGTTTGGGACATGTGATTTCAGAATTAGGGGTATCTATTGTAACACCCGACTTTTATAACAAAAACACCCCTGAAAATTTTTTCATTTTAAACATAGGTTTCATTACATAAAACCATAACAAAAGGGGTATATTTTTAATAAAAACGGGTACAAGCGTATCAAGGAGAGTATAAAATACCAAATCTCCTTTAAAGCCGGGCTGCTACTGACAGCATCTACAAGTCCACTTCTTGAGTCACGGACTTTATCCTTACCCTTACCAGGGTTATGCTAACCTGCAGGAACATTTAACAAACAGTATGAGCTACAAAGCTCAGTGAGTAATTGTATCTGCAAATAACATGTATCAAATATATTCGTATATCTGTCTGGATATCGAATCCAAACTCATAGCCTTACTGGCTGACCATATATCTCTTAGGATTTCACATCCTAATTTTGTAGCCTTACAGGCTACTTCATTACAACCTGCAATTATCAAACCACATCAGTTATTTCCACAGATAATCATATCTATCGTTTCTGTCCCATGTTTCTTAGTCACAATGGACTGCATCATATGTCATGGCTATATAAGCCGCACCAAAACATTATCAATATATAAATCATAGCCCGTAGGCCGCACCAGCTGGGTTCAATAACCCGATATCATATCCAAAAGGCCGCACCATGTTCCTGTAACAATATCATAGCCGTATAGGCCGCACCGGTTGGATATAGCATCCAATATCATACAATACAAAATCAAGTATGGCTCACGGGTTAGCCCGCTGTTGCCTTGGCTCACGGGTTAGCCCGTTGTTGCCTAGACTCACGGCTTATCCGGTCTTGTCTATATAAGTTTGACTCATCAAAATAAACTATGGCTCACGGGTTAGCCCGCTGTTGCCTAGACTCACGGCTTATCCGGTCTTGTCTATCATAGTGTATATATATATGTATTGACTCACAGTTCCGTTCTTGTCATCGCAATGACTCACGGCTTATCTGGTCTTGTCTTTTACATATATTTTTGCACTTGTCGTTTTCGTCCCTCGAAGCTGTTTCAACCTGTAACAATTCAATCATCATATATCACATATGATATCAGTGAGATTACTCACCTGGATACTAACTGCGTTTAAACCCCGGTTGTTTCTTGCCTTTGCGTGTACCACAACCATTTTGTCCCATACCTATTTATCCATTTCATATTAAATGATAATAGGTTAATAATCATCTAAATTGACTCTAATACATAAGAGTCCAATATTATACAACTATAAACAATGCCTAGATAATAAACTTTACATTTACTATCTTTTTATGAATTTTACTATTCACCAAGGCATTCAAATCGATCTATAGTGCCCCCGAGGGGTCAGAAACTCAATATAAAAATTTTCCCAAACTTTTCAGACCATAACGAGCCTACGGTTCAAGTTTGAGCTAAATCGGACAAGCCAAACAAAAGTTAGCGTTTTAAAGTTCCTGTCTGGTGGGCGCACTGTGCCAGGTATCAGGCGCACTGCGCCTAGGCGCACCCCGCCCTGATCCTGGGCGCACTGCGTCCTGCGCCTGGGCAGAGCTCCTGATCAGTCGCGATTTGTGCACTGTAGCATGCAGTTTTGGCCCATTAAGTCCTTAATCGTTTGGGGTTTGTTTCTAGGCTAAAACCTTATATTAAAACAAGGTTTTCAACCATTCCAAACAACTCAATCAATCAAAATGAAGAATTAGGGTTCTTAATTCCAAAACCCCAAAACTTCAAATTCATCACAAATAGCAATCTACTTCCATTTTCTTGAATTAAGTCCTTTTAGCATGACTTAATGGAAGCATTAAACCATTTAAACTACATAATCATAACTGAAATTTACAAATTTCAGTTTCTATAAAACCAAATCAGGAACACTTCAAGAACTTGGTTAAAATCAAGTTTACTAACCTTGATTAACATAGGAATCACCAATTCCAATCTATGATTCCAATTCATACTTCAATTCCATGATCTCTGCAGAATTTTGCTCCTTCAAAGCTCCTCCCGTTGCTGCACAAATGGCCAGTCAAAGAGAGAGTCAACCTCTCTATTTATACTTCCAAACTTTACAAATTTTAGTCCCTAAGTTCCATTTCTTGAACTTTTGGCACTAATATCAAGTTTTATCACAATAAACTTTCTTTCCTTATGCTTTTGTCACAAGCAAACAATATTTTTACAATTTTGGTTCCTCACATGGTCAAATGACCAAAATACCCTTTTGTGTAAAACGACTAAATTTCAGTTTTTATAACATTTTGAGTCCAAAACTCAAAATATTATTTCAAACTAAATTCTTTTCTATCCAAAAGACCAAATTACCCTTCTAAGGTAAAATGACCAATTTACCCTTTTTATTATATTAATATAAAAAGAGTGTCTTGGCGTTACATCTATGGATAATGAGAAGGTTGCAGCGGTCTTAGAATGGGAAACCCCGAAGACAGTCCGTGAACTAAGGGGATTTTTGGGTTTAACCGGTTATTACCGGAAGTATATATCAAGTTATGCAACTATTGCTACCTCAATGACTGATTTGTTAAAGAAATGACAGTTCGAGTGGAATGAGAGGGAGGACCAAGCCTTCCAGAAGCTTAAGGAGTCGATGACCTCATCACAGATTTTCGTTATGCAGAATTTCACTAAACTCTTCATTATAGAAACGGATGCATCTGGATTTGGAGTTGGAGTGGTTTTACTACAAGAAAGGCATCAGAATCGCTTAAAACGTATATACGAAAAGGAGCTAATGACTATTGTGTTATCGGTGCAAAAGTGGCGGCACTATCTTTTTGGAAGAAAATTTATAATCCGAACAAACCATAAAAGTCTAAATTTTTTGTTGGAACAACGAGAAGTTGGAAGTCCATATCAGCGTTGGGTTTGTAAACTTATGGGGTACAATTTTGAGATTTAATATAAGAAGGGATCATCTAATTTGGTGGCTGATGCACTGTCCATGAAAAGTTTGGAAACAATGGAATTGACAACTCTTACAACCTCAGCAGTGTTTTCTTTGGATAGGTTAAACCATGAAATTGTTTTAGATTCTTCTATTCAGGGGTTATTAAACGTATACCGGAACATGAAGACATACCTAAGGATTTTCAGTTGGAGAATGGTAATTTATTCTATAAGGATCGGCTGGTGATTCCTCATACTTCTTCAAGTATTTCAGTCGTACTCAGTGAGCATCATGATTCCGTAACCAGAGGTCATTCAGGAGAACTCAAAACTTATATGCAGATAGCACACGAATGGTTTTTGGGTGGGAATGAAGAAAAACATCAAAAACTATGAGAAAGAGTGTCCCGTATGCCAACGAAATAAACATTCCAATATGTGTCGGTCGGGTTTATTACAACCAATGGGTCTTCCAAATCAGGTTTGGGAGGACGTGATGATGGATTTCATAAAAGCTCTTCCGATATCAAAAGGAATGGACACAATTTTATTCATAGTTGATCGTCTATCAAAATACACGCATTTCGTGGAACTGAAGCATCCCTTCACTGCAGGAACTGTTGTAGAATTGTTTGTGAAGGAGGTGGTTCGATTACACGGGTTTCCGACATCCGTAGTTTCCGACTTCAATAGTTTCCGACAAGGACAAGGTTTTTATGAGCATCTTTTGGTCAGATCATTTTCGCTTTTATGGAAGTCGACTCAAACGTAGTACTTCGTACCATCCCCAAACTGACAGACAATCGGAGGTGGTTAATAAGTCATTAGAAACTTACTTGCGAAGTTTCGCTACGGTTCAACCCAAGCAGTGGGCCAAATGGCTGCCTTGGGCGGAATTTTGTTACAATTCTTCCTATCACACGACGATCAAGTGCACCCCTTTCAAGGCCTTATATGGACACGATCCACCTGGTCTAGTCAAACACGTGAAGGGACAAACGACAGCCTAGTCAAACACGTAAAGGGACAAACGACAGTGACATTACTTGAGGAACAATTTGTGGAACGGGATGTCATATTGGATGATTTAAAGTTGCAACTATTAAAAGCCCAATAGCACATGAAAGAAACTGAAGATAAGAAACTACTTAGCCACATAAAACTATTTGCTACCCACCTAAAAGAAATCAATCGGGCAAAAAAACAATTGGACATTTTCACATTCGGCCACTGCAGCATCACCACCCTAAAACTATTCACGTACATGAAATTAATCGTCGTCCGCTGCATTATGCGGGTACACATCTTATATATATATATATATATATATATATATATATATATATATATATATATATATATATATATATATATATATATATATATATATATATATAATATACATAAATTACAACCATCTTAATGCATAAAAGTCTTAAATTTTAAGATAGTACAATCATGATATGCATAAACTAACCCATGTGGAGATAATGTTAAAAAAACAGCTGTCACATGTTATTTCCGGATATCCTTTCAATTCAATCGAGACCTTTTAAATATTTAGATGAATCTAAACCATTCATTTAATACTGATCCATCTAACCCAAAAAGAACCAATCAGATTGTAAGATTATAAGTATAAAAGACATCTACCCAACCATTCTTCTTTCATTCAAAAATTTCCAAAACGTCCCCCGGTACATTTACTTTTCCACTCCATGTTGATGGACTGCAAAATCTGCCAAGAGCCACCGGCCTTCTTTGTCTTCATCTCTTCATTGTTCTTCATTTGAAACATCAGAGCTTGCAATTTTTTCAGTCCTGTAATATTTCAAAAGCACACAATTTTGTAATTTATTTTGATTTTGTTATCAATCTCATGCATGAATGTTTTGGTTTATAATATTTATATATTATACTATGCAATAAATTTACTATGTTATAAATGCAGTAAATTTGAGAATTCTTGATCTCCATTTTTTATTCAAAAACTAAAAATATGTTTAAAATCTGCCAATTTAAATATAACTAAAGGTCTACAGGAAGCAAATCTAACAAATTTTTAGATACCGATGTCCTTATGTCCTGGTGCAAATGGCTAATATTACAAACATTATATACCAAATACAACAAAATCAGACACATGTATACCAGAATTACTTTGTAATCTACTTTCAGGTCAACCAAAGGAGACCAAAAACCATACAATTTGAGAATTTTGATTCTGCTATCATAGGTAAATGTTGGACTTCTAGCATAACAAACACATGATGCAAAGATAAAACAAAAATTAAAATATATGTACAGCTAAAAAAAACCATAAACCAAACCTGTTAACGAAAATTATATATACCGAGTACCAGATCTAAAAAGAATCCAAATCTTAATCAGACCCTCATAACCAGAATCTGACGGAAGCATCCGAGACCTAAAAGAAATCCAAAATCGTAATCAGAAAACCAAAATCAGAACCATAAATAACTAAAACAAAAAGAAAAAACAAAATCAGAAAAGAAACCTACAGTCAGATTTCGATACCTAATTGGTAGCATACCCGTGAGAACTGTTAGGATCGAGACACTTAGCATACGAACACGAAACTCACACACTCACCTCACAAATTAAGAACACAAGGATTTTACGTGGTTCGGATTCGGTGTCAATCCTACATCCACGGGCACAACTAGATTTTATTTGAATGAGGAGATTACAAGAGATACACACTCAATCTTTGCATGTATTGTGTGTTGTGGTGCATGTTGTTCTTCAACGAATGACCTATTTATACATGTAAGAAGTTAATGTGAAATGAAGAACTTGGAATGAGGCTACCAAACTTATTAGGCTACCAACCATTCACCAACCTTTGAATAAATCTTCAAAATATTCACATTCACCTAACAATCTCCTACTTGAAGATTTTGAACATCTCTCATTAATCTTCTAACATAACAAGTCTTCCAAGCTTCCAAATCCCAAGAACAAGCTAAGACTCAGTCAAATTCCCTTAGTTGTAGCCGCCCCTCATCTTCAAGTACTAGAAGGGCCAGTTGAAGCTCCCACTAGCTCCAACTCAGCCGTGGCTAATCCAACCACCGACTCATCCTCTGTCTCAACCGGTTTGGACACTCCACCAGCTCCAGAGATACACCGAGGACCACTAACACTCTCCAAACTTTGCAAACTTCCAACAAGAGAGAATTTTTCAGTCTTAGTCTTCAAAACCCAACGGCTCTTTGTAACTGTACCAGGAACACACCCCGTGCTCCCACTGTCACAAAATCCCCTGAATGGTTTAGACTTTCCGACTCGTTCAACTAACATCCCCTTGGCTCCAGAATTCATGTTTGCAAAATGAACTCTCTTAGCACTAGATTTAGCGAACCAGATTTTGTCATGCTTAATGAGGACGGTCATACTTCCCTCAGCAGGTACCTCAACCATATACAATGACCCACGCTTCATACATTGAGCAATCACCGAATTACCATTGACCACCCTCCATTTACCACCACCAAACCTTACTTCCAGTCCTTGTTTATCCACCTGACCAACAGAAATCAATTTCTTCTTCAGCTCCGGAATCACCCTGACATTCTTCAGGTTCCATGTAGTTCCCAATGAAGTAACCAGATCAATATCTCCTATGCCGGTTACTTGAAGCATCTCGTCATTTGCTATCCGTACCATCCCAAAATCTCCTTCTTTTAGATTCACCATCGTTTCTCCGTTGTCCATGGCATGAAACGATGCCCCTGAATCCATGACCCAAGAGTCTACACAGTTTTCCATACTGAGTATCAATGCATCTTCCTGATAAACATTCTCAACACCAACACTGTTTAATTCTTTATTTGGGCATTGACTCTTAACATGTCCCACCTCTTGGCAGTTCCAGCATTTCACATTCTTCCAAGTTCTAGAAGAACTTCTTCCTCGACTCCCACTGCTCCCACTATTCCTGTTATTCCCTCTACCTCTTCCGATGTTTAATAACTCAGAAGAAGAAGATCCACATTGATTCATGCGTCTGACATCCTCGCCAAGAACCAAATCTCTAACCCCTTCAAAAGTCATACCACTAGTCCCTACTAAACTTGTAACAGTGGTTACTGTTCCAGACCCGCTATCAGGTAGTGAAGCTAGTAGCAGTGAAGCTTGAGTCTCGTTATCAAATTTAATTCCCACAGATGATAATCTGGAAATAATTGAATTTAGATTGTTAATGTGAACCATAACAGAACTTTCCTCATTCATCATTGTAGTGAATAACTACCTCATCAAGAACACCTTGTTAGCCGCCGACGGTTTCTCATACATGTTCGTCAGAGCATCTATCATACCACGCGCCGTGGTTTCCTTCATGATGTTGAAAGCAATGCTCCTTTCCAACGACAACGTAATAACCGCCTTAGCTTTCTTGTCCTTTGAGTTCCACGCATCTTCAGTAGGTTTTTCCATTTTCTCCGGCTTGTCCCCAAGTACTACATCCAAGTCTTTCTGACATAACAATGTTTCTATTTGCATTTTCCACCAACTAAAGTCAGAACCGTTGAACTTCTCGATTACAATCTTGTCTTCAGCCATTACAACAAACAAGAAACAACTCGAGACAATTTTGCAATTTTTCTGAGACTTCAGGACCTGTCTTGCAATTTCCTGGAAGTGCTACAGTGTCGTCTTCTCCGACGCTACAGTGTCGTCTTCTCCGGCGAAACTCCGGTGCTACAGTGTCGTCTTCTCCGGCGAACTGGTTTTTCCGGTCACTATTCCGGCGAATGTTTGGCCGGCGATTTGGAGGTCTTCCGGTGGTCGAAAAAATCCAAAAAATATATTTTCGGAATCTGCGGAACGAGACCTTTCCAACGGCATACACCAAAATCGTTTTTGAGACAAAAAATTTTCGACCAAAAAACAGAAAATCACCCTCTGGAGCTAAACCAAGGCTCTGATACCACTTGTTAGGATCGAGACACTTAGCATACGAACACGAAACTCACACACTCAGCTCACAAATTAAGAACACAAGGATTTTACGTGGTTCGGATTCGGTGTCAATCCTACATCCACGGGCACAACTAGATTTTATTTGAACGAGGAGATTACAAGAGATACACACTCAATCTTTACATGTATTGTATGTTGTGGTGCATGTTGTTCTTCAACTAATGACCTATTTATATATGTAAGAAGTTAATGTGAAATGAAGAACTTGAAATGAGGCTACCAAACTTATTAGGCTACCAACCATTTACCAACCTTTGAATAAATCTTCAAAATATTCACATTCACCTAACAAGAACAAATCAAGAAACAGAAGGAACCATATCAGTGGTGTAACACCAAGAATCCCATGTGAAACAAATCGAAAAGGTGCTGTTGGAGATGTAACGCCAAGGTCTGTAATAAAATCGGGAGGAGGAGGCTTCCATCGGATCGAATTGGTGTTGTTAGCACCTTGCTGTTGGAAATGGAAGGAAATGCGTCTCCCGTAGAACTATTCATACGCATCTATCGGAGGCGCTGTTGTACGCAACTGTTGTGGTGGTAGATGAGGTATTTGAATCAAATGATGGCGTCGGTTGTAGGGGAATATGATGTATTTGAATCGGTGGAGATGAAGTAGATGGTGGCGGTAATAGAGTTAGCGGATTCGTGGTGTCTATGGAAACGGAAGTGGCGCTATCCCGTTCTGGAGGAGGAGGAGTTAAGGCGGCTCATAAGGAAGATAATATGAAATTAGGGTTTGGGTTATGGCGTCATGTATAATTTATACATATTTTTAAATATAAATAAATATGATGCGTATATTTACAATCACTATGTTGGACGAATGCTGCAAAAACATTACATAAATTAAAAAAAAAAGGATCTTATTAAGAGTTTAAAATATAGTTTAAAAAATTGGTGCTAGATCTGCTTTCCATATTATAATATCTATAAAGCTGAAAAAAGTATTTATTTCTGAAGTATAAAAATCTTATCAAAAGATATTTTTTTAAAGGATTCCGTCAAATAGGGGTATGACTATGATACAAATTTGATATGCGTTTCAATATAACTTTATTTTAAAAGTTATAACGTTAATATTAATTATCATAATTTTTTAGTTTGTAATCTCATCATATATTTTCATATAGTTTGAAAAAAAAGACAACAGACGATTTTTCTACAATGATATATTTTTAAATTAAAAAAATTTAACACTGTTTTATTAATTTTTTAGATAGTAAAGCAAATGAAAAACAATGTTTTTAAATACTTTTTCATATAAGTTATTGGTACAAGTTGGAGCTAGCCCACTTGGCTAACAAGGTGATTACTAACAAGGAGGTCATGGGTTCAAACCCTGGCACTAACATAACAAGGAGTAGTTTAGGAGTAGGAGTATGATAGATTTCCCGTTCAAAAAAAAAAAATAATATATATATATATATATATATATATATATATATATATAAACATGATGCCAAATCTTACTTTGTTTGGAATTTGGGTGTAGGGATTAGGTTAGTAATTATTAAGTTGTTAAATAGTTAGTTTAGTACTATGATAAATGTGAATTATTATCTTAAATTTTCCTTTTCTTTAATGGGAAAAGTAATTAAAGGAATTATAGATGCATGTCATTGTTTTTAAAATTAACTTATAACTAATATGTAAAATTTATTTTAATGGAAACTAAAATCTTTTTTATTTATTTTTTACTTAAAATTACATCATATTTTTATTATAGAAAACATAGCAATAGTCTCTTTTTTTAACGCAAAATTGTAACTTATTTTTTTTATTATTTTAACTCGAAAAAACCCGCTAAAAGAAACGAATCGACATGGGAAATCATTCACCGAATGAAATTATTCGTCGCCGCCGCGGGTATGCGGCTAGTATATATATATATATATATATATATATATATATATATATATATATATATATATATATATATATATATATATATATATATATATATATATGTATATATATACATGTATATATATATATATATATATATATATATATATATATATATATATATATATATATATATATATATATAACACGAAGCAGTGGTTGAGATGGCTAGGTACCATGCCTCCCTTTTGGGAGGTTGTGGGTTCGAAACCATTCTCGCGCAAGTTTGGCAAAGATATTACGCCAGTGCTTGTGGCCTATGTGCTAGCTGGTTTAGTGTGTACCCGGGGCAGATTTCCCCCCAGTCAGTTGCCTGCAGGACGTCACTTACGGGGTGGGGCGTGTGCTTGTACCGAGGTTTGCTGGTTGCGCGTGTGGGTCTAGTCTCTGTGCAGTCTCCTTGGAGAAGGGTTGGCGAACGAAGAACTGTTAGTTAGCCTAACGTACCTAGCGTAGCTGTAGTATATTACGACTCATGTAACTGGATTTATCCTTAACTTGCAATATATATATATATATATATATATATATATATATATATATATATATATATATATATATATATATATATATATATATATATATATATATATATATATATATACATACATACATACATATATATATATATATATATATATACACATATATATATATATATATATATATATATATACATATACATATATATATATACATATACATACATATATATATATATATACATATATATATATATATATATATATATATATATATATATATATATATATATATATATATATATATATATATATATATATATATATATATATATATATATATATATATATATATATATATATATAGGCAAAAGTTCAACAAAGGACTAATATAAACCATGGTACCAAGTGACTAATCTCATCCACACGATTATACACTTTATGGTGGATGTGCATCTACAAGATTATAAAAAAACTCATTTCGTTTTTTTTTTTGTTTTTTTAATTTTTAGGATTTATTTTTTATCGAAAAAAAAATCTGAATATATAGAAATTTATAACTTTTTATCCTCTAGGAATAGACATTCATATTGATATACAAAATATGATTTTTTTTTTAAATTTCCGCTAGTTGAACTGTTATTCTGTTATTCACCGTTGGCATTCACAATGACATATGATTAACTTATGAATCATAGTATATTCATTATATATTATTAAAATGTTAAAGTGTTAAAATTTTTCTAACTAAATTAATCATATTCATATTTCAGAGTATATTTAAAATAACATATGATATTGACACATGAATCTGAGTAAATTGTTGAGTGAATGTAAGTAACTTCAATTGTGAATAAGAGTAAAATCATTATAAATGGTTAAAATGTTGAAGTAGTAAAAAACTTCTAAGTAAATTCTTAATACTATATGATTTTCATATATAAATATGAGTAAGTTGTCGTGTAAATATGAGTAAATCCACTTACAAATCAAGAATATTACTTATAATTGGTTATAATATTGAAGTAGTAAAAGTTTTAAAAGTAAAATAGTTACTCATATTCAAATTTTTACAGTTCAGATTCACATTATGAATCCAGACGAGTTGTGGTTATGAAAAAAAATTATTTTTTAATACATCAATATGGATGTCTATGTGTAGAGAACAAAAAATTATGATTTTTGGTATATTCGGTTTTTATTTTTGAAAAAAAATAATGTCGAAATATTAAAAAAACAAAAAAGTGAGGTGTGTTTTTTTGTTATAAACCTCTACATGTGCGTCGATGTAACAAATGTACAACTTATTTTTTAGACGTTGATGATTTTGATTTCGACGATCGAGATTAGTACCTTGGTACCATGGATAATTTTAGTCTCTTATTGAACCTAACTATATATATATATATATATATATATATATATATATATATATATATATATATATATATATATATATATATATATATATATATATATATATATATATGTATATATAAATATAAATATATATATATATATATATATATATATATATATATATATATATATATATATATAAATATATATTACATGTGTACCAGCACAATGCAGCGGGTGACGATTAAATTAGTGTACGTGAATAGTACCCGAACAACGCACGCACGCACGCACACGCGTGCGCGCGCGTGCACACACAAAGACATATATATATATATATATATATATATATATATATATATATATATATATATATATATATATATATATATATATATATATATATATATATATATATATATATATATATATATATATATATATATATATATATATATATATATATATATATATATATATATATATATATATATATATAAAATTAGGATCGGGTGAGGACTCCAGTTTTGGTGAGGACTGTAAGGACAAATCTGTACCTCTAATTTTGAAAAATTGGTGGGTAAGATTTATAGTGAAAAAATTAACACATCTTCAAAGCTTGGGGGCTAGTTGTCTAAAAATTAAAACTAGTGGGTGAATAATAGAAATTAAGAAGGGTAATATAGTAATCTGATCGAGTACCCCACCCCCATTGCGACACTTGTCACAATCTCGTTTGCAGGTTTTCTTATTCCACCAACATAATTTTTGGGCCATAACTTTTTTTTTTTCTGTGTAAAAAATATTCTGAAAAAAATCAAAGTTCTTAAAATTTAATTCTCTACAAAACAAGCAACATCATGAAATTTTGAAAAAATATGTTTTATTTTTTATTTTAATAAAAAATAGACAAAACGTGAAAAAAAAACAAAAATAAAAAAAAACTAAAAAAATAAAAAAAACTGAAAAAAACTAAAAATAATATTTAAAAAAAATAAAAAATGAAATAAAAATAAAAAAACCCGGTGTACGGACGTAAGTAACATGAGATTATATCCTCGAGTCCGTATTACGTTCTATGGACGAGCGCCGCATGAGATTATGTCAAATCCAATAATTATGGTTGACGTTATTGCCCTTAAGGAAGTGAGGTGGGCGAGAATTGTCCTCGTAGTTCTCACCGAAAATTGAAGTCCCTCACCGGATCCGGACCCTCTATATATATATATATATATATATATATATATATATATATATATATATATATATATATATATATATATATATAGTATATATATATATATATATATATATATATATATATATATATATATATATATATATATATATATATATATATATATATATATATATATATATATATATATATATATGTATAATTATAAGAAGAGGTTCCATTGTAAATAGAAAATAATGTTCATATCATGATACAAATTATGGGCTATTAAATGTGCCTACGCTTCTACGGCCGCTCCGCGACGACGGTGAGGGCTTATTATTATTCATATATGATTGGGGTATATGATTTTATTCATATATCGTTATATATATATATATATATATATATATATATATATATATATATATATATATATATATATATATATATATATATATATATATATATATATATATATATATATGTGTGTATATATATATATATATATATATATATATATATATATATATATATATATATATATATATATATATATATATATATATATATATAATCAGATTTCAATAATCATATCTGAATACTCTGTTATGAATGGACATGTATGACAATGGTGGTCGGAATGGTAATAGCGATGGTGGCGACGGTGTTGTTCAGGTGGTGGTGTTGGTGGTAGAGTTGATAGAGGTGGCAGTATTGGTGGTGGAGGTCGCAATGGCGGCGATGATTGACATGGTGGTGATGGCAAGGACAGTGGTGATGGTGATGTATATGATGGTTGTGATAGAAGTGGCAGAGATGGTAATGATGGTTGTGGTGGTGCACGTGCCGGTTGTGGTAGTGGTGGGTGGTGACAAAGATGGTGTTGGCGGTGGCGGTGGCGGTGGCGGAGGCGGTGGCGGTGGCGGTGGCGGTGGCGGGTGGCGGTGGCGGTGGCGGTGGCGGTGGCGGGTGGCGAGTGGCAGTGGCAGTGGCAGTGGCAGTGGCAGTGTGTAACACCCCATACATTTACAACCATTTGGATAAGGAGTCTGAGTGTCCCAAAATTGTGGTTTGTCAAAAACCATCATGTTTACAAATTGACATCATCAAAAGTATGGGGGATTACACCTTCACAACATCAAGAGCATAGTTTAGAGCAGCAAATTACTAGACCTATGCAAAAGTTCTTATATTTCTTCACTTGGTCTTCATGCTCCTAGTTCTTATATTTCTTCACTTGGTCTTCGGTTCTCGGTTCTCCATTTCCCACAAAATCGTTCTCGGTTCTTCGGTTCTCGGTCCGATTCGGGCCGGGTCCGGAACCGAATACATTTTTAATAGCACACTACTTGTATAACCGAACTGGAACCAAACCGGACCGGAAACGAACCGGTAGGAACCGGAACCGGGGTATTCGGTTCGGTTCCCGGTTCTTCGTTTCCTATAAAATCGGTTCTCGGTCCGAGTCCGGATCGATTCTCATCCCTACTACGTACTATATCATGAGCATAACTAACTACCCTTTTTTCTACAATATATATACTATCATTGTCACCAGGATAATCGACTCCATGAAATAATCCATAACTATAACCAAGATTTCACAAATAACCCATAATCAAACCTCATTATGGAATCTTTTTAGCAAACTATCATTACAATATTAATTCTTTGCTCATTTATAAACAATTTATCATCATTCTATCACCATGCATCTATAACTTTGATCAATATGACCAAGAACCAAATATTCATCCATGAGAGTTAACTTAACTTGATGATTCAATTGTGTTTAAGGTAACACGTTTATCAACCTAACACCATCTAAGCATTAGAAACACCATGCAAGCATCAATTTCATAAAATCTCTAAATCCCCAAAAGTTAGGGTTCATCCAAGAATCCAATTCCCATAGTTTAAGCTCAAATAAATTACATGGGAGTGATTCTTACATTGCAAGGATTATTTTGCACTTAAAAGCACCTTCATTATCTTTAATTTTGATGCTTGATTGAGCATTCACACACTATTTTCACCAAGAACACACCTATTGTTCTTGGGAGGATTTCCTAGAGTAAAAGCGATGGAAATGGCTGAAAAATACCTTAATTCCCATCCATATAACATATGGAGTTAGTGGGAAACAATTCTGCACTTTTAGAAGCAGCTGGGTGTCAAAAAGGGGGTGAGTTGGCACTCCCACACGCATTCACGCACCTAAAATATGCCCAGCGGGGAGTTCAACACGAACAGCGCACTCAGTCAACTTAGCTTTACACTCAGCCTCATACTCAGCTTCAACAATTAGAAATTTTTCATTCGTTCTACTACAGTTTTCTCCCAACTTTCCAAGGTCATAACTTTCTCATATTCTATCAATTTTATACAACCCATATATTTATAGAAAGCTAAGATCTGTAACTTACTATTACTTAAATTATTCTGGTTCTTGCTATATTTTTCGATATTCAGCTCCAAACGTGAACATTCATCGAATTTTGGCTGATTTTGCCCAACTTCAGCCTTCCATAACTTCTTCATCCCATATCCAAATGTCTCCATTTTTTCATGTATTCTTATCTCTTAAATAAATTAATTTTTTGCATTGTGCACATTTTTCTAATTCTCATCCTAATTTGAGTTATTCATTCATAAAGTCATGCGCAATCATAATTTTACCAACAATAATTCACAACTAAGATTTTATCCTTATTCCCATCGACTTAATCAAGCAACATAAAATGTCATAAGGACTTAGTTGAGTGACTTAATACCCATAAATCATATAGACACTCAATTATAAAACTTTCACTCCCTTCATTAAACACTTAAGAAGAATCTTAATAGCAACTTTTCATTACATCATGACACTGTTTAGCATAGTATAAAATTTTCGAGTGGCAGTATTAGCAGTGGTGATGCGGCATGGGTGGTATTAGTGGTGGTGATGCGGCAGCAGTGGTAATGGTGATGAAGGTGGTGCAGGTGGTGCTGGAGATGAAAATTATATATGAATAATAATATGCTCATTGTGACAACCAAAATGTTTTACCAATATAAAATAGAATTTGATACGTAAACATATTATGGAAAGGCAAAAAGGTCCGAGAAGGTGAAAATTATGGAACTTATTTGTTAAAACCTTCTATTAAGTTATCATGAAGTGTTACTTCATTTAGAAAATTGGTTTTTAAGACCCAAGAGCAAAAAGGGGAATAAAGGACTAAAAGTGAAAATTTTATTGCCAAATATTTAAAATTTTGTATCTCAAAATCTAAGAGGAATTGAGAAAAAGTCCTAAAATTGACTTTAGTAATATTTGAGATATTAAAAATATTGGAAAAAGATTAAGGCTGTTTGGAGTTACAACGAAGAAGTTATGAAGGTTTCAAAATGTCCAATAAGTGGCAGAAATAGCCTAGTACCCATGTTTGAGGGCAAGTAACAAAAAATCTAATTAGAATTAGACTTAAGTCAGTAAGGAGATGTTGTAAATCTCATTCACACCTTTCTAGAAATATAAAGTTTGCAAATATTGGACATCACATGAAGAAGTTATGGGCATGTAAAGTTGGGAAAAAATATGGTGAAAAGTTGGACAATTCACCACGGCTGGAAACGAGGGGCAATTTTTTCTTTTCAGCTTTAAAACCCCAGCCATGTTGGGACCAATTTAGTGTGGTTTAATCTTTGCATTTCGGAACTCAAAATGGAAAATATGAGGCTGCTGGGCAATTTCGGTCCGGACCAAAATCCCGGAGGATTTCGGTCGTAATGACCGAAAACCATGGGTTTTCGGTGGGACTTGGGCCGAAATCCTGGATGGGCTTAGTTGTTGGGTGGGCTTGGTATTCGACTAGTATATATAGTGTTTTATTAGTCATTTGTTAGGTTAGCTATTTTTTAGAGGATTGTTTTAGGAGCATATTGAGAGATCTTTGTTCAAGCAATCTTCAAGAACCTTATGTACCCGTCTGTTAATCTTAATAGAGTGCATTGAAGGTTTATAGTAATCTGTGTTCTTGATTATTATCTGTTTCGGATTCATACTTGATTGGGATTCCGCACCATTCAAGTTTGTGATTGATACCAAGTAGATCCACTGAGATTATTTGGGACTAACAAGTGGTATCAGAGCCTCAAAATCTCAATTTTTGAGTGTTTGGTATCAATATTTCGAAACTTTTTCTTGGATCTTTAAGATTTTAGCGTTTTTGGACAGATTTAGACTGTTTTGGACGTTTTGGATCTTGGTGTTCTTCGTGTTCTTTGGTTTTTCTCGGCAAAAATCGAGTTGTTGATCCAAAAAGTTCAAATTTTTGCTGAAAACGGCGTTTTTGGAGGTTTTCTGGACGTTTTCGGTCAGATCTAGAGGATTTCGGTCACGCTCCTGAGGATTTCGGTTGCGGCGGAAATAGTGCAGGATTTAAGTTAGGGTTTGCTAGGTTTTTAGTTCATTGGTGAGGATTTCGGTCAGCCCACTTAGGATTTCGGTCAGTCCAGTTGGGGATTTCGGTCAGCCTCTAGGGTTTCCTGATTTCGGTCAGCTCTTCAGATTTCGGCAGAAATCCTTGGTTTTCGGTCAAGGCTAGTAGTGTTCGGTTCTTCAGGTGTGGTTTTCGGCCTGAGATTGTGTCAAATTTTGGGTTTTCGGCGATTTTTTTTTTGGAGTTTTCGATCAACATTTTGGTATTTGAAGAATTATCGGTCATTTTTAACATGGCTACCACGACAAAAGACGCTTGTGAAAAATCATGTTCTCCAGATTGCGAAAAGATAATTGCCAAATATCGTGAACACAATGACCGTCTTGTTAGAGAAATATTCGATATGGAAAATCTTGTCTGTAACACTAAAAAGAAAGTAAAACCTCTACAAGAAGCACTGGAAGCTAAAATAAGCGATTTTAAACAATTACATGATGATTACAGCAATATGAGTTATCACCTCAAATTTGCTAACGAAGACATCGTCAAATTGACTGCCGAGCGTGACTCTTTGAAAGCTAAAATTCTAGATAGTGACTTTATTTTTAAGAAGTTCGAAGGGTCAAGCACGATAGTCGAATCAATGATCGAGCATCAACTGAAGTGGGCAGATAATCTGGGTCTTGGGTATCATAGTGTTCCACCTCCCTTTAACAACAACTTCATCTCATCTCCTGCAATCGAAGACTCAGAGGAATGTTATCATTCAAATTTCGTTTAGAAGGATCAATCTGACACAGCTGAGAAGGTTGTGACATCGCAGCGGTCGTCATGCGGTCAAAAATAAGAAAAATAACCTCACTCTCACTTAGCACAGTGGAAGTCAGGGTCGATCCACAGGAGTTACGTGGTCGAGACAGGTGGCAGATTACCAACTGCAGTGTCACGCTACAGTCAGAGGACCTAATTCCTAACTTTTAACAACTAAAACCCTAAAGAGCATAAAATCCAATAATCCAAACAAGCATTAACTAAACTAAGCTACTAACTAAACCTTGTTACCTACTGACATCAGAAGTACATCTCCAATCCAGAAGCAATCAAAGGCATTCCAAACATCAAAACACAATCCAATTACTCAAAAGTTCATTCACAAACATAAACACCGAAAACAAAGTAACTAACATGAACCAAATCAAACATGAACTAAACTAAACTAAACCAAGTTCTAAACTAAGATTATTTACTGATTCCAGAAGTAAATTCCAGAGAGATCAGAAGCAATTACAATCCCTAAACATCCAAACAAGCATTCAACACTAACAATACCGAAAAAGTGCAATGTACTTGAACCGAATGATTAATTTGATAAATCAAAAACCAAATCAGATCCAAAGGTTTTAAAACAGTAAACAACTATCTAAAATCAGTAACAAAGACTTAATGCCACTGGTTGTCACTCCCAAGGACACTAGCCAACTATCACTAATTATTTAACTAATTGAAAATTAAAACTAAAAACATAAAATTACCAAATAATGGTTCCAGAAGCTAAATCTTGGAGTCAAAGAGTCTAGGGGGTCGATTTTACACAAAGTCTTCGCTAGTTCTTTCGACCAAAAAGCTTATCCCCGTTTTTTCGGCATTTGAATGTTTTCCGCCGCCTCATCACCGCGTCACGCCTTGATGATTTCCGCGGCGCGCGTACGTATTTTCCTGATTTTGCTTTGATCTTCACAATTCTTCCAAATTGCACGCTTTTAGTCCCTGTTTTCGTTATTTCTTTCCAAACAAGTGCTGGCACGAAAAGTGAGAATACCACGATGTATATGATATAATTTCACTAAGAAAAGGGCTCAACAACGACTAAAATATGTGATATTACTAGGCGTTGGCAAACACCCCACACTTGTGCCTTGCTTGTCCCCAAGCAAGAGAGTTTTTTATAGATTTTAACTAAGACTCGAACAATTTTTGACTGTGTTCAGTTTCAAAGCTTATTGCCTTATGAGTTAGAGTGAAATAGTTCGAGAAAACATAATCGGAATGTTCTTTGGAATTCATGACTTTCTAAAGAACCCTTGATTACAAATTTTCTGTCCACAATGAACTGTACGTACTCATTCAGATTCTAAAGGCCATTAAAGAATTGTCCATGACTTTCGATGTTGTCCGTGTAGCGAGCTTTCAGAAATACCATCCCAGACCAGACGATCTTAGGTGGCAAGGTGCATAAGGCCCACCCATTTTAGACCTACCGGCTCGAACAACAAAGGCCACAGATTGACAGTTCCTTCCTAAATTCCTATCCTAAAATATTCCAATTTTCTAAACTCATAAACTCAACTTATTTGACTAACTAATAGCATGATCACAACTACATAGTATTTCTCGAAAAATACTAATGCTATAAACAATCACAAACTATTCATTTCAAAATTACAATCTAATAAAAGTTTTGAAAAAGTTGCTAAAATTTTGAAAATCGGTCATTTCTCGCAAAAATTTCAAAAACTACTCTTTCGACCGTCCACACCCCACACTTAAACCCGTACAACGTCCCCATTGTACAAAAATTATTTAGAACAAGGGAGAAAGAGTTACCCTTATGGACGGTAGATCGCTTGGTTGGTGCTCAGTATCAGGTACAAATACGAACAAAAAGGTCCTTGATTTCGCGTTCTGGAGTTGTAGCGCAACAGTGAACACGCCGGTAGTCAAGACAAGTGGAGGGGGCACGGTGACCCCACACTTGCTTGAAACAACTCCTCTAATTTTTTTGGTAACACATGCAAGACTCAACAAAAACATCAAATGCAAACAGACAGACAAATAAAATATAAACAACTAAAAGATAGTAGTGTCATAGGTACAGTACAGATATCCAAAAAGAAAAAGAAAATACATCAATCGCCACCTGGTGGCCTGGAAGAACCGGCCTCATGATCGTGAGCTCGGGCTGGGAATGGTCGAGGCGCTGTCCCTGTGCTGATATAATCTGTAAAAGTACCTCCCCGATCCACTCCAGCTGGTCCTCCATCCTCGCAACCTGGGCCTCCAATCGATAGATGGCTGATAGATCCTCCTGCTGTGGCTGTGGTGGTGCTGGATCTGCTGGTGCTGGTGCTGCCGGTCTCTGACGTCTCCTCCCCGGCTGGCCATATGCTGGCTGGGGGTCCTGGGCGGCCTCGGTCACCACCCATACGTACTGGCTCGGGCGCTGCTGCTCAATAAGGCCCATATTCTCCAAAGCTCGCGCCGTAGTGCGAACCGGAGGTAGAACAGTCAAGGATGCCACGTTGGCAGCAGTAAGGATCCGGTATGAACGGGCCAAGCAGGTGATGTAATGCCCGCGGGCCAGAGGACTGCTGGCAGATGCACCCGTCGCATGGGTGGACAGGGAGACAGCTAGGGCGAACGGGAGGTGAAGGAACCTGGAGGGGTCGAGGAGGACCCAAAGATATGTCATGTCCTCGCTGGACACCTTCTCGCCCCCTCCCTATGCATGATGGAGGTGGAGACGATGCGGTGCATGAGTCGGTGAAGCGGATCGCGAAGATGGCTCTCTTTGGATGTCCCCGCCTCGTAAAATATGTTGGACAACGGTGCCCAAACCTCTGCATTGGCGGCCCTCTCGGGCTGCCCCTGAATGCACGCACCCATGAACTGCGTGTAGTGGCGGTGCTGGAGGTCCGCCTCTGTGTAAATACCGGTGCGCCTCCCAAACTCCAGGAGGTTGCACTCCCTGTGCACTCCCCCAATCTAAATCGTACGAGCCTGGAACGGGCCTCTGCCGACCCTGGTGCAAAACGGACAGTAGATAGGAACTCCAAATGAAGCTCGGTATATACTGTGTCCTCCTCGTTGGCCATAAGCCTATCCCAGCCTCGACACGTGAATGAAGCATCCCCTTGGGTCCTTGTGCGGTGGAGGAATGGCTCGATCTCGCCCCAAAGCCCCGCGTCTCTAAGAATATCCCGGTCAATGATCGTTGCCTCAAGAACCCGACGACCTACGAGGGCATCCCTCCTGCTGACAAAATCCACAGAGCTATCGAGTTCCTCAGGGAACTGGAGAAACCGGTGGTCTAATCTGAACGACATCTGCATAAAAGAAATTTTTTTTTGCAATTTAGGTCCTTTTCTTCCGCACCACACCGCGACGCGGCCAAAGAACCAGGGCAGGGCAGGGCAGGGCAGGGCGCGGCGCGGCGCGGCGAGCGGTTGTTTCTAATTCCAAATCCAAACTCACGATTTAACCTGTTTAAACTCAATCCAAATACACTACAAGGTAGCCTAAGTGTCACACCCCAAAACCACGTTGGCGGAAACGTTCGGGGATGGATGACTGATTGAAGTATCACAACCATGGATATATGAACAGTATATAAACAACCAAACAAGAATTGATATTGAATTGATACATAGTTTTACAAAATGATTGATTCTCACCAATTACAACATGAAATGAAAATAAACAAACGTAGTATTAAACTTCCATTTGTTCAAGACCGTTGGCTAGCGGCCTAAATGATTTCCTGAAAATACAAGTAGTTTTAAAGAGTGTCAACAATAAAGTTGGTGAGTTCATGAGTTTGAAACGTTTTGATTTTGAAGTTTATTTGCTTTTGAAGTCTGTGAAACAATGATGTCGAAATAACTGATTTTAAATAAGATGATTTTGAAATAATTGATTATAAATCAAGTTGGAATGATAACATGAAATATGAGTATGATTTATATGAGATAGAGATAAATGAATAAATTTTAGTCTTTTGGATAATTGATAAATGGTAAACATAACAAATAGTCCTCACCCTTTTCGTATATATACATATACATATAAAGGATGGAGCATCTAATCAACATATACACTTAACCAAGTGCGATCAATCACCTTAGCGTCCCAAGGCGGGGTGGTCAACCCAATAGCGCTATTATTGTCCATAACGTACCTCAAGAATACGGGCATAGTTATGGAGATTAGACTAAAAATGATAATGCACTACAAATACATGTAGCGTAAACAAATGATGATTATCCAAATAATGATTCTCCATAACGTACCTCAAGAATACGGGCATAGTCATGGAGATTTAGACTAAAATGATAATGCACTACAAATACATGTAGCATAAATAAACAAATATTGAATCATGTATAAATGTTTCCAATGTCTATCAATAATGATAAAATGAGTAAGTGATTTCGGAAATCTATGAGAAACACACGATGTTCCAAAAATGTTTAAAATAGATATAATGTAGGGAGATCACTCCCTAAATGATTTAAATGATATAGAAGGGTATTAAATATAATACACCGTTCTATTCACGATACTGTAAACGAACCATGATTGAACCAACTAGTCTCAAAATGGTCAAGATTTCATGTCGAGAAATAAAAGAATGTGGTGTATAAAATAATTGCAAGTGTTTAAAGTACTGATTAAACAATGTATAAATAATTGTGTATAAAATAATTGTGAGAGTTGAAATAATGATTTAACAATGTATAAATGATTAAGTATAAAATAATAAAGAGTGCTAAAATAATGATTTAACCATGTATAAACATTTGGAATCTTGAAACCATTTAAATAATGTATATTTGTTGAAAAATCGAGGAAATTGGTAACTTTGAAATAATGGAAAAATATCTGATGAGTCTTTGAAACTACGTTGTTTAATAAATCATTGAAAAGACGAAAACGTTTAATAAGTCTTGAAAAATACTAGAGCGTTCAATAAAACTTTGAAAATGCTAAAACATTTAATAAAGTTGAGAAAAATACTGAAGCTGGTAACTGACCAGTATGAGTATGAGTTTAACTGTTTTGAGACTAGTGTTCATGATTGGTTGTTTAAGTTATCGTGTTTACTTGTATTCCTCCCCTAAAAATGTTAAAATAGTTAAAAATGGGGATATGAACTCACCTCGAAGGTGTAGGGATCCTTTGATGAAGATGTACTAGAATACCCTATTGGCTTTCGGCTTGAAACCTAAGAATGACGAGGTTTATCGAGTTACTAGACGAATCTCGGGAAATTCGGGAGTGATTACACAAAGGTATGACGTGAAAATGGTTCCTGAATGAAGTCCTCAGCTCAAAATACGAAGAAATCGGGCTTTGGTGAAAGTTCAGAGACTAAATTTGCAAAACAATTGTTTAGGGACCAAATTTGCAAAATAATTGTTTAGGACCAAAATTGTAAAACTATTTTACCCAGGGGGTAAAAATGTAACTTTGACCAAAGTTCAGGGGGTCATAGTGTAATATTTTTAGGACTGAAAATGTAATGATTTTTGGGCCAGGGGTCAAATTGTAAATTTGACCAAACTTCAGGGTCTAGATGGTAACTGTGAATAGTACCCGGACATCGGCTAAAGTTGGCTCGGACACCGGCTCGAGTTTCATCGGTGAAACTCATTGGCGCATTTCGTCGAACAGGTGGTGGGCATCGGCGACGACCAGGTGTTCCTCGGACACCGACTCGGACACGATCTCGGACGCGGCACGCCCCTTCCTCGGCAACGACTCACTTTTCACCGGTGAGATTCCAGGCGCGGCTCGACGAGGCATATCGTCGAGCACCTGGTGCGCGTGACGAAATCCAGAACTTCAAATCCAATTTCCCGTTGATTCCGACCACCAAATCAGGTGAGGTTTTTTCCTATGTGTTCGAAATCACGAGGAGAACAAAACTCAAGCATTAATTTCAGAAAAATTCGCAGATCAAGAGAGTGTGGTGCGTAAACTTACTGTGGCGGCTGTTTTGGCGGTGGTAGTGTTTTCCGGCGACATTTTGGAAAAACAAATTGCTGAGGGTTGATCACGAGGACGAGATGAACGCGATGGTGTTCTCGGATTTCGATTTGGAGACTTTTCATTTTTCCGGCGGCGGTCGGCGGTGTCGGTACGGCGGCGGTTTGAGAGAGAACTGGTTAATATTTTGCTGAATAATTGATTTTTGAGAAACCATATGAATGAAAACTAGTTTTTTTTATTGAGATCCTCACGAGAAATTCCCCAGCGTTGGCTATCGTTGCTTAACGTTTTCGGTTATAGTCTTCACGGTATTTTGAGCGTACAAAATGCGAGTATCATGAAAATAATTTCTCGTTTATGAAATCTTCCCGATAAAGGGAATCTAACGAGTCCAAAAATCACCTCGTTTGGAGTTACGAAACTCCCGATATGATTAAATGAAGGTATAAAATTGTGTCCGAAATTGATTTGACGCAGAATCCGAAACTGAAAATTGTATATTTTGCATACGAACTCCGATTTGGATGATCTAGATATCCACGCGTTCGTATTAACGACTACATCGCTTTTTAAGTATTATTTATGCTCAAATAATACTCGAATGATTTTCCGGATTTCTTATTCGCTGTCAATATTGGACACTATTTGGATTTTTCTGAAAATTGTCTGATAAGCGTATAAATTGTACTGATAGCTTTTGGGGACCCACTAGAATAGTGTTGACTTTAAATATCGACCATAAGGTTTGACTTTGACTATAGTTGACTCGGTTGACTTTCGTTGACCGAATTTGACGGTTGTCACATCATCTCCCCCTTGAAAGGAATTTCGTCCCGAAATTGTTTCAAAGTATCTCATACTTGGGACTTAGGGAAAGAGATGTGGACATTTCTGTTTCGTCTGATTCTCGCGTTTCCAAGTAATTTACGGTCTACGTTTGGCTTCCCAATGCACCTTTACTATAGGAATGCGGCTTTGATTTGTGTTCTTGACTTCTCGGTCGATGATCTCAACTGACATCTCAAAGAATTTAAGACTCCTGTTGAGTTCAATCTTATCCAAACGGAAATACCGAGGGTCTTGTCAAATAAAGACTTCTTCAAGTTTAGAATTTGAAAGGTGGGATAACGTAATCGAGCTCTTGCGGAAAACATAGCCGGTAAGCCATAAGACCTATCCTTGTTAGGATCTCAAATGGTCCTATGTAACGGGGATTAAACTTTCCTCGTTTACCGGAGCATATCAATTCTTTCCAAGGTGAGACTTTCAGCACGACTCGATCTCTAACCTGGCATTCTAATGGCTTGCGTCCAAAAAGGGCCTCGAACAGGGCAGCCTTTATGTTCGCATGATAACTGTTGTTGTATGAGAATTCGATGAGTGGCAAGTGGATAACCCACGCTCTGCCAAATTCATTCACCCAAGTGCGCAACATGACCTCTAGGGTTTGTATTGTTCTTACACTATGCCCGTCTGTCTGTGGAAGTTAAGATGCACTTAATTCCAGACGGGTTTCCAAGAACCTTTGCAACGATTGTCAAAATTGTAATGTGAATCTGACGTCTCCATCAGAAATAATGGATATTGGCACACCGTGAAATTGAACAATCTCTTTTTATCTGTCTCTTTGATCGTCAGGAAGTGTGAGGACTTTGTTAAATGATTCACAATTACCCCAAATGGCGCTATAGCTACCACTCGTCTTGGGTAATCTGGTTATGAAGTCCATGGAAATCTGTTTCCACTTCCATTATGGTATTTCTGGTTGTTGAATTAGACTTGATGGGTTTTGGTATTCTACCTTCACCCTTGGCGCAAGTCATAAACTTACCCATGAATGTGCTAATCTCTGCTTTCGTGTTCGACTACTAGCACATTTTTACAGAGTCTACCTGGATTCCCTCAATGTAAAGGGAAAAAAAGTCAACTTTGTAGAAAATGTTGAGTCCAACAACATAGAGCGAGACTACATGGAGTTCAACGATGTTGAACTTATCAAGCTCTTTGCTAACGACTTATGAAATGACATGAAATATCATGGAGTTCTAAGGATAAGAATCCTCAAAAGAAAATGAAGTAGAAATGCACTTGATCATGAAGATAATGTTTTCTGAGAAATACAAAATGTCAATAGTTCTCTTGAAGTGGAAATAAATGATATCAATGAAGAGATGGCAATCAGTTATGGTCATACCAAATAATATGTACCCAAAATGAAACTGAATAATGGAGATAAAATAAAATGAAATGTTTTCGTATGCGGTTGTATGTGATACCATAAATGATGATCATGAACTACAGGGTGTCATTGATTGTCAAAGAAGACATGATTTGGATAAATGGAAAGAAACTATGAAAGATGATTTGTAAGATACAAAGCAAGGTTTGTGACTCCAGGTTTTGCCCAAAGACCTGGAATTAATCATGAGATAACATATTCTCCAGTTATGGATGTCGTTACAGCTCACTTATATGGATCACTTGATTCCGATATTTAGGTGAAGATCCCCAAAGGATTTTGAATGCTTGAAGCATTAAGTAAAAGGTTGAAAGAAATGTATTCTGTCAGACTACAAAGGTCTTTGTATGCGTTAAAACAATCTGAATGTATGTGATATAATCGTCGAAGCGATTATTTGATAACCAACGGTTATAAAAATGATATTAATTGTTCATGTGTACTTATAAATAAAACAATATCGGAATCTGTGATCATAGCTGTATATGTTGATGATCTGAACATCATTGGAACAAATAAAGAATCCTTGAAATGATTGAGCTTTTGGAGAAAAAAATTGAAATGAAAGATCTTGGAAAAATCGAGTATTGTTTTGGGCTTACAGATCGAACATCTGTCTAATGGAATACTGGTGCATCAATTGAATTATACGGAGAAAAATCTTGTCAACTACGTGCGCTAAGAGGGCGCAGTAGTTCTTGGATAATTATTTCTGAGCCTTAATACCTGAGACACTTTGCGGTTTCTTGCTTTGCTTTTTGCCATGAATTATGATAGTGTCGTCGGTCAGGTTCAGTCGAATTGACTTCTCGTTTCTCGATAGCTCCATGATCACTCGCAAGTATTGGCCATACTCCATTTTTGCTTCGTGACTAAATCAGAATGTTGTTGATGAAAATATCATGGGTGCAACCATATAAGATTGGCACATGCGGTTCATGAGGCCCATGAATATTGCAGGAGCATTTGTTAGGCCAAAGGGCATTAGCACAACTCGTGGTGACCATAGCTTTCGGAACGGCGTATTGAGCATGTCTTGATCTTTTCAACCCAACTAGGTATCATGATCACCCTTCCATCCACGCGGGATGTCATGGGCTTGTAGGCAGAGGGATCCTTGTAGGTACGTGGTCAGTGATGACTCCAATAGGTAACGACGTTCGAAGTATCGGAACTGCTTCCCAGATTGGGTTCCTTGTTGTCACAATGCTTGCCACTCGTGCTTCATCAAGAGCTTCTGTAACAGGAGCATCCATCTGAGCAGGAGGTGGCTAGGGTGGTGCTCTTCGAGCACTTAAAACTGTCGTTATTAGAATACGTGACGAGGGTTGCGCTGCGGTGTTGTTATTCCTCGTACTCTGTTGCGTCGTCATGATCTTTGACCTAAAAGGTCACGGAGGTAGGTAGGTAAAGGAAATTGTCATTGGCATTACGAATGCACTATACGAGTAATCCTAAAGCACTGATAATATAGTCGCAATAGACGAAGAGGTATGATAATTTATAACTCAACAACCGACCAGATTACGAAGGTACACATAGTATGAAACAAGATAGGCTTTCGAGTGCAATGTCCTGCCTTTAAGCAATAATCAAACAAGAACATGCCGAAAGGCTAGAGTATTGCATTCTCAGACTATATCACCTCTATATATACCCAAGCTTTCAAGTCGTTCGTCAAGTGTATGAGAAAAGTACTACGTATACCAGCCGATGTACTCCGAAGAAGTCGATCACTACTACTAACACACCTACGTTTTCCTAAAACTATACGGACAATAATATTACCTAAGCACATAAAATGAAAAGAAATAAGCCTTCGGACACAATTCCCTGACTTTAGGCAACAAATAAACAAGAGCATGCCACAAGACTGGGATGACTGCATTCGCTGACTATTCCATCTCCATACATGTTTAAACTTTCAAATCACTTATTAAATGGAACTATTTTAAATTGCACTCAACGCTTAAACCATGGTCTACGATAGTCAATCCTTAACCGATAAAGCTGATCAGACTTTTCCTGGTAAAGGTTTGACATCGTACATCCTTAGTTTACTCGTGAGTTCAATTTAGTATAAACACTCAAATTACGTTGTGATACTTGTGATAACCGATGTGTATGAATACTTTTTTTAGGAATACGCTAAGTATTCAAAAAGTATTTGGATGGTTACTAAACCAGAGTGTTAGCCCTTGACGGTTTATAGTTGTATTAATTCTTCGTGGAAGAATATACTTAGTTCTCTATAAACCTAGGCTCTGATACCATTCTGTCACACCCCAAAACCACGTTGGCGGAAACGTTCGGGGATGGATGACTGATTGAAGTATCACAACCATGGATATATGAACAGTATATAAACAACCAAACAAGAATTGATATTGAATTGATACATAGTTTTACAAAATGATTGATTCTCACCAATTACAACATGAAATGAAAATAAACAAACGTAGTATTAAACTTCCATTTGTTCAAGACCGCTGGCTAGCGGCCTAAATGATTTCCTGAAAATACAAGTAGTTTTAAAGAGTGTCAACAATAAAGTTGGTGAGTTCATGAGTTTGAAACGTTTTGATTTTGAAGTTTATTTGCTTTTGAAGTCTGTGAAACAATGATGTCGAAATAACTGATTTTAAATAAGATGATTTTGAAATAATTGATTATAAATCAAGTTGGAATGATAACATGAAATATGAGTATGATTTATATGAGATAGAGATAAATGAATAAATTTTAGTCTTTTGGATAATTGATAAATGGTAAACATAACAAATAGTCCTCACCCTTTTCGTATATATACATATACATATAAAGGATGGAGCATCTAATCAACATATACACTTAACCAAGTGCGATCAATCACCTTAGCGTCCCAAGGCGGGGTGGTCAACCCAATAGCGCTATTATTGTCCATAACGTACCTCAAGAATACGGGCATAGTTATGGAGATTAGACTAAAAATGATAATGCACTACAAATACATGTAGCGTAAACAAATGATGATTATCCAAATAATGATTCTCCATAACGTACCTCAAGAATACGGGCATAGTCATGGAGATTTAGACTAAAATGATAATGCACTACAAATACATGTAGCATAAATAAACAAATATTGAATCATGTATAAATGTTTCCAATGTCTATCAATAATGATAAAATGAGTAAGTGATTTCGGAAATCTATGAGAAACACACGATGTTCCAAAAATGTTTAAAATAGATATAATGTAGGGAGATCACTCCCTAAATGATTTAAATGATATAGAAGGGTATTAAATATAATACACCGTTCTATTCACGATACTGTAAACGAACCATGATTGAACCAACTAGTCTCAAAATGGTCAAGATTTCATGTCGAGAAATAAAAGAATGTGGTGTATAAAATAATTGCAAGTGTTTAAAGTACTGATTAAACAATGTATAAATAATTGTGTATAAAATAATTGTGAGAGTTGAAATAATGATTTAACAATGTATAAATGATTAAGTATAAAATAATAAAGAGTGCTAAAATAATGATTTAACCATGTATAAACATTTGGAATCTTGAAACCATTTAAATAATGTATATTTGTTGAAAAATCGAGGAAATTGGTAACTTTGAAATAATGGAAAAATATCTGATGAGTCTTTGAAACTACGTTGTTTAATAAATCATTGAAAAGACGAAAACGTTTAATAAGTCTTGAAAAATACTAGAGCGTTCAATAAAACTTTGAAAATGCTAAAACATTTAATAAAGTTGAGAAAAATACTGAAGCTGGTAACTGACCAGTATGAGTATGAGTTTAACTGTTTTGAGACTAGTGTTCATGATTGGTTGTTTAAGTTATCGTGTTTACTTGTATTCCTCCCCTAAAAATGTTAAAATAGTTAAAAATGGGGATATGAACTCACCTCGAAGGTGTAGGGATCCTTTGATGAAGATGTACTAGAATACCCTATTGGCTTTCGGCTTGAAACCTAAGAATGACGAGGTTTATCGAGTTACTAGACGAATCTCGGGAAATTCGGGAGTGATTACACAAAGGTATGACGTGAAAATGGTTCCTGAATGAAGTCCTCAGCTCAAAATACGAAGAAATCGGGCTTTGGTGAAAGTTCAGAGACTAAATTTGCAAAATAATTGTTTAGGGACCAAATTTGCAAAATAATTGTTTAGGACCAAAATTGTAAAACTATTTTACCCAGGGGGTAAAAATGTAACTTTGACCAAAGTTCAGGGGGTCATAGTGTAATATTTTTAGGACTGAAAATGTAATGATTTTTGGGCCAGGGGGTCAAATTGTAAATTTGACCAAACTTCAGGGTCTAGATGGTAACTGTGAATAGTACCCGGACATCGGCTAAAGTTGGCTCGGACACCGGCTCGAGTTTCATCGGTGAAACTCATTGGCGCATTTCGTCGAACAGGTGGTGGGCATCGGCGACGACCAGGTGTTCCTCGGACACCGACTCGGACACGATCTCGGACGCGGCACGCCCTTCCTCGGCAACGACTCACTTTTCACCGGTGAGATTCCAGGCGCGGCTCGACGAGGCATATCGTCGAGCACCTGGTGCGCGTGACGAAATCCAGAACTTCAAATCCAATTTCCCGTTGATTCCGACCACCAAATCAGGTGAGGTTTTTTCCTATGTGTTCGAAATCACGAGGAGAACAAAACTCAAGCATTAATTTCAGAAACATTCGCAGATCAAGAGAGTGTGGTGCGTAAACTTACTGTGGCGGCTGTTTTGGCGGTGGTAGTGTTTTCCGGCGACATTTTGGAAAAACAAATTGCTGAGGGTTGATCACGAGGACGAGATGAACGCGATGGTGTTCTCGGATTTCGATTTGGAGACTTTTCATTTTTCCGGCGGCGGTCGGCGGTGTCGGTACGGCGGCGGTTTGAGAGAGAACTGGTTAATATTTTGCTGAATAATTGATTTTTGAGAAACCATATGAATGAAAACTAGTTTTTTTTATTGAGATCCTCACGAGAAATTCCCCAGCGTTGGCTATCGTTGCTTAACGTTTTCGGTTATAGTCTTCACGGTATTTTGAGCGTACAAAATGCGAGTATCATGAAAATAATTTCTCGTTTATGAAATCTTCCCGATAAAGGGAATCTAACGAGTCCAAAAATCACCTCGTTTGGAGTTACGAAACTCCCGATATGATTAAATGAAGGTATAAAATTGTGTCCGAAATTGATTTGACGCAGAATCCGAAACTGAAAATTGTATATTTTGCATACGAACTCCGATTTGGATGATCTAGATATCCACGCGTTCGTATTAACGACTACATCGCTTTTTAAGTATTATTTATGCTCAAATAATACTCGAATGATTTTCCGGATTTCTTATTCGCTGTCAATATTGGACACTATTTGGATTTTTCTGAAAATTGTCTGATAAGCGTATAAATTGTACTGATAGCTTTTGGGGACCCACTAGAATAGTGTTGACTTTAAATATCGACCATAAGGTTTGACTTTGACTATAGTTGACTCGGTTGACTTTCGTTGACCGAATTTGACGGTTGTCACACTAAGTGCCAACTAACTCATCTAGGGTCATTATTTGGCAAAATAAACACCCTACGAGTCAGCATTGGTGATTTCTAAGTTTTTGAGTTTTTGGAGAAATCACCAAAATCAACTGCCTAATCACTAGTTTTAACACGTAAAAGCTAGTTAGAACGACATACCTTGGTAGTAGGAATGAAATGAGCAAGAAAAAAACACGGAATTTTTGGCGATCAGAGCTCTGCGGCATGTGTATGTGAATAGTGTCGCGACTTACCTTTTATCGGAGGAAACCGACTGATCGAATCCCGTGACGCGGATATGAGCAGCCCGCGACGCGCGTGTTCCCAAATCAACCCCTACACATCGGGTTGGTTTACGATCCCGCGGCGTAAAATTTGCTTGACCACGACGCGGTCATCAAAATTCCATTTTTCTTCAAATCAACTCCACACTTGCCTTGGACTAATAATACCTGCAATTGACGATGATATAATTTCCTAATTATCCTTAAGAATACAATACCTAACCTATGAAAAGATGGGTTGCCTCCCAACAAGCGCTAAGTTTAACGTCTTCAGCCAGACGTTCCATTCCTATCCTATTCTTCTTGAATTCCTGACGGCATCTTCTTGTGATCTGGTGCGAAATTGTGTGCCATCATTGACATCAATGAAGTGAGCTGAGTCATCCTGTCACTAACCCCGCTAATCCATTGTTGCTGAGCTTCCAGAAGTTGAAAGACCTTTGCTTCTCTTTCCCTTGCATCTTTCTCATACTGTTGGTGCCTTGCCTCCAACATCTCCATCATGTCCAGCAGCTGCTCTTCATCAATGGTGGACAACGGATGCTCCTTTGTTTCTTTTAATACTTCCTCTTTTCCTCCTTCTCCTGTTCGGGTCCATATTGTTCGTTTGTCCTTAATCCCAGGCTTCATCAGCAAGTTGTTGTCCAAATTATTATCGTCATACCCTTGAGGTAGAGATATGGGACTTCCGAACATATTTAACCTTCTTCTTCTCGACCCAAAGAAGATATCCAAATCTCCTGTTTTGCAGTCTATAACAGCGCCGGCTGTAGCCAAGAATGGACGTCCTAATATTAATGCGGGCGCATCCTCCTGACTCTCAGACTCCATGACTAAAAAGTCCACTGGGTAAAAGAAGTCCCTAACTTTCACTATGACATTAGTAAACTTACCTCGGGATACTCTAGTTGACTGATCGGCCAGCTGTAACACAGTCTTTTCCGGCTCTAATTCCTCATTCTTGTATTTATCATATAAGTATCCCGGTAGCACATTCACACTTGCTCCCAAATCCAGCAAGGTGTTCCTAATGACCACATCTCCTACAGTAGCAGTGATCAGTGGTGACCCAGGATCCTTCTCTTTCTTGGGCAGTGTTTCCAACAGTGCCTCACTAGCTTTAATAGTCAACCTTACAGTGTCAGGTGTGGGAGTCTTACTTTTTCCATTTTTCTCGCACATATCCCAAAGAATTCATGTATCCTTAAGAGGGTTCTTAAGTTCATCCCACAAAGGTTGATTCATTGCTGGTCCCGTCGATTTGGGCACCTCCTGCGTTTTCTTTCCCTTCTTGTCATTCTTTCTTTGTTTGATTCCAGCTATTATTGGCTGCTTTTCCTCCTGGACATCCTTGTCCTCCTTTGGTTGAGTTTCCTTCTCAACGAGAATTTCCTTTAATTCCGTGTCTTCCCTATTCTCCTTTTCAATTTCCACTTTTTCCTGAACTTCTTCTTCTTTTTCATTCTCAGCCTCATTTCCTGATTCTAGCAGACCTTCCAGAGTGACCTTTCTCCATTCAGCCTCGACGGTGTTGACATGTTCCTTTCCAGCCCGCTAACTATGGGTCGGATTGACTTCTGTGGCACTTGGCAGCTTCCCATTATCTCTTTTTCGTTGGTCTTCAGCCATTTGGGCGATTTGCCTCTCTATATTGACGATGGCTTTCGCATTGGCCTGCGATTGCTGCTGTGTTGCATTGAACATTTCATACATTTTCGCGACTAGATCCTCCTGAGTTCTTGGAGCATTGTTGATGAAGTTATTGGGCCCCCTATTGTTGCTACTACCATTTCCGTTGGCATTACCATTATTGTTCACCGGTTGATGCTGCCTGGGCGGGTTGGATGATTGCCCTTGGTAGTTGTTTTCCCTCTGGTTATTGAAATTCTGCTGACCTTGATTATATGGCCTATAGGGTCATCCATTGCCATATTGACCTTGACCCTGGCCATAGACTTGATTTACTTCTTGAGTCTTTGGTCCTCCTTGACCTCCTTGTGGCTGAATCTGAGGTCCATTCTGCAGAGTAGACACAAGCCTATCAAATTTCTTATTGAGCTCGCTTATCTCCTTCTTTACATCCTTTTTCCAGTCGGCATCGGCTCCTATTGCTGCGGCTGTACCTACCGTCTTCCTTGTAGAAAAATTCGCCTTGGAACCATTACTTAACTGTTCCAAAAACCGCCAAGCCTCCTCCGGGTCTTGCATCATAATTTTGCCACTAGATGATGCGTTAATCATAGCTTGGTTCGTCTCACTTGCTCCTTCAAAGAATATATTGACCAGCTGCCATTTGGGAATATCGTGATGAGGGCACGACCTCATCACCTCCTTTAGACGGTCCCACGCTTCATGAAAAGCTTCTCCAGGCTTCTGCTGGAAATCCTGAATAGCCCTCCTGATTTCCGTCGTCTTGCTTGCCAGATAAAATTCTTGTAAGAACTTAGCTTTGAGTTGGTCCCATGTAGTGATGCTATTCGATGTAAAGATGTAAACCAATATTTGGCTTTGTCTTTAAGAGTGAATGGGAACAATCTTAGTCTAAAAATGTTCTTATTAGTATTCCTAGGGGTATTGGCGTTGGCTATTGCTATAAATTCATACAAGTGATTGTATGGGTCATCCTGTTTGTACCCCCTAAATTCCGGTAATATCCCTAACAACTGAGGCCTAATTTCTACTTAAGATTCTATATCCTCAGGAATGTAAATGGGCGACGAGTCATCGTACTCCCGTGGTTGGAAGTGCGATGCAACCGATTGCCCCCTCGGTTGTGCAAAATACAAGGGTTGAGCAGGATTACCGTAAAAGTGATTATCATTATATCTCTGTTGACCTTGTGGTGGTTGATACTGCTGTGCTCTACTTGGAGGTCCCCGACCTCGGTTCCATGATTGTTGTGGTGCTGGTGGAACCCATCCTTCGTCTTCTTAATCATACCTCTCCTCAGTCTCTTGATACTGGTACTGCTGCTGAGGTGGTTGCTGTTGATATTGTTGTTGCGGTGGTATAGGTTGGAATGTGGTTTGTGGTTTAAAAAGTACTAGTGCTGGTTGAGAAATGGGTGTCTGCTGTCTAGATACTGGGGTGCCATCACGGGTCGGCGCTCCCCAAGACATGGCAGATGTAAATAGGTTTGTGGATTGAGGTTGAGATAAAGGTTGAAATGGTGGAATCGACGATGGAGTGCATGAAGGTATAGGTGCAGGGGCTGAAACTGCACCACCAGTAGCACTCGTGCTTCCAACGTGGAATTCTGAAACCGGGGGAATAAATGACATCCCTGTTGCCTCACCCGAGGGTTCCTGGGCAACACTTACCATACTACTACTGACATTACTGAAACTCATTGTATTCAAATGCCTACGTGCACGGATTTTGCGCGCAGTTCGCTCAATCTCTGAGTCAAAATGCAAAGGGGATAATTTCTCACCCCTACGGGTACGCATGCACTAATGCAACACGCCCGAAAAATCAAAAACCAGAAATCAAAATTACTAACCAACTAAAAAAAAGAAACTAAACTAACAAGTCCTACAAATCACCTATTCTCAAGCTCCAAGTCCTCGGTAGCGGTGCTAAAATTTGGCATCGCAGCGGTCGTCATGTGGTAAAAAATAAGAAAAATCACCTCACTCTCACTTAGCACAGTGGAAGTCAGGGTCGATCCACAGGAGTTATGTGGTCGAGACAGGTGACAGATTACCAACTGCAGTGTCACGCTACAGTCAGAGGACCTAATTCCTAACTTTTAACAACTAAAACCCTAAAGAGCATAAAATCCAATAATCCAAACAAGCATTAACTAAACTAAGCTACTAACTAAACCTTGTTACCTACTGACATCAGAAGTACATCTCCAATCCAGAAGCAATCAAAGGCATTCCAAACATCAAAACACAATCCAATTACTCAAAAGTTCATTCACAAACATAAACACCGAAAACAAAGTAACTAACATGAACCAAATCAAACATGAACTAAACTAAACTAAACCAAGTTCTAAACTAAGATTACTTACTGATTCCAGAAGTAAATTCCAGAGAGATCAGAAGCAATTACAATCCCAAAACATCCAAACAAGCATTCAACGCTAACAATACCGAAAAAGTGCAATGTACTTGAACCGAATGATTACTTTGATAAATCAAAAACCAAATCAGAACCAAAGGTTTTAAAACAGTAAAGAACTATCTAAAATCAGTAACAAAGACTTAATGCCACTGGTTGTCACTCCCAAGGACACTAGCCAACTATCACTAATTATTTAACTAATTCAAAATTAAAACTAAAAACATAAAATTACCAAATAATGGTTCCAGAAGCTAAATCTCGGAGTCAAAGAGCCTTGGGGGTCGATTTTACACCAGGTCTTCGCTAGTTTTTTCGACCTAAAAGCCTCTATTTATAGTTTCGAAAATCTCGAGACCGCGCCCCGCATTAATGAATCCCGCGTCGCGCGTGCTGGCTTATCCCCGTTTTTTCGGCATTCGAATGTTTTCCACCGTCTCATCACCGCGTCGCGCCTTGATGATTTCCGCGGCGCGCGTACGTATTTTCCTGATTTTGCCTTGATCTTCACAATTCTTCCAAATTGCACGCTTTTAGTCCATGTTTTCGTTATTTCTTTCCAAACAAGTACTGGCACGAAAAGTGAGAATACCACGATGTATATGATATAATTTCACTAAGAAAAGGGCTCAACAACGACAAAAAAATATGATATTACTAGGCGTTGTCAGGTTGAGATGAATGTTTTTAATGCCTCTACTTCATGTGTATATTTAGAGGGTGCTGGAAACAAAGAAAGCAATCAGGATTCAAATACTGATAATTTGACTTCTGGTGTTTCTAGTAGGTGTGATGACAAGACTGCTAAACCTGCTGCTTTTGATTCTGCAACTTCTCGTGGTGATGCTCTGAATTCAAAAATTCCAAATTTTGGAAAATTTAAACCACAAAAGTTTATGAAAGAAGGGGAAGTTCCTGTTGGACAAAGATCGAGTCCCAGTAAATGTAGTTGTGCTTGTACTTGTGGCAACTCCTTGAAGAATTCAAAAGGACAATGACCAAGACACAATCTCATTTACCTAAAAAGACAAACATGCTTTAATTGTGGGATTGCAGGTCACATCGCCAGGAATTGTTGACAACGCCTAGTAATATCAAGTATTTTAGGCGTTGTTGAGCCGTGTTTTAGTTAATTTATCATTATTAATTGGCTAATATCACTTACTTTTGTGTCAAAGTGTTTGGAAATGTTTTTAGTGTAAATGCAGGGGTTTTAGTGCAATTCTGGAGAAGTTGTGGAGCGAAAAAGGCAAAAAGTTGGACCTAACAGAAATAGAGGCGCTATCTCTTGAGATAGAGCCGCTATCGACAATAGAGCCGCTATCGACAATAGAGCCGCTATTTCTTGAAATAGTGCCGCTATCTCGCGACCGGATAAAATCTTCGTTTTTGAATTCCGAAAATTTGACATGCCTAGGTCGTCGTGCGGTCAAAAATAAGAGAATTACCTAACATACACTAGCACAGTGGTAGTCAGGGTCAATCCACAGGAGTTTGGTGGTTAGGACAAGATGATAGTATACCAACTGTAGTGTCACTCTACAGCCAGCGGTATTGTTTCTACTTTTCCAAAAACCAACTAAAAACACAATTCCAAGACCAATGCCAAAAACCAAATCAAACATGAACTAAGTAAACCAAACCAAATCCTAGACTAATGTTACTTACTGAAATCAGAAACTAAGTCCAAAATCCAGAAGCAACAAACAGTTCCAAACACATCAACAAGCATTCAAACATCCAAAATACCGAAAATTGCAAATAAACCATAAACCGAATGATTAACTTTTATAAATCCAAATCAAACATCAAACCAATATCCAAACACTCAAATATCAGATCTAACTACTGACTAATGCTACTGAAATCAGAAACTATAAATCTAAACAAACATCAAGTAATCGATGGAAATCCCGATTGCGGAATACCTCGATACCGAGTTGATAAAATAAGAGAAAAACTAAATAACTAACCAAAATGTTGATTCCCACTGAAAAACTGACGAAATAGTACCTTCGGATCCCTCCTTCGCGTCCCGGGATGAGTGAAAAGTCGGACGGGACTCCGGTATTTATAGTTGTGCGAAATTAGGGTTTCCGCATCGCGGCCACTTAGAAACCGCGACGCGCGTGTTGCCTTATCCTGTAATTTCGGAATTCAAAAACGAAGATTTTATCCGGTCGCGAGATAGCGGCACTATTTCAAGAAATAGCGGCTCTATTGTCGATAGCGGCTCTATCTCAAGAGATAGCACCTCTATTTCTGTCAGGTCCAACTTTTTGCCTTTTTCGCTCCACAACTTCTCCAGAATTGCACTAAAACCCCCGCATTTACACTAAAAACATTTCCAAACACTTTGACACAAAAGTAAGTGATATTAGCCAATTAATAATGATAAATTAACTAAAACACGGCTCAACAACGCCTAAAATACTTGATATTACTAGGCGTTGTCAAACACCCCACACTTGTGCCTTGCTTGTCCCCAAGCAAGAGAGTTTTTAACAAATTCTAACTAAGACTCAAACAATTTTTGAATGCGTTCAGTTTCAAAGATTATTGCCCTATGAGTTAGAGTGAAATAGTTCATGAAAACCTAATCAGAGTGTTCTTTTTAATTCATGGCTTTCTAGAGAACCCTTGATTACAAATTTTCTGTCCACAATGAAGTGTACTTACTCATTCAGATTCTAAAGGCCATTAAAGAATTGTCCATGACTTTCGACGTTGTCCGTGTAGCGAGCTTTCAGAAATACCATCCCAGACCAGACGATCTTAGGTGGTAAGGTGCATAAGTGCCTCTTCGAGGCCACCCTTTTCGGACCTACCGGCTCGAACAACAAAGGCCACTGATTGATAATTCCTTCCTAAATTCCAATCCTAAAACAGTCCAATCTTCTAACTCCTAAAACTCAACTTATTTGACTTAACTCATGATAACAACTAAATAGTATTTCTCGAAAAATACTAATTGCTATAACATTCACAAATTATTCGTTTCAAAATTAAAACCTATTAAAATTTTTGAAAAAGTTGCTAAAAATTTTGAAAGTTAACTTATTTCCCGCAAAAATTTCAAAAAGACTCTTTTGACCGTCCACACCCCACACTTAAAACCGTACAACGTCCCCGTTGTACAAAAAATATTTTAGAAGTAGGGAGAAAGAGTTACCCCTTTGACGGCGAATTGCTTGATTGTCAGGACCATTTGTAGCAGAGCTGATTGTTCGCGTCATTCATGATGAAATCCGGAAGTCGGGGCGCAGTAGTAAACATGCCGGGGTATGGTGACCCCACACTTGCGTTATGCAACTCCATCAGTTGGTGCAGCAATCACAGTTTGGCAAGATATGAACAAACACAAAATTGCAAAATACACAAAAGAAAATTATATATTGCGAGTTGTTGTGTCCTTGCTGATTCCCAGTCTTTGCGACGCCGAAGTGTCAATGCCGCGGCGCGTAAATGCGACGAAATCCGGTGTTTGTCGATCAAGTTCGAAGGCCCGCGGCGCCGAATGAAGATGACCGCGTCGCGATTATGCACGAAATGCCCCAGATTTTTCGATTTTTCAATTTTAGTCCGTTTTTCAAATTGATTGCACCAATATGTTTCTAAACTATAGACTAACAAAAGCCATAAGTTTAAATTCAGAAAAACAAGCTAAAATTGCCCTAATTTCTCATTTAGGTCAAAAACCCCAATTATGAACCCTAAAATTCTTGATTTTCGATTCCACCTGTTTTTATCAGATTGAACACACCAATAGCATCCTAAACTAGCCACTAACAAAAGCCCTCTGACAATTTCCAGAAAAACAAGCAACAAATCCTCCAAATTGGGCAAAAACCCGAAGAACACTAAAACGAGCCCTAATTTCACAAATTCCTGAATTCGAGTTGTTTTTGTCAAATTGAGCACTTAAATAGGTAGCTAGGGCTGCGATTAAGAAACCCTAGGTGGTAATTTGTCGAAAAACAAACCAGAAATCGTTCGATTTGAGGATGAAAGGTCCGATTCACGAAAACCCCAAAAACGAGCCCTAATTTCGAAAAGTCCTGATTTCTACATGTTTTTGTCAAATTGAATATACCAATGTGTAGCTAACCTACCGATTAAGAACCCCTATGCTTCAATTTCATGAAAAACATCACAGAAATCGCCCGAATCGGGCTTAAAGGTTGCAAAACCCGAAACCCCAAAATCGGCTCAAAAACATCGAATTCGACAAAATTGTGCGATACGAACGATAGAGGGATGTTTAGATACGTACCTTAGGTCCTTAATCGAGGTTTGATTGGAAGAATTTCACGAAAATCAAAAAAATTCGCTGGTTCTGGTGGTGTTCGGCTCGACAGATGCAAAAAGGGGGGAAAGGGGTGCCAATCTTAGCGACGAGAAGGAGATGGAGAGTTGACCATCGTTTGACCAGGGTTAGCGTCACTAATATTAAAATTAGTGGCGCTAACTTGTATTCTTCTATTTTTTTCACGATTTTTCCGTATTTTTAAAACCCGTTCGACCACCCCACACTCGATTTATGCCAGGACATTTTGAAAAAAAAATTTCAAGTGATATTTTGACAAAATAAGAACTAAAAATTAAAAACAAAAATTAAAAATACTTACCGAAATGTCGGGTTGCCTCCCGAAAGCGCTTCTTTGTTCGGTCTTTTAGCTGCACCGTCTTTCTGCGGCTATGGTGGGTCGTACGTCATTTGACTTTGCTGATTTTTAGTCACCACCGTCCTCTCGCTGATTCCATACTCCAATTTCCCCGGGTCAAATGGTGTGTCAGTTCCTCTGCTACTGCCCGGTTGCCGTTTTCTGATTATTTCGCGCGAATATTTGGAAGTTGCTTTAAACCTCCAAGCTCGGTCCTTCCTTTGGTATCTCTTCAAGATCACAGGCTTGACATGAAGCGCGCCTAGTGCCTCTCCCAGTAATTGTTTTGCAGATTTCATTTTGCTTGCGTCTCGTGTGCTATCTTCTTGCAATTTTGGTTTGCAATACCAATAAAAGTTTTCCAATCGAATGAGATCGGAATGCAACATATCGGGATGCTTCCATATATCCTCATCGATGGTATTGATCACATCTAATTTTCCATTCATGAATGGATCATGAGTAGCGATAAAATCATGTTTATTATGTTCAAAAACCAACTCGTCAGGAACATCTTCTTGATCATCGTCCAACAGGTGGATCGGGACCAAGAGTGAGCGACTGGTTTGATCTGGTGGTGTTACAAAGTCACCCATCACCAGATCCTTACTTTCAAAAGACTCAAAATTTTCAAAAATTCTAGGTTTGGGGGTAGTATTGTCATCTACACCCCCTTCCCCAATAGTATCAACAACTTCAATAATTTCGGGGATCGTTGGGCTGGGGTCTGTACTGTCACTTACAGCCTCCTTCTCAACATCCTCATCAACCAAATTGTCTGGTGATGGTATGAATTCACTCATAACCAGCTCGACATTATCAACATTTTCAAAAATATCAAAATCATCAAAAGCTGTTGAGTTAGAGGTGGCATTGTCACCTACAACCTCTTCCTCAACAACATTTTCGACCCTCTCAGTGGTCTCTTGACTTTTCCACGGTGTATGCCCTTCCATCACATATTCAAGTGATGCAAGTTCACACATTATTATTGGTATAAAAATCACTCGCCTCCGGTTCTGGCGAAGGTGGTGAACATTTCCAACTTTCCTCTAACTGATCTAAAGAAGCTTGTAATCTTACAAGAGCATCAGTGTAATACCATAATTTTAATTTATGGTAAAGTTATTTTAATTTTTGATATAAACGAGATTAGATGAGTTATAATACGAGTTAGAGTTTATAGAAACCCATTTTGGAGAAATAAGATGTTAAAAAGGGTATAAGAAACAACTTGGGTTCTTAAAAGGTTAAGCCGGATCGAGTTATAAGACACGGGTCGAGTTTGGGCAAAAGCGAAATGGGAAAAAAGGGCAACCCGGGACGTGTTTATGAGCCCGGGTCGTGCTCGATGGGAACCCGGGTCGGGTCGGTTAAACCGGACCGTGTAAAGCCTTGAATCGAAAAGCGGTAAGGTGCGTAACGAAACCCGGGGCGGGTTTCACAGCCCGAGTCGGGTTCGAGCAGAAACCCGGGGCGGGTTTGACAGCCCGGGTCGGGTTGCGGGTGCAGGGCTTTTTAAAGTACGAATTTCTCTCATTTGGGTCAAAATCAATTCCGACCAAAACTCCTCCCAAACCCTAGAAATCGGTTCCTAAGCCTTCTAAGTTGAGATTTAAGCTTAATCTTCACGATTTGAAGCTAGAGATCAATACTTGGAGCTTGAAAGGTAAACCTCTTCGATTTTGGTTTCGTTTTAACCGTTGGATGGTTTGATTTGAGGTAGTTTCTTGTGGTTGCGATGACCCATCTATGAATTAATGATATTTGAGCCAAATTGATTGATTAGTAAGTGTATAAAGAGTTCAAATCCTAGACCTAAGTTAGTGAAACACTTCTTGTGGTGTTTTTGATCTTGAATAGGTCAAAGTAGTGAAGTGAGAGTATAACTAGAGTGATTTTGTTATTGTTTGATTATCACTTCACTATACGATGCTAATTTCTGAGTTATTATCGATGTTAATTATGATTGAGATTGTTAAAGAGATTTGAGTATTGAGATTTAGCTGTTGTGTTACAGCTAAAAGCTAGACAGGATCACACGCGAGATTCAGGAGTTCCACATATTGATTTAACCTCAGGTGAGTAGTTAATTGTTGGATGAATCATGCTTGTTGAGATGTTTAATACATAAGGATTATGCTATGTTCTGATTGGTTGAGTATAACCAAATTTGAAAATATAGAACAAAGAGTTATAATGTGTATATTACACTTGGGACTGAGATAGTCCGTTGAGCTTAATTAAAATGAGAATTGATTTAGACTCTGGTGATATGACCAAGTCTAGCGAACAGGAGCCCGGTACGCGTAAATTGAGGGTCTCACATACTAAACCGATATCAAGTGAGTACTTTCTAGTACTTGAGTAGAGTTACACTTGTTTGATGCAGAGTATATATAACTTTGTTTATATATTTTTATGTGTTATGTTATATTTTATGAGACTAAGTAGTAGAGTAATATTGTTATTTTGGATTATGAATGATGAGTTGAATATAAACATTGATTAATAGAGAAGAGTATATGCTAGCGGGACTGAGGTAATGAGATCTTGCATTTGATTATTATAACAATGATAAACGTTGTAAATGAGTTTATATATAATTGTGTTATATAGTTTCGTGTGGAATAGTATCGCTATGAGGGCTATTGAGTTTAGTAAATTGTTAAAAAGGAGTATATGTGAAAATGGAAATTGAGTTTACGAGTATTACTGATTATGATACTTATGATTGAGTTGATGTTGCTAACATTTAGCCAGAGTTTATTGAGTTGATATGCTTGCAGGTTCCTAATTAAGAGAAGAGGGATCTTGCTAATGAGAATAGCAAGAGAGGAAGTTGAGGATGTTTATTGAGAAAGACTCGCGAAATATGATTGAAATTACTCACTAAGCTTTATAAGCTTACACTTGAGTTGTATATTGTTTTGCAGGTATCTGTAGCAGTGATAGGGGAAGGCATGTGATAAAGAGAGATGGACAAGTTAGAACCTGTCCTTTAATTGAATTAGATTATTTGTAATGCCTGGTTAATTGTAAGGACCTTTTATGTAAATATTCATGCTGATAACATCTTGATCCTTGGTTGAGTACAAATATACCCAATTAAATGAATAATTGTTTATAAATATTTGGGTGTACTTTGTATAAGAAACCGGGTGTTACAAGTTGGTATCAGAGCATGGTTTAAGCGAACTAGGTCTTTGAGTGTAGAGTCCTAGACTTAAACCGAGAAGAGAGAGAGCCCCTATCACATGCGTGGAAAAGATACGGTTGTATATGTTAGAGTATGAGTTAAGTATAACTATTATGTTATATTATTATTTGTTGTTTTCTGTGTGTAAATACAGATATGGAGTCAGATGAAGGATGAGTTGAGAAATTGGTAAGAGCCGGTTGGACCAATAGTGGATGATGAGACAAGATTTTGGCTGATATGAGATATCAACCAACGAGAAGAAAAGAAATTCAGCTAATTATGAGATGTCAACTGATTACGAGATGAGATTCCAGAATGACGAGATTCCAGCTGAGGATGAGATGAGATCCCGGTTGAGGTGAAATTCCAACTAATGATGAGAAAGAGTATGAGTATAAGATGAGCATGAGCTGAGAATTGATACATGTGAGTGTAGCCGAGTACACTCGAGAGTTGAAACCCGAAGTACGCAAGGTTCAGTTAATGAGAAAACAAGATTTTGTTGCTATGAGGTATGTAAGTAATTTACTTAAAATGTTAGTTGTAACGAGTATATGTGTTGAATTGTTGATAATACATGTGTTAGAGAATTGTTATTATAAAGTGTAGTAACCGACATCGAGATGAGAACGTCGTGTTCATTGTGGTAAGATTTACATATCATATAACGAGTGCTTTGTGATTGTATATAACTGAGATTATAAGTGGTTGCTTGACGAGTACTTAACAACTTTAGAGAAGTGTGTATAAAGAGTATATACATGGTAAATATATATAAATTTTGATATTGTATATATAGTGTTTGTTGTTTCACAGATGTGACGAGACTATTATGTACAAGTACTTTGTGGTTGAGACCACATGTTTTGTGGGGCCACATGACTAGTACTTGTGATTGATAAAAATAAATGGCTGAGATAGCCAAAAGAATATGAGTTGAGAAAGACGGTGAGTGTGTAGTTGATTGCACACGATAATTGATTATGAGTTGACATACTGGGAATTGAACTGTGTGGTTTGGAGTTGTCACAGAATGAGATATTTGTGACAGCGTTATCAAAGGACACTTGAGTAACCACATAAAGAGTACCTTGTGGTTATAAATTGAGAGAACCTAGAGTGGTTCATCTAGGCCTTATTGGCTTAGAAATTGAATTAGTTACTGAGTAAATATGGTTGAGACCACATAATTGTGGGACCATATATCGAGTAAATATGGTTGAGACCACATAATTGTGGGACCATATATCGAGTAAATATGGTTGAGACCACATATTTTGTGGGACCATATATCGAGTAAAGTGGTTGAGACCACATACTTTGTTGGGCCACATAATGAGTAAATGTGATTGAGACCACATATTAAGTGGGGTTACATATTGAGTAGCTGAGGTTGAGGCCACATATTTCTGTGGAACCACAAGATGAGTATCTTGTGGTTAGAGCAGTGAGGATCTTTGTGACTCAAACGAAAGGAGGAGTGACGGTGAGTCTATATGGCTTGACACCGTAAGGGAAAATTTCTAGAGTAGAAGAGGAGATGGATTGAAATCAGAAAATGGTACGAGGTACCATGATTTGATCAGAGGACGGTATGAGATACCGTAACACAGCGTTGAGTGCTGATAACAGAGAACGGTATGAAGTACTATGAGATAGTGTTAATTAGTGAGTTTGGAGAACAGTACGGGGTACTGTAAGATACTATGAATGATGAGACCAAATGATGGTACGGGGTACCAAGAATTGAGCCAGAGTGGTGCAATAGTGTTGTGCTTGTGTGTAGACAGGCATGTACATTATGATGATGCAGAGTAATGAGACATGTACTATCCTTGCGTATGGATAAATATGAATGTAGCAGTAAGCTTGTCTGGCTTGAAACCTACGGGTTTAGAAGAGGACGAATCAGAGGCTGAGTAACAGTAAAGAGGTATTGTGAGATAATACAATGAGTAATACTATTGAAAAATGTTATTGTGAGTATGTGCATTTATCATGTAGTCGTGTTGAGTATGTGTGAGATTTCTTACATGTTGAACGAAATACAGTTTTATAAATATATAATGAGAAGATATGAGTTAAAAGAGAAAGAAATTAATTGTAGTTGTGATTGATAGGATTCGTTCCTTAGCAATCAAACCAATTACTGCCAGTGAAATAAATGTGTGGGTGTGAAGATGACAAAACTATTTATTCGTATGAGACGATAAATAATAGATTTTGTTATAATAATTTTGAATTATTTCTTGAGATTAACGAGATAGCCGAGTGATGAGATATGATCTCACCATAGAGATTGCGGTGACAGATGTTATTATTTGAGTCGTGTATAGGAATTACGGTGAGCCATACGTATGACCTATTGGTGTCATACGGATGAATTAGAGATTACGGTGATAATGGCGGAGAAGTGGCGAGAGGAAAAGTCCTTACTGATTGTATGTCAGGAGGAATATATGCGGTTGCGTTGATAAATTATTTGAAAATAAATTATTGAGTTTGATATAAATCTAATGATTATCGATTGAGTGAGAACGTGATGTGAATTGTCCACATAAGAGATGATATAATAAGCGAGTACATTGTGAGAAACAACATGAGGTATGTTGTTGAACTGAGATAAAAAGGAGTTAATTGGTGGAAGATTGTTAGTTGTATATTGGGTAAAAACCTAATATGTGTGATGAGGAGGGAACAGAGATGAATGTGTTTTCAGAGAAGTTGAAGTCGGTTGTGGTGATGAGACAACTGAAACGGATTTTGTGTGATTAAAGTGTCGAGAGTTAAATAACAAATTCAGAGGAGGCGTGAGTGAAACTTGAGATAGTTTCTAATATTTTGTTATTTCTGAATTTTTATCCTAGTATTTACGAGCTATGTTGATGAGAAATCAATTATTCACATGTTACGATATGAGAAGTAAATTAAGAGAGAATGTGAGCTTGGAATCGGTGAGACCGTTTTCTTTATTGAGTTAGAGTAAACCATTTAAGGAGATTGGAAATGGAAGTTGAATCTCAAATAGTTATTGAGATAAGTGTTATAGAAAGAGTGGATGGTACGCTAAGAATATGGCTCGATGTGAACCATAGATATAGGTGTGTGTAAGTGATGATAGTGATTGGAGTATCACTTGAAGAGTGAGGTGAAATACCTTCGTATCGGCAAAGCTATAACAAGGGAGTGCCCTGAAAGAGTGAGTGGTTGTCCATGTGAAATGGTAACAACCAATGTGGTTATAGAGATCATATTACGAGAATAATGGTGGGCGTAAAGATTTTGCAGAAAGAAAAGTAGAGTAGGGAAGTTTTTGACTGTAATGTTAATCGAGGAAGCTTGAGTTTTATAGCTATATTATGAGTAAACGGGATGTAATGATATATATACATGTCAGATGAGCTGACGAGAGGATAATATCACTATTGTGGGTGATGTGTGATTGCGGTGGTGAGATGATTGTATAAGCCATGCCTAGTCTAAGAGATTCCGAGGACGGAATCTTTTGAAGGGGGTAAGAACTTGTAATACCATAATTTTAATTTATGGTAAAGTTATTTTAATTTTTGATATAAACGAGATTAGATGAGTTATAATACGAGTTAGAGTTTATAGAAACCCATTTTGGAGAAATAAGATGTTAAAAAGGGTATAAGAAACAACTTGGGTTCTTAAAAGGTTAAGCCGGATCGAGTTATAAGACACGGGTCGAGTTTGGGCAAAAGCGAAATGGGAAAAAAGGGCAACCCGGGTCGTGTTTATGAGCCCGGGTCGTGCTCGATGGGAACCCGGGTCGGGTCGGTTAAACCGGACCGTGTAAAGCCTTGAATCGAAAAGCGGTAAGGTGCGTAACGAAACCCGGGGCGGGTTTCACAGCCCGGGTCGGGTTCGAGCAGAAACCCGGGGCGGGTTTGACAGCCCGGGTCGGGTTGCGGGTGCAGGGCTTTTTAAAGTACGAATTTCTCTCATTTGGGTCAAAATCAATTCCGACCAAAACTCCTCCCAAACCCTAGAAATCGGTTCCTAAGCCTTCTAAGTTGAGATTTAAGCTTAATCTTCACGATTTGAAGCTAGAGATCAATACTTGGAGCTTGAAAGGTAAACCTCTTCGATTTTGGTTTCGTTTTAACCGTTGGATGGTTTGATTTAAGGTAGTTTCTTGTGGTTGCGATGACCCATCTATGAATTAATGATATTTGAGCCAAATTGATTGATTAGTAAGTGTATAAAGAGTTCAAATCCTAGACCTAAGTTAGTGAAACACTTCTTGTGGTGTTTTTGATCTTGAATAGGTCAAAGTAGTGAAGTGAGAGTATAACTAGAGTGATTTTGTTATTGTTTGATTATCACTTCACTATACGATGCTAATTTCTGAGTTATTATCGATGTTAATTATGATTGAGATTGTTAAAGAGATTTGAGTATTGAGATTTAGCTGTTGTGTTACAGCTAAAAGCTAGACAGGATCACACGCGAGATTCAGGAGTTCCACATATTGATTTAACCTCAGGTGAGTAGTTAATTGTTGGATGAATCATGCTTGTTGAGATGTTTAATACATAAGGATTATGCTATGTTCTGATTGTTTGAGTATAACCAAATTTGAAAATATAGAACAAAGAGTTATAATGTGTATATTACACTTGGGACTGAGATAGTCCGTTGAGCTTAATTAAAATGAGAATTGATTTAGACTATGGTGATATGACCAAGTCTAGCGAACAGGAGCCCGGTACGCGTAAATTGAGGGTCTCACATACTAAACCGATATCAAGTGAGTACTTTCTAGTACTTGAGTAGAGTTACACTTGTTTGATGCAGAGTATATATAACTTTGTTTATATATTTTTATGTGTTATGTTATATTTTATGAGACTAAGTAGTAGAGTAATATTGTTATTTTGGATTATGAATGATGAGTTGAATATAAACATTGATTAATAGAGAAGAGTATATGCTAGCGGGACTGAGGTAATGAGATCTTGCATTTGATTATTATAACAATGATAAACGTTGTAAATGAGTTTATATATAATTGTGTTATATAGTTTCGTGTGGAATAGTATCGCTATGAGGGCTATTGAGTTTAGTAAATTGTTAAAAAGGAGTATATGTGAAAATGGAAATTGAGTTTACGAGTATTACTGATTATGATACTTATGATTGAGTTGATGTTGCTAACATTTAGCCAGAGTTTATTGAGTTGATATGCTTGCAGGTTCCTAATTAAGAGAAGAGGGATCTTGCTAATGAGAATAGCAAGAGAGGAAGTTGAGGATGTTTATTGAGAAAGACTCGTGAAATATGATTGAAATTACTCACTAAGCTTTATAAGCTTACACTTGAGTTGTATATTGTTTTGCAGGTATCTGTAGCAGTGATAGGGGAAGGCATGTGATAAAGAGAGATGGACAAGTTAGAACCTGTCCTTTAATTGAATTAGATTATTTGTAATGCCTGGTTAATTGTAAGGACCTTTTATGTAAATATTCATGCTGATAACATCTTGATCCTTGGTTGAGTACAAATATACCCAATTAAATGAATAATTGTTTATAAATATTTGGGTGTACTTTGTATAAGAAACCGGGTGTTACAATCAGCCTGGTCCTTCTGCTCTTGGTGAGTGTTATACACGAGTACCCAAAGTTGGGCCCAGGTTGCAGAATTTTCAGGTTGAGATGACTCCTCGGTCCGCCATCCATTGTCATCGGATGATCCATTGTAGCAATCATCCTCGTAATAGGAGTCGGCCGGATTTTCATAATATTCATAGTACTGATCCGGATACATGTAATCGCCCATTATGAAGACGTACACATACCAAAAATCAACAAACTAAAATCAAACATCAAAAGAAACAACCCTACTGATCGTCTATCCTAAGCGCACAACTCCCCGGCAACGGCGCCAAAATTTGACAACGCAGCGGTCGTCGTGCGGTCAAAAATAAAGAAAAAACCTAACACACACTAGTACAGTGGTAGTCAGGGTCGATCCGCAGGAGCTTCGTGGTTAGACTAAATGAAAGATTACCAACTAGTAGTGTCACGCTACAGTCGGAGGAATCAGTTTCTATCTTCTTAATTACTAACACCTTAAAGCAATGATCAAACAAACTCAAGCCAAGCTAAGCTAAGCTCAAATGAACCTAGTCACTTTCTGAAATCAGAAGTGCATCTCTGAATCAGAAGCAATCAAAGGCATCCAAACTAAGCAAAACCAAGCAAAGCATAAACTAGCCACTAACTAAAGTTCTACAAAACAGTTACTAGCCAATGTTTAATGCCTAAAAATTAACCTAATTAGCTACTGATTTCAGCAAGGGAAAACAGTCCCAACAAGGTCAAAACAAGATCCAAATACAAATCAAACAATCAAAACCAAACACAAGCATAAAAACACCGAAATATCAATATTACTTGTAACCAAATGCTTCTCATTAATCAAATCCAACTTCCAAACATCCAAACAGTAACAAAATATCATAAAACAGAAACCTAAAGCTTGGTATCAATGGTTGTCACTCCCAAAGACACAAACCAAAGCTTACAATTATCTAACTAAATGAAAATAAAATCCAAAACATGAAAATACCACTTGAGAAGTTGCTGGAACGAAATCTTGGAGTCAAAGAGCTTCAACGTTGATTTTACACCCGGTCTTTGCTAGGGTTTTCGGCTGAAATTGCATCTATTTATATTTACAAATTTCCCGCAGCCGCGCCGCGCAGATGAAGAATCCGCGGCGCGCGTACTAATCTTTTCCCGTTTCTTCGGCATTTGAATGTGTTCCACCGCCTTAAGCCCGCGTCGCGCGTATCATAGATCCGCGGCGCGCGTACGAGTTTCCTTGATTTTTCATTATTTTCCAAACTTCTTCCTTTTGCACACTTTTAGTCCCTATTTCCATTCTTTTTCTCCAAACAAGTCCTGGCACAAAAAGTGAGAATACCAAGATATATCTGATATAATTTCATCAAGAACAGGGCTCAACAACGCCTAAAATACTTGATATCACTAGGCGTTGTCAATTGTCCATATCGTCCATACGTTCCCTTCTATGCACAAGGCTGGCAGAACGTGCTAAGAGGGAGATCTTGCAAAAGAAAACCCTTGAGGTCATGATCAAGAGACGGTGATTAGAATACAGCAAAGGCCAAGAAGTAGGCCCCCAAGGATAAGAAGACCGATTCGAGAGATGACTCTGCCAAATCGAAATCGGTAAGGTCGAGTTCATCTCAAGGATCGTTCTCAAGTCCACATTGGTTACATAAGCACAAATCAAGGGGTGTTCTGCTTCAAACTCAAGTGCTGATACACCCATCCGGTCAAACATCAAAAGACCCAAACCAAACTATCGATGGGTACAAAAAGGCCAAATTTCCAACTCGTCTCATAATCCTGCTAATTCTTCATTCTTATCTGATAAACTGGATATGTCGTGGGAAAGAGTGAAAAGTGCGGATAGTGATGGTCGACCCAGTTTCTAGATGGACTGGGTTACTAAAACAAATTGATCCCGCATCCTGTGCAGGAGCAGCTATGGAGGAATATCATCAGACCTCGGTTTGTTGATAGTAGTTCTTCCAGGCACATGATTAGAGACATCTCTCAACTGCACAACATTCAAATCATTAATGGAGAGTTTGTGTCCGTTGCGGGAAAGGGGAGAAAGGAAGAAAGAGATGATCACGAGGGGGTCGTATCTAACGACGTGTTGAAGATTGAAAAGGTAACTTCGTTCCGAACTTGAAAATGATTCGTTTGATGACTAAAAAGTTCTATTTTTGTAAAATTTATACATTTTTGTTTTTGGTTAAATTTGTTCATGGTTTTATTTTGCTATTTCTTCTCCATGCACAAATTTAGGGGGAGAATTAAAACAAACAAAAATCAAAAATTATAAAATTCAAAAATCTACAAAACCATTACAAAAAAATATTTTTCTTTCCTTTATGTTTTTACTTTTCAGAAAACTTAAAAATTCCAAAAATATTTTTCCTTTACATAATTTGCATGATCGTCAATGTTCCTGATCAATACCAATCAGGAATACAAATCAAAAATCTTATGTCAACGATGTGTTTCACTATCACCGTGATTCATTGAGACATTCTTTTAACTTATTTTACCGACGACGCACCGAGTATTACCACTCACTGCTGAGGTAGCACTTAAGTGCTAGTGATTCTTACTATTACACCATAGTAAGTTTGAAGCACTGACAACCTTTCTTGATCCAATCCTAAAGTTTCTTCTGCAACACAAACTTCTAGACACTTTGAGAAAAACCATTCAAAGTCGAGAATTAAAAAGTTTGTGCCGATGGTTAGATTGCGTACCGTAATCTATCACACGCAGCAATCCATTCTCAACCACCTATGTCTTTCTGTTGCAAGAAATAGACGATTCACCATTTAAAACCAAGTGGTGATGATATTTCGAAACTTTATGACAATGATCTCTGCTACAACACCAGTAGTAGATGTGGGGCATCAACAATCGTTCTTACCTACAAAGCTTCTAACTCAAGAGTTGGATGACTTAGTGTAACAAAGCATACACTTATGACAATTCGAAAGTCTAGCCGATGGGTATGTCTAGTAACGAAGACATATTACACGCTCATACCACTCTTGAACCCTAAACTTTCTTCTAATCAAGATTTCGTGAGTGAATGTGATTTTACCTCGCATTAATGAAACATCGAAACTCTGGGTCAGTGATCGCTGTTGTCTACCACAATAGCTGTGAGACTCCAACAACTTTACAGGATTCAAAATTGGCACTAGGATGGTACACTCGTTGGCAACGTGATGGTGGTGGGGGTTGGTCCTAGTGGTCAAACTTCTTGCATAAACAGCCCCCAAAGCTTCTGATTTCAGGTTCTAGTCAAAAGAATTGAAAGGTAAATGTTGATTTTAAAACCCTAGTTCTCGAAAACCGAGAATCTTTACATGCATGTTGAAACTGAAAAGGGTTTTTGGTTCTAATACTTATGGATCTAAGAAACATCTATGAATCTGAGGTTTTGAGTGTTTGACTTGGATGATGGTATTCATGTTTGATGTTAGTTTCAAGAAATCAAGATTATAACAAGTTGTTTATGTTTAAGTTAACTTGGAATTGGTGAATGAATGTTGTTGATGGGTCAAAGAAAGAAGAACACATAAATCGGGTATTTGATTTTGGTCACGTTTGAGCTTTTGTAAGTCTAATCTAGAAAATTACATTAGATTGGTATATGTTGAAACTTTAGATTCGAAGTTCAAGTATTATGTGGAAAATATATCAAAGATTGAAGTCGGCTTTTTCTGTTTTGGTCAAATTTGACCACAAAAAGGGAATTTTATCTTTGGTTGATATAATATTTTGGAATTCCTAATATATGTTGGATACTGGAATGGAATCTTGAATTCCCAACCGTTTGAGACAATTTTGGTATTTACAAAAATAACACAAAAGTGAACCTAAAGTTTTTTGGAATAATATTATGAAGTATTGGGAACACATTGTGTTAAATGAACCGAAAATAACATGTTTTACGACGGTTTCTATATTTAGAAACTTTAATTATCATAGTTTGCCTAAATGGTGTAAATGAGTAAAATGAATGTCGTTTCGACATCTCGTCATTGAAGCGGGTCTAAAGAAATGTAAAATTTATAAGTTTTCTAGAATAACCTTGTAGATTTCGAAAATAACATTCTTGGTCAAAACGGGATAAAAGGGCAAAAACGTCCAAAATTGGTATTAAGCCTTAAGAATCACATTTAATCATTGGAATGGAATTATATGGTAATTTAAAGTGGTTAAATATTGATTAGGAAAGTGTGGTATGTTTAGTTGTTTAATAAGTTCTAATCTCTTATTATATTAATAGAGATTGAAGGATGCTTGAAAGCAACGAAAGAATAGTGTTATGTGGATTAGTGTAGCTAGACGAACCTAGCTACTAAGGTATTACATGTGGCATTTTCCCACTATGAGGTACATGGCAATATATTTATAAAGTTTTATGTGACGTCTAAATGTTGATCTATATGCAAGTTTTATTATATACGTCATGCTTATGAAAGTTTACTATTATGTTTTGGCATCAAGCCATAATGATTTGAAAGTATGTTTTGGCATCAAGCCATAATGATTTGAAAGTATGTTTTGGCATCAAGCCATAAGGATTTGAAAGTATGTTTTGGCTTCAAGCCATAATATTATCAAAGTATGTGTTGTCATCAAGCCATAATGTTATGAAAGTATGTTTTGGCATCAAGCCATAGTGGCATGAAAGAAAGTTTTGGCATCTAGCCTTACGAATGTTATGAATGAAAGTTTTGGCATATAGCCTTAATGCATTTTTGAATGAATGTTTTGATGATTAACAATGTTATGTTTATGAATGACTAGTATTTGATGCAACCAAAGAAATGTAATGCAAAAGTAATGTGTATGAAAGGATAATGTTTGGCCTGGGCATTGATGATCACGAAGGGGACTATAGAGGAATCTATTGGGACGGTACCACTCCATTTGTGAAGTAGATGTCCTAAGCTAATGAGGCCAGGATGGACTGATCAAGTTCTCTCCACTCTGGTATAGACTTGGGGTATCACCAAGAGTGATTAATGCCCTAACTATACAAAGCAAGCATGTTGAGATACCAATCAAAGCATGTGATAAGATGCTGAGGTGGTTTGATTTTGTTCTTACCACTAAGTATAGACTTGTGGTATCACCAAGAGTGACTAAGGCCCTAAGTATAAAAATCCAATTGTGTTAAGATACCAGTTCAGCTAAAAGAAAGAAAAAGAAAAGTTTTGTGTTACTAGCTTTCTTACTTGATTTATTTGAAAGAATTTGAAAGTGAAGTACATTTACATATTTTTATGAAAAGTTTAACAACTAATGTCATTACATGAATTGTTTATAAAGGTTTTGGGAAAATTTTTGAGTTATGCTTATAAATATTTTGTGTCCAAACTCATGTAGCTCACGAGACGTTTTCGTCTTACGTATCTTTATTTTTTATCCCATGTATCCCAGGTTCTAGACACGAGGGATAGAAGCAGGTAGATGACTCAAAGAAATTGTGATTTTAGAAGGAGTGAACTTTGGCAGGTGTAACGATTTGTAATCCTAACTTGCTATTGTTAGTGTCAAATGAGTCGTTGACCAACTCAGTGTTTTGTTTGTAATCTATACTTAAAACAATATTCTGATGTCTTTTTTCTTTTTATATATGTTTGTGCTGTAAGTGCTGAATTTTCATTTAATTATGAATGAACATACTTTCTCTAAATACTTGTGTTTATAGTTTCATTGATCCGAGAATTGAAATACCGAAATCCACTCTTGGATTTCGGACTATGATGTAAAGACTAATCTCAGAATATTTACAAGTTCAAAAGTCAAGTTAAGAAGACACCGAAATTCACTCGTGAATTTCGGTATTGAAGATTTTGGTTCAGCAGTTCGAGTTACTTCAAGTTACTTCAGAAGTCTAGAAGTTCAGCAATCCTACATACAGATGATTATCCATAATCTTTGGTACCAATCACAAGTTCAGATCAAGATAAGATATCAAGATTAAATGAAGATAAAGACAAAGATAAGAAGATCCGTTTATAAAGTACAATCAGGCTTGTCCAATCAAGTTCCCAAAAATTGCATTAGCGCATGTACTATTTAGATAGAGAGCAATCAACTTAGGCAGTCTAGTCTTACTTTGTTCGTTTATCCTTAGTGTAATACGGAATAAACTGGTCTGTAGCTTATTCCACCCTTAGGTCTTTGTCTGCTGGAAACTCTCCTTGCACTATAAAAGGCGAATTCCACCCGCTTTCGTCTTCATGTTTTGGAGAACTGATCTGTAACTATCTTTCTACGTTATAAAATATCTTCCATTCCGTCAACTCTTGCTCTTCATCTTTATGCTTATGTTCTTCCTTGTGTATATTTAATTCTTGCACTTTGATATTCAAGTCTTACTTATTCCGCATCCTAACTTGTTTGTATCTATTTATTATTGAGCTTTGATCTACTTAAGTATTTCTCAAGTCTTCGGACTTGTCCTTCTCATTTCCGCACCTTAAATATTTTGCACATTAATACTTAACTTTCAACAGCTTCCTATGGTCTTGTATGATATGAAGTTGTAACCTCCGAAGTTGTATAAACACTTTTAAAAAATAAATGGTTTTTGTTGAGACCAAGTTTTAAAAAATATGTCTTAACGTCATAAACAAAATAAGGTTTTTGAAATATAAGATTTTTCAACATTAAGTTTTATAAATATTATACCGTTTAAGGTGTATGGAAATCGGGCCGTTACACTTATTCTGTCATTAAAACATTAACACGACCCACCATATATGTAACTAGGCGAATACGCGCGCATTGTGTGTATGATAAAAGTGTATACTTAAAATTTAAGAAAATAAATGTTGATTATAATTATGTTATTGATATTAGTTTTAAAATAAAAATTCTTACACTAATTTGATGTATAAAATCATAATTATTTTGAACCATAATATAATATAAACATTTATTAAAATCAAATAATTCAATGAAATTTACACACTGTATGTGTGTAAATAAAATAAATATGGTTCTCGGTCTAGTGATAACTTTAATGTTATAACTTCTTAATATAGAGAATACTTATTTGAACATTTTTTTAAATTTGATCTTGATGATTAATTAAAATATTAACCAATACTTGTAATTTAATTTATAAATATATGTACTTTTAACCACTATTATTCTTAATTGATTTAAAAACCCATTGATTTAAAAAAAATCAATTATTATAAAAAATAGTTTTAGATATTCTTTTTAGTTAACATAACGTATCGATTTGGTTTTGCACTAAAATGCTTAAATATTTTTAATTACATTAAAGAGTCTTTGAATATTTCTAAAGTTTATTTGATATTTTGATATTTTAGATTTAACATGATATTTAAATTAACAAATTAAAGTTATTATATTGACAACTCAAAATACATATCATTAATATGATTATATATTGAATCTAATAGCATATTTCAATTATAATCTAAATCTTTTAGGTTGGGAGTTTCAAATGCATCTGGTGTAAGAAAATATGATCCATTTATAAGATACCAAGTGAATGTCCGTGCATTGTGCAGAATGTAATTACATAGTAAAAATATTAACAAATATATGTTATCCAAAATAACTATGTGAGTGTTAGTAACTATGAAATGATAAACTTTATAGTAAGTTGATGTAAGACATTGAAATTATTATGAATCATGTGATAAAAGTGACATTTATACGAACTGAATTATCTTATTGTTTGATATATGTGGGTTACACATTATGATATTAAATATAATTTTTTATTTATCTTTTACAAATTAACAAATAAGTATAACATATTGATAATTACAAAGTTGTGGCATTATAATGATAATAGTTGATACCAACAATATATTTAAACTAATAAATTATGTATATTATGTTGATAGTTGAATAATGAACATTAAAGTTAAAAATTAAATACGTTTAATTTATTAAAACATCAATTTAATGTGATTTTAGATAAATAGATATTTTGAATAAATTAACATGGTCACTCTTTTATAAGATAGTACATGTGTCTTCGCTTGTTGTGCATGATTATGGTTGCATGGTACAATATTTATAGTTATAAATCTTTTGTTTAAAATAAGTAAGCCATTACATTATTAAATTATTAGGACTTTAATGCTTTAAAATAGTTATATTATGTTAGATTAAAAAATAGGTTATCAAGGAAGATAACATTTATTTTAACTTGTTAAGTATATTATCTAACATGGAATAATAAACTTTGATATATATTAAACACTTTTTACATAATCAATATACATTATTTACATAATCAAGATACTAAGGAACCTCACTACTAAAACTAATAGTATATAATATGATCCAATAACTATATTTTTCAAATGATTGTATTCTTTGATGTATGATTGTATTATATTAGATTATGAGGTAATCTTTTTAAAGCTTCTTTGAAATTAAATATCTACGAATTATATAATCGGATTTAACAAAATAGTATGTTCGAGATATTCTTCTAAATAAGTTTTTATGGATTAAATTTTTTTACTTACATTAATAACTAAAACAAAATAAACAATAGAAACATATAAAAGAATATTATAATTTATAAATTTATAAAACTAAATTAAAACAATGACATACTTTTATTTATTTGATGTTTATTATTAAATATAGATTATACTTTATAACTTCAATAAGCAATTTTTTAATAATGATAGCTTAAACATAATATTATAATATACATCAGATTTTAATTAGCCATCTAAGTGTCATTAGTAAAAGAAACACTTTAATGTGTAGTAATTAATAGAGAAGTTTAAAGGTTCGGGATTTCAAATGAATATTGTTAGATATAATTGATTTATCCTAAACCATATTAGTTTGAGACAACCTCGATTATAATATAGTATATATATAGATAATAGATTTGCATCGTTATAGATTTCAAATATAAGTAATAGCGATATAAAATTCTGTTTTATAGGGTTGAGCAAAAACAGAACCACACCATAAAAAAACGCATAAACCGAAACCGACACAGAAAACAAATGTGCCATTTTTAGTTTTTGAAAAACTGAATCTAAATGGTTCGTTGCGGTTTTGGCATGTATAAACCGTTAAAACCGCACCGCACCGCAATATTATATTTAAAAAAATAGTTTTATTATTTTTATACATTATACAATGTCGCAATCCTCTTCATATGATTATTATGTTGAATGTTGATTAATTTTAAATTGAGACGTGAAACTTTCAATTTTTATTTATGTTTCCTGATATATGAAACTTTTTGTATTTATACATTACGCAATTTCACAATCCGTTTTGTGGTCATATATTAAACTTTCACTTCTTATATGCGTTTTCTAATATTAAATTGACACATGACATTTTCTTCCCTCTTTTAACGAGTTGTGATTCCTTCTGAACAAAAGGTTGAATGAGAATTTGATGCAATTAGTTGAGTTTCGATTTGAATTTTGTCTATAAAATCACTGTCATACACTCTTTTCATTTCATATATGAAACTCTTTTTCCGTCAAAACCACACCGTTTGTCTATGCAATTTTAAAACCGAAACCGCACTGCTTGGAACCAAACCGCTTGAGAAACCACAAAACCGCACCGTTTGAAAAACATCACCAAACGCTTTGTCAATCATAGAAACCGAACCATTCAGTTTGCGGATCAGTTTAATATAAAATCACACCAAACCGTACTATGTTTATCCCTAACTCTTATATGGCCTTATCGAATTCCTTAAACATATCAAATAGCAAAAACTTTTAACACTTTAAGTAATGCATATTTTTTTCTTATAATCGATATAATTTATTTTGTATACATATTTCAGATGATATATTTAATTATGTTATTATCATTAAAGTTGTCAAAATATGCTACCTAAAATAGAGGGAAAATGTACTTTGCCTAATTTATGCTATATATTTACGCCTTATTGGTTTCATGGTATACATTTTATTCTTTTTGTAGTGAGATTATATCAGAAATGACGTAGCATTATTGTTTTATTATATGTCTTATTTCCACTTTTGTGACATTATATTAAATAAAGAATAGTCTGAAATAGTGATTGTATTTAGTTTGATAATCCATATAATTTATTTTGTATACATATTTCAGATGATATATTTAATTATGCTGTTATCATTAAAGTTGTCAAAATATGCTACCTAAAATAGAGGGAAAATGTACTTTGCCTAATTTATGCTATATATTTACGCCTCATTGGTTTCATGGTATACATTTTATTCTTTTTGAAGTGAGATTATATAAGAAATGACGTAACATTATAGTTTTATTATAGGTCTTATTTCCACTTTTATGACATTATATTAAATAAAGAATGGTCTGACATAGGGATTGTATTTAGTTTTACATCTCATGTAAAAATAAAAATAAAGAAATCAAAGTCTTGAAATAAAGACTTTTGTGACCATAGTCATTCGACAAAAGGAGCAACATATGACTCAATATGTATGCCACATGCATGTAGTGCATGTGATATGCATATGCACGTGACTTGTCTAGTTGTCTTGTTACTTTGTGGTAAATATAGTTTATCACGACAGGTTCCCTTATTTATCAGTTCAAACTCACATTCACCACAAAATTTTTAACCTTTTATGATTAAATTTTTTTTACTTAATAACGTAATAGAATATTTATACTTTTTCAAATTACTAGCTGATGCATTATTGTTAATTTGTTGAATATATACAATGACATGGTCCGTATATATATATATATATATATATATATATATATATATATATATATATATATATATATATATATATATATATATATATATATACATATATATATATATATATATATATATATATATATATATATATATATATATATATATATATATATATATATATATATATATATATATATATATATATATATATATATAGAGTTAGGATATTTTGAGAACCACAAGTCCCCCGAGAACCCGAGAACTCCCAAACCGATATTTTTTTCAAAAAACCGACCACATAGGCCTCTAAAACGCTCAAATAGGTGTCGGGTCGCTGAAAAAAATTTCCGAAAAAAACGACTTTTTTTTTTTTTTTTTTGAAAAAATTTTGCACATGTGCAAAAAAAAAACTTTGCACATGTGCAAACTTTTTTATACGTACACTTTTTTTGAATTTTTTTTTTACAGAACGCCTTAAATATATGTTAGAAAGACATCCATAAAAAAACTTGAAAAAAAATATACGTATAAAAAACTTTGCACATGTGCAAAGTTTTTTTTTTTTTTGCACATGTACAAACTTTTTCAAAAAAAAAAGTCGTTTTTTCGGAAATTTTTTTCAGCGACCCGGCCCCATTTTGAGCGTCTAAGAGGCCTATGGGGTCGGTTTTTTGAAAAAAATATCGGTTTGGGAGATATATGATTGATCTAAAAGGAGTTGGGAGTTCTCGGGTTCTCGGGGTGAAGTTGGTTCTCAAAAGATCCTAAGTCTATATATATATATATATATTTATATATATATATATATATATATATATATATATATATATATATATATATATATATATATATATATATATATATATATATATATATATATATATATATATATATATATATATATATATATATATATATATATATATAATGTATTTTCTTGATCATAAAACATTTAGAGATGTTTGAGATTGCGTATTTTCAATTAAAATATGTTTTTATCTATTTATTAAAATTAATTGCTAATTATTTTTGTTAGCATCATAAACTTGTTGGATTAATATTGTTTTGGGCCTTTTAGTTAGCCATTTAGCTAGGTTAACATTAGATAGTTTTTTTATATATACTTGTATTTTTTTTCTTTGTATTCATAATTTTATTTAAATGATGAAACTTTAGTCGTCTTTTTGTCTCTATTATTTATTAGTTCGCATGGTATCAGACTTTATTTGATCATTCCTTTATGATTGTTGAGACGACTTGTACTACGCACATTGACTTTGGCGGATTGAAGATTTTGACGATTTTGTGATGTTGTTTCTTGTTTGTTTCTGTATTCGGTTTGATATGATTTGTTCGATTTTGAGGGTTTTGATTGTTTATGATGTTTCGTTCGTCTGTTGCTTATTTTTTCAACCTCGAGGCTCTTGATAGTTTTCAATTTTTCGTATTTGTTGTTGGTTTTGGATTCTTTGTTTGCTTGTTTAATTGCAATATAGCTCGATGAGATGATTTTATTCAGTCTATTAATATCCAACTCAATGACAAAAAACTATATATATTGGAGTTATGTAATGAATAATTTCTTGCAGAACAAGTTGTCTCCAAAGTCGGCTCTCTGTGTATTCTTGATATATCGTATTGGTCAGAAAGGATATATGTGCTATGACCTGATGACTCAGAAATTGTATGTCTCTCGACATGTTTAATTTTTGGAGCGTATTCCATTGTATACCATTCTTGTTTAGTATCAAGACATGATTCGATCAGAACTTTGATCTATTGATCATTTTCACATTGAAAAGGATGACACTCCATTATCAACCCATAGCTCCAAACACCCTTCATGATGCTCCCGTTGGTCCAAACAATCCTCCTGCTCTTTTTTAGACCTCTCTTACACCTGTTGCGGCTCAAATTCCACTGCTACCATGATTATCTACTCGCCCTCATAAGACTACCAAGCTCTCGAATTTTGCAAATTCCTCTTACTCGCCAGCATTTGCATCATTTATTACCAATATACACAGTCTCTATGAACTGGCATCCTATAAAGAGATGTTTTTTGATCCTCTATGGAAAAATGTTATGGCTAAGGAACTTATAACTCTTTATCAGACACATATTTGTGACTTGGTTCCACTCCCACCTGAAAATCATACGAGTTTTCGTTGGTTATACAAGTTTAAAATTAAGTCTGGCAGGTCTGTTGAACGTTATAAGGCCATACTCGTTTCAAAGTGATACTCGCAAAAGTATGATATGAATTATGAGGAGACTTTTTTCTCCAGTTGTAAACACGATGATTGTTCACACTCTTATTGTTCTTTCCTCCATTCGTCAATCGAAATTATTTTAGATGGATGTCACAAATGCATTCTTGGATGGTCATCGTCATGAGGAAGTGTACATGTCTCTTCCCATAGGCATTGCTCACCAGCTAGGTGATGCTTGTTGGCTTCGAAAAGCTTTGTGTTGTCTCAATGAAGCCCCTTTTGCTTGGTTTGAGAAATTCCCTTTGGTTATTAATTCGCTTGGTTTTAGTCCTAGCAATCATGATTCAGCTTTATTTGTTAGATATATCGATGTAGATCAAATTCTCCTATCCTTATATGTTGACAACATGATTGTTATTGTGATGATCATGATGGTTTATTTTCCTTGAAGCGTGGTTTGGTTTATCAATTTGTTATGAAAGACTTGTGATTAGCACGCTATTTCTTAAGTATTGGAGTTGCTCAATTTCCGAAAGGTTATATTTTTCTCAAACAAAGTATATTTCTGATCTCTTTGAATAGACACATCTCTTTGATAACAAGACAACTGATACACCATTGTAGACTAATGCTAGATATTCTACAATTGACAAGTTCCCCTTATCAGATCCGAGTCTATATTGAACCATTTCAAGGTATTTGGTTTATCTCAGTGTCACTGGGGCAGACATAACTTATGTTGTTTATGTGGTTAGCCAATTTGTCATCGCTCCCTCTACTGCTTGTTGGGATGTTGTTCTTTGTATATTGAGATAACTTCGATGCACTTAGTTCTGGAACCTTGTGTTTCCTTCCACATCCTCTCTTGAGTTTTGTCCTTATAACCATGCTGATTTGGATAGTTATCCTCATTATCATTAATCTAACATTTGATTTTGAATATCTCATGGAAATTCGTTAATTTCATGGAAGAGTAAGAAACAAGATATTGTCTCATGCTCCTCTACCGAAGCTGAGTATCGAGCTTTGACTATTACCATTTGTGAGATTTTTTTGTTAGAACGATATGCTCAAGAATCATTTTATAATGATATTGTCAATACACATATGATCCTAAAGGGTCACACCAAGAACAAGTCAAGGTATCCCAATGATTATTTTTATAAGAATATTATATTCATATTCAAATAATCGTAATTCTTGTGTTTATGACTTTATGTGATAAAATTGAAATATATATGATTATGAAATAATAAAGGAGAATATAAATATTTAAGTAAATATTTATATCATTTAAGGAGTAAAATAATATTAATAAGTTTATTGGATAAGTTTCTTTAAATGTTATATATATATATATATATATATATATATATATATATATATATATATATATATATATATATATATATATATATATATATATATATATATATATATATATATACAATGATTAAAATATGTTTTAATTATATTATTAAAGTATTAAATAAACTTATATAAAGAGATTCTATATTTTATAAAGAGTTTCTAGAAGCCTTTTATAAAATATATTTGCCTATGACACACGCTTAACTTGTGTAAGTGATATTTGTCTAACCAACAGGACTTTGGTTGGTTAAGAGTATGATCAATTCATGGATAATGACCTTTTTTCAACCAATACATGTGAACTCTTGATTTAACCTCTTGATTTAACCAAGAGCTCTCATGTATAGTATAAATACATGTGGTGTGTTTTAAAATGCAATACTAAGTTAACAACTAGTTGTGAAATTTTCTCCTCCTCTTTCTCAAACTCGTGATCTCTCTACCTCTAGTTTCTCTCTCTAAATTAGTTATTTGATACATTATCTTGAAAGTAGAAACTTGTTTTTAACTTTTCAAGCTTAAGAGTTTTAAAACACTAACACAAGTAGAGGTCTAGCAACTAATTATATCGTCCAAGGGGAATACTTGTTGGTGGACTAATGTTTTCGAGATGAGCTACTTTGGTTCTTCATCTTCATCAACATACAAATCGACTTTGGATCCAAAGTCTACAGATGTTGTAATTCTTAAAAGCTCATATGGTTTTTTAGTTATTCTTTTCACTCATGTAACATTAGATCTTCGTTTGGCAATATTAAATCATTTTATTGTTTTGCTCAAAGAAAAGTATGGTTCTGTTGCGCAAACTCCTCAAGGCCACAACTTTGAGGAGATATTTTGAGCACTATAATTTTTCAAATAAGTGGTATCAAAGCCATATTTACATGCATGATTAGACAACATGACAAAGTTGGTTTTTGAAAGCCATGTATGTTCTACATTTCATGTGGGAATTTATGCATGACTTCTTTTGCAACTTGCATGTTGATGTTTGTGATTTTATGTGACCAATACTTATGAAAGCATTTGCATACATAAAAATTGCCTTCGAAAATAAAAGAGTTCTTTTAATTTTGATTATATGTATGTTTTAGTGCATAAATAGGCAATAGACCAAAACTTGATGACTGTTGTGTTGTATTCGATATGGTTGTAACTATTTATTTATTCAAATAGTTTGTAATAGTAAAGAGGTATGTTTATTCATTTGTTTCAGTTTGTTATTATCAGATTAGTACTAGACTAGGTTATATAATTTAAAAATATAACAACACATGAAGATGGAGGGCACAAGATCAAAGAGAAGCTTGCTGTGATTTTTCTGTCCATGCTGTTGCTGCTCTCGACTATTGAGGGGAGAAACAACTTTTTCTTACTTCTAGGCCATATTCAAGCATGGAACATCTACTATTTTGATAATACAATATGTTTTGGAAAGTAGGAGCTTCAACAAACACCATTTTAAGATTCTATGGTCCTATATGTTCCTTAGGAATGGACTTGTCTATAATATAATAGTATTTTAAGTACACAAGACATGCTTCTAAAGGGTCACGCCTGATCTAGTCTAATCATATCCTATAAGTTGGAGTGCTTATCCCTTGCCTTATCTTCTAGATATTCTTTGATCTTTAGTCCTCTTTTTTGAATGTTTAAGTATTATATTTCCTTAGATTTGTTGATATAGATAGTCCGAAATCCTGAGTGGATTTCGGAGTCCTGGCTGGTTTCATCAGAGTGTCTTTGGAAATATGATTATGTATGTCTTGGTCTTCTGAGTTAGTTCGGAGTGTGGTCTTCTGAGTACTTTCTGATCTTGATCTCTTTTGGAGTTCCGAAATCCATTACTGGATTTCGGATGAATACAATGTTATCCGAACTTATCAGAGTTGTTAGTTAAGAGTATACATCATACATGAGATATAAGCTATTGTTCATACATTAAATCATTTACATAAAAGTAAATTCATTCCATCAAAAGAAGAAGTTTGACATTACAATCCTAAAATATCAAACTACGAGTTGGTCAACGATTTGACTCTCAGTACTAACAATTCCCCCTTCGGTGACCAATCGAGGGGTTTGAGTCATTTTTCCCATTTATCCAGTACGCCTTGTTTTGCAGCATATTGCCAGAACTTTCTGACTTCCAGTAGCCATTGCAGTCTGAGAAGTAATTCTTTCTTCGCTTCTAGGTCTGATGAAGTTGATTTCTGCAGAGCTTTGATGTACACATTCACCATTCCATCGGAGATTCTTCTGATCTCATCAGCACGAAGAAAAAGGAAGGATCCTTTTTCTTCTGGATTCTTATATACCAATCCGAGTACTGTATCGAATGTGGCACCTCTCTTCCAGTTGTCCCGATTGTCTGGCATAGATAGATCAGGTTTGGGTATGATTTGCGGATCATGATGGTCTTTGATGATCTTGTACATCTCATCATCGTTGTAGCAGAATTCCTCTACAAGGCGGTGTAGAAATCTTTTTGCTGCTACATAAGCTTCTCTGGCATCTTGTTTTTCTTTATTAGACAGCTTTACAACTATTGAGAAGATGTCAGCTGGATTCATGTTTCGGAAGTCGGCTTCAGTTATCAGAATTGTGTTGTCGTAATCGTCGTTTCTGACCAGCTCATACTCGAAGAATTTAGATTTCTGAAATTTTCTTCTTTTAACACTTCGAACGACTGTTATGATTTCGTTTGACCATGTTTCTTCTTGAGTTTTGGTCCATTTCTTGAGGAACTGTAGATTCTTGTAGTAGGCAGCTAGCTGTTTGTGAGTTCCTGATTCTGCAGTGAAGTTCAGAATGTAACGGTATTTTTCTCTGTTAGGGGTCAACGTTATGTCCCAGTTGTGTCGGGACATGGGGGAGGATTGAATGATTTGAAGGGTTGGTAATCCGAATCGATCAGTGGTCGGAGATACATGATATTTGAAATATCTGGTCTACTGGGACCAGTTGGATTGTCTTGGTTTATGTTAGGGTCTGACTCTGTGCTAGGAGTTTTATCACGTTCAAGATAATCGAAAAACTTCGATTTCTTGTCCTTGACCTCTGGGGGATCGGATTCTTTGATGGGCGAGTATACAAGAATCTCATCTTCTTAGTGATCCTCGTCCATCGTATTCTGATTTTTGGGAGATTTTGGAGGTGGGGATTTCTGAGAAGGGGATTTGGAAGGAGATTTCGGAGGAGGTAATTTCGGAGGAGTAGATTTCGGAGAAGGAGATTTGGAAGGAGATTTCGGAGGAGGTGATTTCGGAGGAGTAGATTTCGTAGAAGGAGATTTTGAAGGTGGGGATTTCTGAGGAGGAGATTTCGGAGGAGGATTGATATTCTCGTCATTGTTCGTGTTTTCTTGGGTTCCTCCTTTATCGACATTTATGTCTTCCTGCTGAGTGTCTCCTTGATCTTTTGTTCCACTTGGGCCAGCAGTGGTGTCTATCAACATGTTAGTAGTTTGGGGTGTTTCTACTACTTTATCATCTGCCTTTCCCCATCCTGAGGCACCTGTATGAACAGAAGAGGTCACAGGCAGGCGGGCTAGAATGGAATCTAGCTTGTCGGAGACGGTGGTGACTTCCTTCTTGATACAGTCAGGAAGTGGGGTATCATACATGGTCTGTAAGGATTCCATAGCTTCGATGTTCAACTTTGTGCAGAGTTTGATTTGCTCGACCGGGCCTTCCATTGTGCCAGTGATGGCTTGTAATGTATATGTAACCATTTGAAGGAGGAGGGCATTAGTTCTCCTAAGGGAGGAGTTTTCGGCCAGAACTGTATTAAAGTACATGGCTATATGCTCCATTGATGCGGTGAGCTTGGTTTGCACGGCTTCAATGAGTTCAGGAACTTGCTAGTGACACTTCTGAACTTCGTCAAGCATTTTCTGTACAGTCTTCATCATGTTTGCTGCATCGGATACCCATTGAGCATCAATTGAGGCGATCCCCTCGTGGATGATATTTTCTGCTTGGCTGTCACAGTGTAGGAGGATGTCACTGTCTTTCTTTTCTAGTGCAACTACTCGGTCTTTAATTTCAGCAAGTTCTTTAATATCGCTGTCTTTAAGGTGTCAACCTTCTGATGAAGAGAGTCATCCTTGAGTAAGGAATTGACGGATTGAGGTTGAGGTTGTTTGTCAGCCATATTTGAGGATGAGTTGGTGTCACTGAGGTCGACCGGATGCCTTTGGGAGGAAGAGGGTTTGTCGACTTCTTGGTCAGTACCAGGGAGAGAGGTAGCAAAAGGTACTGATTGGGTGTCGGAGATAAGCGTCTGGGGCAGACTCAGTGGGTTGTTCGGCTGTTTGTTGTTGCAGGGCCTTTTTCTAAATCTCTCAAGCTTGAAATCTGTCCCAAGTGAGAGGGGCTATGGTGGAGACGATATTTGACCAGTTGGTTTCAGTGGTATCAAATATGTAGACGGGAGTGTCTACCAGTGTGTTGAGGGAAGCACTCAGAAGGGAGTCGATTTGGAGAGTGAGTGCATTGATCCGCTGGCGTTCGGATTTTGTAGTTGCGGAGTCATTATCAGATGGTGGTCCAAATGTAGAAAGAACTTGGAGTTGTTGGTGTTTAAGATCGAATTGTTGCTTAAGACGAATGAGCAGAGATTATTGTTCTTGAATGGCATTCTGAAACTTCCATTTGTCGAATTCAGATGCATCTGCTGGAGATTTAGAGAGATTCGGGATAGGATCATCCTGAACAAATGTTTCTGGCTTTCGAGAATTTATGGGTGAGGTTGCTATATCTTCCATATTCAAATTGTTTTGAGTATCATCCGAGTTGGGAGAGTTCTGTTTTTCCTCCTGGTGTTCTGACTCGGAATCTCTTGAAGATGGTTCAGATGTCTAATAAGAAATAACATAGATTAGATCATGAAAAGGTATGTCAGATGGAGTATATACCTGATGGAAGCAAGTAGATGATTGAATCAATCATTATTTGCAAATTCAATTTAGTGAATTTAGAATATCCAGTTTGTGGTAAACATGATGTTGAAAATTAAGAATTCGATAACCGATCTCCACGAGTAAGGTTTTTAAGCCGGTTACTGTGTGACAGATATGTATTTTAGCTATAATATGCGGAATAGATAAGAGTTGCGGAATAAAATAAAACGGTAAATCTAAACTAGACAGTATTTAAATAGACAGAAATCGGTAAACAAAGTAAATGTTAGAAGTTAGAGGTTAGATGTAATAAACGCCATTATCAACGATAAAGTGTTTTTACAATAAATAAAAATGTTAGAAGTTAGAAGTTAGAAGTTAGAAGTTAGAAGTTAGATGTCTCGGTTAAATACAGTCCATATATGTTTTCGTTGTCAAGGTTCGATTCGGATGTATTGGATATTTGGTACAGTTGATTTATAACAGTTTGAATAAATCAATAACGACACAGGTAATTTCAAAAGAACTTATCGATAGCTGATGAAGATGGCGTTTTCTTTGAAGCTTCGATTCTTGTTCTTTGCTCGGGTTGATGAGGTTTGGTAGTTTTTGGTGTTTGGTGAAATGGGTTTTTGGTGTCGGTTTGATTGAGATGCACGGGGTTTTTGTGGTTTAGTTTTCGTGGTGTATGTATTTGGTAGAGGGTGTGTAGGTTTTGTAGTTTGGTATTCGGGTTGAGGTTGTTTAGAGGTTTGAAGTTTGGTGTCGGGTAGAGGTTTTGTTTGGTGTCGGGTAGAGGTTTTGTATGGTGTTGGGTAGAGGTTTTGTTTGGTGTCGGGTAGAGGTTTTGTATGGTGTTGGGTAGAGGTTTTGTTTGGTGTCGGGTAGAGGTTTTGTATGGTGTTGGGTAGAGGTTTTGTTTGGTGTCGGGTAGAGTATGGTGTTGGGTAGAGGTTTTGTTTGGTGTCGGGTAGAGTATGGGTGTAGCGGTTTGATCGATGTTTGTTTGGACGTGGATTTTCTTTGTTTGAAAAAAGTTTTCTTGAGCGTTTTGGCAGGTTTTCTTGCTCTTTGGACGTAGGATAATATTGGTGCATGAGTGGGTATGTGTGGTGTAAGTTATTTTCTGCACAAGAATGGCAAGAGGTTTGCATCTTATTTATACTGCTGAACTACAGGGCTCGCGTCGCGACCATATGGTCCGTCGCGTCGCGAAGGTCCGTAGCTAGTGGTCGGTGCGCTTTTTGTCGGGTCAGTGCGTCTTCGCTGGTATGTCGAGCTTTTCGTCGCGATTCCTTTTGGTCGCGTTTGCTTTTGGTCGCGTCGCGAAGGATGGTGCGTTGGTAGTCTCGCGATTAGAAAGTTGGTGGTGTCACGTTGGAACTCTTCGCGTTCAGGCTCTTCGCGTCGCGACCATCACCTTCGTCGCGTCGCGAGCGCTGGGCGATTTTTGGTCTTCTGTCTTTGTTTCTTCTTCACGTCGCGACCACTATATCTGTCGCGTCGTGATTGCTGTAGCAGTGTGATATTGTTGTATTTTGCTCTTTGGTTTGAAGCGTTACTTCCTCAGGTTTGGATGTTTTCTCAAAGTTTCTCGGGTCTTGATTTATTCTTGTTTTTGATCTCGAATTCACGCAATCTGAAGTAAACTGATAATATTTGTTAGATAATAACAGTTCATCTTATTTCAGTGATTGTCACATACAAAAATATATTTTTCAACAATTTCCCCCTATGTGATCATTACTGAAATAAGAACAGATTAAAAGGTAAGGTTGAAAAATTCTTGAAATTTGGATAAAACATTTATAAAACCATATCACTTGTTTTGAAAGAGTGTGACTAGATTTTACTTATGTTTTGAAAAATGTTTGTCAAGAATATTTGTTTCTGAATCAAAGTTTCAAGTTCTATTATCAAAAGATTTTGTATATGTATTTTCATAATATTCCTTAAGATTTTATAACATTTATAAAGACGACAAGTGATCTTAATAGGTCGATTCAGATGAACTTCTCATAGGTATATCTCACACTTGACTGAGGTGTTTGTTTGTTCTGGGTGCAGAACGGGTGTATAATCACTAAAGATGAGTGATATCTCTCAGTTTGAAGGTGTTGACTTATGCTTAATATGGATTTATACCTATATACTTTAGTCACTTGGTCTTCATATTAGATAATCAATCACATAAGACTGGTTTCGGCATTACTCAGAGGGTTTCTTCATTCATGCCATTGATGTTCACTCTCTCTCCGTCGGGAAATACATGTAGAGGAGTTTAGAAATATTTATAGTGCAGTTTGCAACTAAGAATATCCAATTATGAAGGCTACAGTATCCCGGTAAATCTTCGGTTTTTGAGAATCTGTTTGTTTGGAAAGTTTTTGAGATGTCTGTCTTTGATTGATTGTTGTTGTAAATCTTCCTTTTCTTTGGTGAGGTGTTCACCTTTGTCTTTATCTTTTCTTGATTTGTGAAAAGATATCTGATGTGTTTACCAGTTGTGATCTGTTGACATCATTTGCGTTTTGAGATTTTGAGTTTTCTTCTGGTTTTCTTGGATACGACTTTGTCGTTTCTTCAATTGTCAGACTTGCTATGCAAGATGAAATATCTTTTCTTGAAGTGGCTTGATTGAGGATAGGGATAGGTGATATAAAAGACAGTTTGTCTAATATATAAGAAAATGATTGTATCGTCCCTGATCATTTTGATATCTAAGCAAAAATGAGACTAGCATCACGGTATAAGAGTATAAATCCTATAAGTCATCATGAAAACACCTTTGCTCACAGAAATGAATTCCATTTAGCATTTAAAGACGAGGCACAATTTCTCACATGGGTTTGTTTTTCATCTGAATCTCCTGATCTTATGTCCCTTAATTGATAAAATCGTTATAATTGAAATAAATTCAAAGGGAATAGGAGAATGTTCATAACGAAAATTTTGAGATTTGAACCTTCTCTTTAATTAAGAATCAATATAACTGAGAACATTCATCGAGCATAAGTATCTGAAAATTTAGTCAAGAAGATGTTAATCACATGGTTTTATAAAAACTTTTAAAAGGGTAAAACTTTATTCAATTTTTTTGTGATTTTTGATTATGTGGATGTTTTTGGTAAATTTTGGTTTAGGGGTGAGAATGGGGTAACAAGAGTTCCCCCATAAATGATGCACTGGGATCATTTTGGATAGGTAGATTGGGATTGTTTAAAGAGGAATTTGGTTTTGGTGGTTCTCCCATAAATGATGCATTGGGATCATTTGGACAGGTGGATTGGGGTGTTTTAGGAGGGTTCTGGTTTTGGTGGTTCCCCCTCGACTGGATCTGCATCATTTTGGTTTGATTGTGAAGTTTCTGCATCGGAGGTAGTGTGGGTTTGAAATCTTGTAGAAGGCTATGGTTTGTTGTCATATGCTTGGAACGGCCACTATCGATATACCATGTATCATCCTTGGGCTCTCCAGCACGAAGTGCCTGCAATTAGACAGAAAGTTTAGGTACCCAAACCATGGTGGGTCCTGATTTGTTAATGGTTTTTGGTGATTTGAAATCATTATGGTTTCTGTTAATTGGACGAAATGGTTGAGGCTTGATTTGACTTATCAGATTTTCCCAATTTAAGATTTGTTTTTGAAAGCCTGTCATTTGGAAAGATTTCTGATTGTGTGAAAGATATCCTTTATGTAATGACTTGTCTGATAACCTTTCTTTGTTTTTGGGATGAGGATGGTTTTGAAAATATTTTTGTTTTTGTGGCAAGGAGGTTGGTTTCAAAGGTTTCTTTTGGGTTTGTTTGAAAACTTTGGGCTTGCCTTGTTCCTTTTGAAGAACAATTGGTTTAGAGGTACTGCCTTTCTTGTAAAAGGAGTTTGTTTTATTCAAAAAGTCTTTATGTTTTGGAGTTTTGGTTGGTAATTTGGATTTGGTGGGTTGAAGACCTATTAGTGAAAAATCTTTTGGAAACACTGAAATCAGTATCATCTGGGTTACAGTTGATAACTGTTTCGTCGTCTGAATTTTCCTCATTAACAGATGTGGATGGATCTGTTAGAGTTGATTCAGAGTTTTCACTGTTTGTCCTGGTTTCTTGTTTGGCTTGTTCGATTTCGAAGGATTCTCTTCCTAATCCAGGTCTGTAATTCGTATCGATTTTGCCAGATCCTAAGGATGTTGCTTTGATGAAAATATCATCACTTAGCTTTCTAGCAAGATTGATAGAATCCAGTTTTCCTTGAAATCTTTGATTCTCGGATTCAAGAAGTTTGATTTGTTTTGAAAAATCATCTAATTTCAGAATCAAACTAGAGTTTATGTCAGTTAAATCTTGAATTTTTAGTTTTAACTGAAGGACTTCTATTTCTAAGGCATCTTTTATTTCAGATGGAAAAACAGATTGATTTTTTATTTCCAAGTCCTTTTTTTGTTTTAGAGCTTCATTTAATTGATCTAAGACGTGATTATATTCTTCTGATTTTCGTTCGACGTCTCTTTCAAGTTTGTCTCTAGTCTTTGTTGATTCTCCAAATCTGAGTTGCAAGGTTTGTAATTCAGATTTGTAGATATCAGATTTGACTATTGTGTCATGATATAGTTTGAGATCAGCTTTCAAACTGTTCTCAATCTTAGTCATGTGGGACTCAAATGGTGTTCTTGAAAGACCGATTTCTAAGATCATAGACCATACCTGATCGATGACATATGGAGCTCTTGAGTAGGTTGTGGAAGACATTTTTGGGTTGTTTTTTTTTTTTTTTTTTTTTTATTTTTTTTTGAACAAGTGATATTAAGATGAAATTTTTAAAGAAAACTTATTGGTGGTTTATAAAAACGCTACACAAAAGTTCTCGACAAAAATTTCAAAGTAAATCACAGAAGCTCTGATACCAATTGTTGAAAATTAAGAATACGATAACCGATCTCCACGAGTAAGGTTTTTAAGCCGGTTACTGTGTGACAGATATGTATTTTAGCTATAATATGCGGAATAGATAAGAGTTGCGGAATAAAATAAAACGGTAAATCTAAACTATACAGTATTTAAATAGACAGAAATCGGTAAACAAAGTAAATGTTAGAAGTTAGAGGTTAGATGTAATAAACGCCATTATCAACGATAAAGTGTTTTTACAATAAATAAAAATGTTAGAAGTTAGAAGTTAGAAGTTAGAAGTTAGAAGTTAGATGTCTCGGTTAAATACAGTCCATATATGTTTTCGTTGTCAAGGTTCGATTCGGATGTATTGGATATTTGGTACAGTTGATTTATAACAGTTTGAATAAATCAATAACGACATAGGTAATTTCAAAAGAACTTATCGATAGCTGATGAAGATGGCGTTTTCTTTGAAGCTTCGATTCTTGTTCTTTGCTCGGGTTGATGAGGTTTGGTAGTTTTTGGTGTTTGGTGAAATGGGTTTTTGGTGTCGGTTTGATTGAGATGCACGGGGTTTTTGTGGTTTAGTTTTCGTGGTGTATGTATTTGGTAGAGGGTGTGTAGGTTTTGTAGTTTGGTATTCGGGTTGAGGTTGTTTAGAGGTTTGAAGTTTGGTGTCGGGTAGAGGTTTTGTTTGGTGTCGGGTAGAGGTTTTGTATGGTGTTGGGTAGAGGTTTTGTTTGGTGTCGGGTAGAGGTTTTGTATGGTGTTGGGTAGAGGTTTTGTTTGGTGTCGGGTAGAGGTTTTGTATGGTGTTGGGTAGAGGTTTTGTTTGGTGTCGGGTAGAGTATGGTGTTGGGTAGAGGTTTTGTTTGGTGTCGGGTAGAGTATGGGTGTAGCGGTTTGATCGATGTTTGTTTGGACGTGGATTTTCTTTGTTTGAAAAAAGTTTTCTTGAGCGTTTTGGCAGGTTTTCTTGCTCTTTGGACGTAGGATAATATTGGTGCTTGAGTGGGTATGTGTGGTGTAAGTTATTTTCTGCACAAGAATGGCAAGAGGTTTGCATCTTATTTATACTGCTGAACTACAGGGCTCGCGTCGCGACCATATGGTCCGTCGCGTCGCGAAGGTCCGTAGCTGGTGGTCGGTGCGCTTTTTGTCGGGTCAGTGCGTCTTCGCTGGTATGTCAAGCTTTTCGTCGCGATTCCTTTTGGTCGCGTTTGCTTTTGGTCGCGTCGCGAAGGATGGTGCGTTGGTAGTCTCGCGATTAGAAAGTTGGTGGTGTCACGTTGGAACTCTTCGCGTTCAGGCTCTTCGCGTCGCGACCATCACCTTCGTCGCGTCGCGAGCGCTGGGCGATTTTTGGTCTTCTGTCTTTGTTTCTTCTTCACGTCGCGACCACTATATCTGTCGCGTCGTGATTGCTGTAGCAGTGTGATATTGTTGTATTTTGCTCTTTGGTTTGAAGCGTTACTTCCTCAGGTTTGGATGTTTTCTCAAAGTTTCTCGGGTCTTGATTTATTCTTGTTTTTGATCTCGAATTCACGCAATCTGAAGTAAACTGATAATATTTGTTAGATAATAACAGTTCATCTTATTTCAGTGATTGTCACATACAAAAATATATTTTTCAACACATGATTAAGTAGACTGAAACAACCGTGTAATGTGATAGGTGGAAGTACTAAGTTCGGATGATTAAGATATGTGAGCTTGATGTGCCAAGAGATTGTGTGTGATATATATATTTATATTTTTTGTTTTTTATTTTTTTTAATTTTTTGATTTAAAAAGGGGGAGAAAATTAGAAAGAGAAAAAAGGGGTTTCTCAGAAATGATAAGTTTCTGAGAAATAATAAAGAAGAGGGGGGGGGGGGGGGTCTGTGTCTCAGAAAAGAGAAGTTTCTGAGAAGTAAGAAGGAGAAGGGGGTGTTTCTCAGAAAGATGAAAATTCTGAGAAATCAGAAAGAGAGAGGTGTACTCAGAAGCATGAATTCTGAGGAATCAGAAAGAGAAGTAAGAAAAGTGGTACCGTTCTGGTTTTTCGTTGCTTCTTCTTTGGAGGTTGTTTGGATAGTGAGGACCCGAAAGCTTTCTTTTTGAGTTTCTTGGGAGCCTCACTTTGTTTGAGAGAGTGTGGAGGATAATCAGGTACGCCTTCTGTTGTAGAGATGTGGTAGGTGACAGCAGAGTCTACCGGGTTTGCTAGGTTCAGAAGCGATTTGGGTAGCCTGCGGATTGGTCCAAAGATAGGGTCTGTTTTTGGAGCATATGGTTTGGCTTTGGGCATGATCAATGTGTCTTCACCTGTTTGTGTAGGGATTGATAGATGAAGAGTTTGATAGATATGTTGGATGCATATGCCCCAGAAACGTGCTGAATGGATTTGACTTTTGGGTTTCTGAGATGTGGGTATGTAGGAGAGGAAGTCATCAAATAAGATTGATGCATGATCAATGTCTCGACCAGAGTAGAGACTCCAAAGGAGTCCCATGAGGCGTTTGCTCAATTGGTCTATACCGCCTAACTTGCCTGTTAAGCACTTAATAATGTAATGGATGAGACACTGCCATAAAGGTGAGATGTGCCCTTTAGACATTTGGAAGAGTTTTGGCAGATCATACATATATCCCATATGGTAGATCATTGATTTAACATCTGCATTGGTTGGTTGGTCAAAGGTGGTTGTGTGGTAAGGAAGTTCGAGTGCTGCGGCAAACAGTTGTTTATCAAGGACGACGGTTTGACCATCGTGAAGGGTTAGGGTGTAACCGGTGGGACATATGGTGGCGGTGGAGACAATGTCGTGAAGTATGGTGATTGGTATCGTAGGGGGTGGATGATAGAAAGCTTTAACCAGTGTGTGTCTCGAGAGAACGTGAATGATGATGCGTAGATGTTGTTTGTAAGTTGCAAGATCATCTGAAAGATGGAGATTGGATAGGGCAATTAGTACAGTTTCCTTGTCGCTCTTGGATTGTGATGTCATTGAAGAGGTAGGATTTGTGAGAGACGGGGAGTAATGGGGATTTTAGATTTTTAGGGTTGAGAGATGGGAGACGGCGGCTAGAGAAGGTTATGATAAGAGAGAGAGAGGTGGAGAAGATGAAGAAGCGTGTGAGAGTAGAATAAGAAGGAACGATTATAATAATTTTGAAAAAGTGTAATAAACTGTCTGGGTGAGAGAATGAAGGGACGTGTGAACAGTTGTGTCAGAAAAAGAGTGAGCTTGGCATTAAATGCTAAGAAATGATGAAAAGAGATGGTCCATTAAAGGACGGACATGTGTGGTAGAGAGAATATCCGTTGGAGAAAAATGGATCGTGTGGATTTTAATTATTGGGTATTAAATGTTTTTCGCATTGAATTTTCATTCTTGTATTGAATATGTCGTGGTGAGGTGTCTAAGGTACGGAGTGGTGTACTAGTTGTGTTTCTGACTTGATCAGGGGGTAGGTAGTGCTGAATAAGTTATCGAATCAACAGAATTGGATGTCAGAGGTGGGGTGTGAATGGGAGATTGAGTTCCGAGAAGAGTTTCCGAGTGGAGGAATCCGGAGAGAGAGAGTTCTGAGTATGAGGAAGGGTATTGGGGTTCTGAAATAGGGAAGGAGTCAGAAGGCATAATTCAGAAAGGGAGAGCGTGGTTCTGAAATTGGAGGTTTGAACAGAGGTAGTGTTGCTGAGGGTTATGGGTCAGAAATGTTATGAGAGTGAGAGTTCTGATTGTGGTTCGGAGAGAAAAATTCAGAAGTTACTTTGTGAGAATAACCGGTTGATGGGTAACTTAGGTGTTGTCATGACATCCCTGTAAAGATAATCAATGGCACAGACTGTGTAGATTACGCAGTCATATCATATAACGTATCTATATGTTATTGATCTCGAAGCGATGAGGTGTCATGAGAAGGTAGAGGGGGAAGTGGTAATAAAAGGGGTATGTTGTGAAAGTTAGAAAGTTCACAATAGAAGAGTTGAGGACTAAGATGGCTTCAAGACGTCCATTTAATCGTGATGAGAAAGTGGAGGTTAAGATGCAAGATGGTGAGTTTGTTGGTGCTGTTTATGGTGGTGTGATCAAATCTGTGTGGAATCACCGTTATGAGGTAAAGATGACAATATTGACAGATGGATCTACTGGTGGTCCTTTGAACGTATCTTCAGCCTGTTCCTCCTAAGGTTTTGGTAGAGTTTAAGCAGTTTGACTTTGTGGAGGTATGGTACCGGCGACGGTGGTGGCCGGCTGCCGTTTCAAGGAAAACTCCATATAATCTGTTCCATGTAGTGTTGGTGGATGGAACTCGTCTGTTTGTGGATGAGTCGGAACTGAGAATTCATCAGAGGTATCATCTTGGGGAGACTCCGATGTGGCAGTCCTATAAGCTCTGATAGATTTATGAAGTTTGTTATTCTCCTGGTAGTTTATGTGTTTTGTGTTCGGATAGTATGTTTGCTTGTGTTTTATTTTGTAATGTTCTGTTTGGAATGAATGAAAACTTGTGTTGTTTGATTGAATGTGTGAATTGAATTCAGAACTTTTCATTCAGAACTTTTTATTCAGAATTGATGTGGGAAGAAATCGGAGATGAAAGGATTCTGAGAGAAGGTAAGGTTTGTCGTTTTTTTAGAGAGAAGAGATATATAGAGAGGGAGAGTGGGAGAGTTAGGTGGTGATGTGTCAGTTATGGGAAAATGAGAACAATCAGTATGGGAGCGAGAGAAGTTTATCCATTACGCCGTCAAAGTTGCCGAACCGTCTAATCAACCGTTTTTAGGCCATGATGCTGATGTGACGGGTGCATTAACTGCCCACTAGGGTCATTATGACCTCTATTTAATTTAATTAAAGAATTCGAATGGGCATGCTGGGGGATTATAAAAAGGGTTTACTGGCTAACCTTTTAACCACGCATAACAAGAGAGAAAAATTAACTACACAGATCTTGCTTTGCAGAAATGGCTCGATTCTTCTTTAAATGTTTGGATGAGGTCGAAGTGAAACTCACGCAATGAGATTTTGCAGGTGGTTACTACGAGGGAGTGATCACAAAGACATGGAAGAGACGTTGTAAGGTGCAGCTGAGGTGTTTGCCGGACAATACAACCGGGAAGATGATGATAGTGAGGGTTAGATACGGTGTTCTTCGTCCCATTCCTCCTACGGTGATCGTGGAGTACAAGGTCTGTGACTATCTCGATGCATGGGATCGACAAGGATGGTGGAGCGGTGTTGTCGACGATGTGGTCGGCGATGATGTGTACGATGTTGTGCTGCTGGATTGGAGGACTGTGCGGGTGTGTGATCTGTCTGTGCGGATCACACAAAATTTTTTGTATGGAAATCCTCCAAAGTGGCAGTACAACAAGCACTAAGGGTGGGGGATGAAGAATTAATCTTTTTGTTTTGAATGTTTTTAGCAGTTTTTGTTTTTTGTAATAGAATCTTAAGACGTAGTTTTTTTTATATGTTTTTGTGTAGACGACTTAATAGATTCAAATGATGTAATTTCTCTTTATCTTAATGAAAGTATTTTTGGCTTTTATGTGTGTGTTGGTAGCCTTAAAATGAAGTGTGTGACAACTCGTGATTGAGAATGTTAAGAGAGATTTTCTGAGGCTATTATGAGAGAAGTCGGAAGGCTTAAAGTTCTGAGAGGATAGTCAGAAATTGTTCAAAACTGAGTGTTTGCGGAGTGGATGATAGTCAGAAATTGAATATCATTCTATGAAGAAATCAGAATAAGGATTTAACATACCCAATTTGTCCAGAAAACTATTGAATTTAGTGGAATCTAAGGCTTTTGTGAAGACATCAGCAACTTGTTCATCAGTAGGAATGAAGTCGTTCAATGTTACCTTCTAGGATATGATCTTTGATGAAATGATATCTATGATCGATATGCTTCGTCATAGAGTGCTGAATGGGATTATGAGAAATGGATATGGCACTCTTGGAGTCACAGTACATAGGAACTTGAAGAAATCGGTAACCATAATCCATGAGTTGAGTTTTCATCCAGAGAACTTGTGAACAACATGTAGATGCAGCCACATATTCGGCTTCTGCTGAGGACAGGGCGACACAGTTTTGTTTCTTTGATGACCAGCTGACTAATCTTCCACCTAGGAATTGACAACCTCCGGGTGTGCTTTTCCGATCCAATTTAACATACCCAATTTGTCCAGAAAACTATTGAATTTAGTGGAATCTAAGGCTTTTGTGAAGACATCAGCAACTTGTTCATCAGTAGGAATGAAGTCGTTCAATGTTACCTTCTAGGATATGATCTTTGATGAAATGATATCTATGATCGATATGCTTCGTCATAGAGTGCTGAATGGGATTATGAGAAATGGATATGGCACTCTTGGAGTCACAGTACATAGGAACTTGAAGAAATCGGTAACCATAATCCATGAGTTGAGTTTTCATCCAGAGAACTTGTGAACAGCATGTAGATGCAGCCACATATTCGGCTTCTGCTGAGGACAGGGCGACACAGTTTTGTTTCTTTGATGACCAGCTGACTAATCTTCCACCTAGGAATTGACAACCTCCGGGTGTGCTTTTCCGATCCAATTTTCATCCGGCATGGTCCGAATCGTTGAACGCTTAGAGTTTGAAGTTGTCTCTGATTGGATACCATAGTCCCATTGCCTTTGTTCCCTTGAGATATTTGAAAATTTGTTTCACTGCTGTCAGATGTGATAATTTTGTAGCAGCTTGATATCTGGCACATAGACAAGTTAAGAACATGATGTCGGGTCTACTTGCAGTTAAGTATAAGAGTGATCCTATCATTCCTCGATACATCTTATGATCTACTAGCTCGCCTTCGGGGTCAGCAAAGAGTTTATGGTTGGTGGATATCGGAACTTTGGCATTGGAGCAATTTTCAAGGGAAAATTTCTTCAGAAGTTCATTTGTATATTTTTCTTGATGGATGAAGATTCCTCTTTTGGTTTGTTTAATTTGTAGGCCTAAGAAGAAGTTTATTTCTCTGTTCATGCTCATGTGAAATTTGTCGGTGATTATTTTTGCAAATTCATCAACCATTGCTTGATTTGTGGATCCGAAGATAATATCATCGACATAGACTTGTACGATCATGATATGATTTTGATGTGATCGAACAAAGAATGTGGAATCTATGACTCCTCTTCTGTATCCTGATGATACTAGAAAGGTTGATAATGTTTCGTACCAAGCTCTGGGTGATTGCTTTAGGCCGTATACTGCCTTATTCAGACGGTACACATGGTTGGGACGAGATAGATCTTCAAAACCAGGAGGTTGTTGAAGATGAACGGTTTCTTGAAGATCACCTTGGAGAAATGCACTTTTTACATCCATTTGATGTACAATTATGTTTTTGTGTGCAGCATATGCTAGAAAGATTCGGATGGCTTCTAGTCTTGCTACTGGTGCATATGTTTCATCATAGTCAAGTCCTTCAATCTGACTATATCCTTTTGCTACTAATCTGGCTTTGTTTCTGACTACTGTGCCCATGTCATCAAGTTTGTTTCGAAAGACCCATCTAGTACCAATGACTCTGTGATTTGATGGTCTCGAAACAAGATCCCAGACATTATTTCTTTTGAATTCTGAAAGTTCTTCTTGCATGGCTCTGATCCAATCGTCGTCGTCTAGAGCATCTAGGACTGTCTTTGGTTCAACTTTGCTGATGTATGCGGCATAATGACATTCATCTTGAATTGATTTCTTTGACCTTGTCTGAACTTTGGATGAGGGATCTCCGATGATTTGGTTCGGAGGATGACTCCGAGTCCATTTATGTAATCTTGGAAGAAGAGCTGGGTCAGAGATAGGAGGAGTGACATTTTGAATAAATTGAGTGTCTTCAGGTGATGTATTTTCAATTTGAGATTCTTCTGCTGATGTATTTTCATCGGCTTCAAAGGTGAAGACTGGTGAATTATCGATTGCGGCATCAGAGGAATGAACTTGAGTATCCTCTGGTGGGACATTGCTGACAAAGTATCTTCTAAGGTTTGATGGTCCCTTTCGGATTGAGGTATCCCATCAACATGAGTTGGGAGTCTAGACTCCCCCTTAGAAGTTGCTGGGTGTGAGGGTTCCTTCTGAGTCTGATAATTCGGTGCAATTTCTGAATTGTTGATCGGAGATTCTGTTTGATTGTCGGACGGCATGGGTTCTGATGATGTGGAAGGTCCTGATGCTGAAGTGATTTGCTGAATTCTATCTGGAGAGTGGATCACTTCCGCATCTTTTGCAGTTACTGGTGCGTCAAAGAGTAAGTCGTAATCAATTTCAACTATATGAATGGGTCGATGTCCCACTGGAATATCGTTCTCCATTACATATAGAATATCTTGATTCTTCTTTCCCCACTGATACTGATCATCGAATTCTATGTCGAAGCTTTCTTCAATGACTCGTGTTCTTTTGTTTAGAACTCGATAAGCAACCGACTTTGAGGAGTAACCCATGAAGATTGCTTCATCACTTTTGGGTGCGAATTTTCCCAAGTGATCTTTGTTGTTTTTAATGAAGCATCTGCAGCCAAAGATATGAAAAAATTTGACATTGGGTTTTCTCCCATTTAAGATTTCATAGGGTGTCTTTTGTAGTCGTTTGTTGATGATGGATCGATTCTGAACAAAACATGTTGTTGCTATTGCTTCTGCCCAGAATGTTAGAGGAAGATTTGCAAATGTCAGCATTGATCGAGTTGCTTCCACTAAGGTTCTGTTTCTTTTTTCTACTACACCGTTTTGTTGAGGCGTATATGGTGCTGAGAAGTTGTGCTCTATTCCTTTTAATGCTAGAAATTCTTCAATTTGCTTATTGTTGAACTCAGTTCCATTATCACTTTGGATTCTTCTAACTGGTAGTTGAATTTTGAGTTCAATTGATGTGATAAAGTTTCTGAGTTATGAGAATGTGTCTGATTTTAATCTTAAGAAAAATACCCAGGTGAATCGGGAGTAGTCATCCACGACAACTAGGATATATTTCTTGTGATTTAGACTAGCAACAGTTGATGGACCACAGAGATCCATGTGAAGAAGTTCTAATGGACGAGTAATGCTTGAGTCGATGATTGATTTGTGAGGTTTCTTCTTTTGCTTGCCTAATGCACATGCTGCACATAGATGCTCGTTGTCAAACCTCAGAAGTGGCATTCCTCTGACCATTTCTCCTGTTACCAATTGGTTCATGTATCGGAAGTTGAGATGAGCTAGTTTCCGATGCCATAACCAACTAACTTCAGAAAGTAGACATAATCTTGGTTTTTCGATAAACATAGAGATGTCTAAAGGAAACATGTTGAGTTGTCTTGGAGATTTTATTAGACATATGTCTCTGTTACCCGTCATGATGTAGCTAAATTCATTGTCGAATTCAACTCTAGACCGGTACTGACCAGTTGACCTACACTTATGAGATTGTGTTTAAGTCCGAGAACATAGGCAACTTTCTGAATGGTGAAGTTTCCGTTTGTAAGTACACCATAGCCTTTGATGATGCCGTTTGCGTCATTTCCGAAAAGCTGACATCTCTATAATCTCTTAGAAATTCGAATTTTCCGGTCATGTGCATTGAGCAAGCATTGTCAATTAGCCATTCATCATCCTGCTCTTCTGTGCTAAACGCATGAGAGATTAGATAGTTAGTTTGGGAACCCAGACATGTTTGGTCCCAATTGTTTTCATAGATGTGGAAGAATTGTTTTTGACATTTGATTTGATGGGATTTTCTGTTTCTGAGAGTGATTTCGGCTCAGAAATAGATGATTTTACAACATATTTTTTAACAAATCTTTTTGAGAGTTTTGGAGTGAAAGTTTTTGTGTGAGATGTAAAGTTTTTTGAATCAGTAGTAATGACTACTTTAGAATGATGATTGCAACAATGACAGCAAGTATTACTTTGTTGTCGTTTTAAAATTTTTGGAGTGGAATAATTATACTTTTGAATTTTGGTTCCGATAACGTTTGGAGTTTGCTTACTAAAAAATGAGATTTTTGTTTTCTCTGACTCATTCATAGATTTCTTAGACATTGTGGGACTGTTTTGAGATCCTTTTGAATTCCTTGTTAATTTTGGAAATTCTGAGTTGTAATCAGAATTTCTGATGTTTTGAAATTGCTGAAAGGGTTTGATGTTTGGAGTCGGAAGTAATCCCTTATAGATATACTTTCTGAGTGAAGAAGTGGATTTCTGAGTATGACTTGGAGTGATAAAAGTTGAATTAGCTTCTGATAGTTTCTGAGTGTAGAAGCATATCGTTTTTGTTCAAATCTTGCATGCGATCGAGGTGATCTAGGATCTCTTCTGTTTAGAATTGGTTTTACTCCTTGTGTGGTTAAATTCTTTCCTTTTCCTTTTTGAAAAATTTCTCTTGGGGAAGAGTCAGATAAAGAATCATTTAAAGAGCTTGTCTCTTCATGATTGACTTTAAGTTTTTTGAGCGGAATTCTGATTGGATTATTTGAGAAATCGTGTTGTGATGTATCTTCATATGACATTACGTCAGAACACGATGGTTCGGAAGTCATGTTAGATATATCAGTAACATTAGGATTTCTAATTATAATTTTGTTAAAATCTTTTTTAATGATGATATTGCTTGGGGACTTTTCCATTTCAATTTCTTCATCAACCTCTTCTTTGTTTGAACTTTCCAGTTTTTTAAAATCTGGAATGCATTTTTCAGTAACACAGTTACTTTGCTGATTTTCTAAGAAAGAGTGTTGTTGAGAGCTTGATGATGGATAGTTTGTGACCGTGGTCATATGTACAGGCATGAATGGGACTGAGGCAGTAGACAATTTGCTGATTTCGGCAGTGTCTGCTTCTGAGAAATATGAAAAGGGAATTTTAATTCCTTCTTTTGTCTCAAAGATGGCAATTTCTGATTCATTGTCAGGAGATTTAGAAAGGTTATTGGTTGTGTCCTTATCGTGTTTATCATCATATTCATTTGAAGGGTACTGAAAAATAGACTTTTTCTGTTATATATAGGATAGTTTTTGTTTGTGGTTTTTCTTGCCCATCCCCAATTAAAAGTGTTTTCTGAAGAGTTAGTGTTAGCAGGAGATTTGAAAACTTCAGTTGCATGATACAACTGATCTACTAATTTTTTTAGTCTTACATTATCACTTCGGGCTAAATCCCTTTGTGATGTCAAAAGCTGATTTTAATTTTCTAACAAAGTCCATGAAGTCTGTTCGATCTTCAAATCAGCAGTAAGTTTATCACAAAATAGCTTTTTATATTCTAGTCTATTCTTCAACTTTATCACTTCGTCATACCCATCATCTCTTTCTTCCAGAACCCACTGATATGCAGCTAAGGCATCTGCACAGGTGTTAGATATTTTTTCTAGAGCAAGTTCTAGATTATTAGAATAAATTTGATGTGTATGAAGCATGTTACGTACCTGTTCGATGATACTTACACCTTTTCCTGTCTTGTGGTTTACTATGAAGGCATAGTTCTTTGGCATGTAGGAAGATGACGATTCAGCAGTGTTCTCAAAATGTTTGGAGCTTGCCAACCCTGGAATTGGAGTTTTTTGTTTTTCTTGTACCATCATGCATTCTCCAAATCCCTTTCCTTGTTTTCGCTTGTTTTCAAACTGTTCATCATCATCTCTTGAGGACCAGATCTCGACGTTTCCTGATGCTACAAATGCCTTGATTTTTTCTTCTTCTTTTGCTTTTGGATAATTCCTTGGTGCTCTGCAGTCAGCAGCATAGTGCCATAGACCCCCACAGTTGTGACCTTTGATTACTCTGATTATTTCTTTTCAGGAGTTAGAGATTTAGTATTACTGACATCTGGGGCCGCCTTTGATTTCTCTTGCTGTTGATCTTCTGATTTCGGGTAATAGCGATTTTGGCCAGATTGTTGATGTCCTCTCTGATAGTTGTTTTTTGATCGATACTCACCATTTTGGTTGGAGGATCGGAAGTTCTTTTTTTGACCAGAGTAGGATAGTATTCGGTTGAACTTCTGACTGATCATAGCTATCTCATGTTGATAGGCTACTTCTTCTGCTTCATCGTATTCTGAGTAGTATGATTCAGTAGTTTATACTGGAGCTGGAAGTGCAAGGGTTGTTGGTTTAGATTGAATGGATGGTTGTGAGATTTGTGAAGATTGGTATTGAACCGTCGGAGTTTGATAGTGTGAAGGGTAGGAAATTTGTGGTTGAGATGGGTGATATGAAGGTATGGGATTTGGTTGAGGTTGTGGTAAGATTTAAGTTGGAGCAGTCTATGGTGGGGAGATGTTCGGGTTGGTTTGTTGCTGAGTTGCTTGCTGATATTGTACCAATTACTGAGGGATGTTGTCTATTGTTGAATAGTTATGCCCAGCAACTAGAACCAGAGGTCCACCTAGTTGCTGCTGTTGTTGATTGCTTTTTATGTCATTCTCTTGTCTAATGAGATTGTTGTACAGTAGGTACATATTGAAAGTTTTCAACTTTCCTGAATCTTGAAGGATCATTTTTACAAGCATCCAGTCTTTTCCAAGTCCCTCAAGAAATCGATGATTGATCTCTTGATTGGTTCTTTCTGCTCCTGAGCTTAGAAGTCTGGTCACGATTATGGAGAACCATGTGAACGCCTGTCTTAGTGATTCTCCGGGAAATGCTGAGAAGTGTGTGTATTCAGAGAGACTTGACACCAACTTCTGGTCTTTTGCTTCCTCCGTTCCTAAGAACATATTTTGTAAGAGAACCCAGATCTGCTGAGCTGTTGTACAGTTCTGTATTAGATCAAAGAGTTCTGGAGGAATTCCACATTGGATTTCAGTGAAAGCAATTTGGTCGTTGTCCATTTTCTCTATATCCAAGGGTGTTAGCCTTGGATGAGAAGTACCATCTAGAGCTTCTTCTGTTGTGTCTGGTCTAGGGGTGTATGATGGAAGATGTGGTCCTTCTTCGACTAAATGCCAAATGTCTTTCCCTTTGGTTTTGAGATAGTTGCGCATACGAGATGCCCAGCCATTATACTCAGTAGGAATGAGTATAGGAGCTCGATTGGAGCCTCAGACACTGTTAGCAACATTGAGAGAGTAGTTCATCTGCATTATGTGAGAAAAGGCTATTCCGATTTGATGTGAAAAACAGGTTCTTAAGAATTTGAGCTATAATAGCATGCAATGGTCCACAGAGGATTCTAAGGTTGTTGCTACAACCAGGGTTTTGAGCAAACTAGGCACTTAGAATCTTATAGACAGCTATTTAGGCTCTGATACCAATTGTTATCGCCAAATATTCTAAGTAAGTGCGGAAATGAAGATTGCGGAAAGTAAAGGTCCGAAACTAGGAGGTTTCGGACATGGACAAGTCCTGAAGACTTGAGATGGACAAGTCCGAAGACTTGATATGGATGCGGAATTATAATGAAGGATTAATACTTAGAACAGATCTTAATAGCTCAACAATAATAAGGATTAGCAATAATATAACTTGAAAAGTAAATACTGAAAGTTAAGTGTGCTAGAAAGATAAGAACAGTAAGAAATGCAGATAAGAACATAAGAGTTGATGGAATGAGAGATTGTATTGATAATTGAAAGTATTACATGAAGTCTCTCAAAACCATGAGGACTGAAGAAGAACTTGGTCTCCTTTTTATAGACTAAGGGATGACCATCGGATAATAACCTATGGACTGAAGAGGAGACAACACGTCTCTTTTCAATCAGATAAGAAAAGGTGAATCTAATATAAAAATACAATGTCAGACTAGGGTGGCTTGTCTATAATATAATAGTATTTTAAGTACACAAGACATGCTTCTAGAGGGCCACGCCTGATCTAGTCTAATCATATCCTATAAGTTGGAGTGCTTATCCCTTGCCTTATCTTCTAGATATTCTTTGATCTTCAGTCTTCTTTGTTGAATGTTTAAGTATGATATTTCCTTAGATTTGTTGATATAGATAGTCCGAAATCCTGAGTGGATTTCGGAGTCCTGGATGATTTCATCAGAATATCTTTGGAAATATGATTATGTATGTCTTGGTCTTCTGAGTTAGTTCGGAGTGTGGTCTTCGGAGTACTTTCTGATCTTGATCTCTTTTGGAGTTCCGAAATCCATTACTGGATTTCGGATGAATACAATGTTATCCGAACTTATCAGAGTTGTTAGTTAAGAGTATACATCATACATGAGATATAAGCTATTGTTCATACATTAAATATTCACATAAAAGTAAATTCATTCCATCAAAAGAAGAAGTTTGACATTACAATCCTAAAATATCAAACTACGAGTTGGTCAATGATTTGACTCTCAGTACTAACAAGTTCCTCAAAGCCTCGGAACAAAAATGCTTTCGCAGTCATCGGAAAGTCATATTGAGAGTCTACGTCATTGCTTGTGTCATAAGAGCAAACTGGTTGAAGCCAGTTCTCCACAGGCTCAGTAATAGCTTCCCTTTTCATCCTTTTATAGTGCCAGCCAGGAAACAATGACTTTCGAGTTTGTAATAATAGTTCAGCCTCTCTCTTTGCGGCTTCCTCAGCATCAAGTTTGCGAGTGAGGTTGAGGATATCATCAATTTCCTTGTGTTGGATCTAGGCGCTACCCAACTCAACTAAAACCAATTGGCGATAGAAGAGGCGCATACCCGCACCATATAGTGCATTCAGCCCTCTAGTGCCTGCAGCAACTCCACGAGCGCCTACGACATTCGACTACGACTTGGCACATGCCTATGTCGCCGCGGGGCTGAGCATTTCTGCCCCAACAATCCCCCCCTCAGAAATTGCTCCCTGAGAGAATCGAACCCACGACCATAGTTTTGATACCACTTGTTGGATCTAGGAGCTACCCAACTCAACTAAAACCAATTGGCGATAAAAGAGGCGCATACCCGCACCATATAGTGCATTCAGCCCTCTAGTGCTTGCAGCAACTCCACGAGCGCCTACGGCATTCGACTGCGACTTGGCAGATGCCTACGTTGCTGCGGGGTTGAGCATTTCTGCCCCAAAAATTTCAAATGAAAAACCAATTCGAAAACCTATTCTAAAACCTATTGCTGTGAATTTGAAATCAAGACAAACTCTAAATCTGGTCAAAGGAAAAACTCCTTTAGAAGTTTCAAAACCCAGAAGTGCAATTGCATCCACTTCTGGAACAAAACCCACTGATTCAAATAAACCAGAAGTCGTAAATCTATTTTACAAACAAACATTTAATCCAATAAATCCTAACTTTCCAAATCCCAAATTTCAAAAACCAACCAAGAAAACATTTTCAAAAGGCAACAACCTCATAGACACATTCCATCAATGGCTGGACAAAAATTTGGATCTGTTTAAAGATAAAAATCTTTCATTAAATGATTTCAAATTGGCATACGAAGAGTACCTTTGTGCTTCTACGTCATGCAGTTCAATTTCAAAGAAATCGACTACTGAAAGTCCTAAACAAAATTGGAAAAGAAATGATTTGAAAGAAAATCTCAGTGCTAAAACCAAGTCTTCAAAGTCATCAACTTCTAAGAAAACATCAAAAACCGTGAAGTCAATATCATCTAAACAAAAATGGGTTCCGAAGACTTGCATTTTGTCATTCTCTTCGGACTCTTCAATTTTGACAAAAAGCCTTTCAGAATCTTGCTCAAACTCTTCGGAATCATATTCATCACATGAGTCTTCGGAGAATTTGAGCAACTTAAATGCAAATGAAATATCAGAAGCGGCTGTAGAAAAGTGGATTCAAGAATCCTTCGCTTACCTTGAGGACCCAAGATTGATTGGGTACCAACTCCTTCTTGATTAATTGCAGATAACGTCTAATGAGCGGTACGATGATAAATGGTACATGGATAGTGGCTACTCAAGACACATAACAGGGAAGAGGGAATATCTCAGGGACTATAGGACGTTGGACGATGCTGGAAATGTTCGATTTGGTAACAATGAGACATGTCCAATCTGAGGTTATCGAAAGATAACAAATGGTCAATTTACAATCAACCGAGTGGCATTCGTTGAAGGTTTAAAGCATAATCTTGTAAGCATTTCTTAGTTAGTTGTGGGAACTGGAAATGAAGTTACATTCAATCACCATGGAAGTGTTATTGCCAAAATGGACACAAAAGAAGTCCTATTGAAATCTGAAAGGAAGGGATCAATGTTTCCTTTAAATCTAAAGCCAATGACTGTGGGCAATCCCTTTGTCTTTTTTCCAAAGCCAATTCTGATGTCAGCAGGCTATGGCACCGAAGACTTGCTCATCTGAACTTCAAAGACTTAAACAAGTTGGTGGCTATGGATTTGGTTCGTGGGATGCCTGCACTAAAATTTGATAATAATTCACTTTGTGCTGCTAGTGAACATGGCAAGCAAAAAAAGCAAAGGCATCCAACGTGGTCAACCCAAAAATCACTGAACCTCTTTCATTTCTTTACATGGATCATTGTGGACCATCTGCAGTGGAGTCTATAGGGAAGAAAAAGTATATTCTAGTGATTGTTGATGATTATTCAAGGTTTACTTGGGTCTTATTTCTAAGAAACAAGTCAGATGCTGCTGAAGAAATCATAAATTTCATCAGAAAGATGGAGGTAATGCTCAACAAGAAGGTCCGAGCTGTACACAGTGACAATGGTTCGGAGTTCAAAAATCAAACCCTTAATGGATTCTTGAAAACAAGGGGAATCAATCACAATTTCTCTACACCTTATACTCCTCAACAGAATGGTGTTGTAGAAAGGCGAAATCGTTCCTTATGTGAGGCTGCTAGAACCATGCTTACCTTTGCAAATTTTCCTATGTACTTCTGGGCTGAATCAATTTCTACAGCATGCTTCACTCAAAATAGATCCTACATCCAGAAGAGATTTCATATTACACCTTACGAAGTGCTCAACCGAAGGAAACCAAATGTCAAGTTTCTTCACATCTTCGGTTGTAGGTGTTTCATTTTGAACTTAAAAGATCATCTGACCAAATTCAATAATAGATCAGAAGAAGGGATTTTTCTTGGTTATTCACAAGACTCAAAAGCCTACAGAGTTATGAACAAGAGGACATGCAAAATCGAGGAAACTTTCAACCTCTCATTTGATGACTACTATATCAAGAAATCACAACATCCCTTTCCAATGTCATCGATCTTTCCAAAGCCAGCTGTTGATGCATCACCAATCACATCTTTTGATACTAACTTTAGTCTTCTTTTTGATACACCGGAAAGAGCTGTGGACTCCGAAGCCAGAGCACCAGACAATCAAGTGTCTGAATTGTCCAAGCTTACTGATGGCCCCAAAGACTCAACTCCAAGTAGTGTTCAGAGACCCTATTCGGTTGAGGGGGAGAGTTCAAATGGATACGCAGAGGATTCTGGTTTCGAGGGGGAGCAAACCAACACAAGTCTCAACAACCCTCCACATGAAGTCTCACACATCATGTCCCTCTATCCACAAGTCGAGGGGGAGCCACAAGTCGACTTGATCCACTGATCCCAACCTTTCAAAAGATTTTGAAAAACTAATGAAGAGCAAATTTCAAATGAGTATGATGGGAAAGATTAATTTCTTTCTTGGATTACAAATAAAACAATACAAGGAGGGGATCTTTATTAATCAACAAAAGTATACGAAGAGTTTGCTTGAACACTTCAGAATGACTAACTGTTCCAAAGAAAAAGTCCCATTGCCTGCAGGTACAAGGTTAAATCCTTCATTGGACAAACCGAAGACTGATATCCAGACATACCGAAGCATGATTGGATCATTGCTTTATCTCACAGCCAGTAGACCTGACATCATGTTTGTAGTTTGTAACTATGCAAGATATCAAGCTGATCCTCGAGAACCTCATCTGGCTGCGGTTAAAACAATTTTTTGATATCTAAAAAACACACAAGCTTATGGTTTATGGTACCCAGCAAACCTAGGCTTCTACATACAAGCTTACTCTGACTCAGATCTTGGTGGAAGCTCTATTGATCGCAAGAGCACTTCGGGGGGTTATCAATTCCTTGATGGAAAGCTAATTAGTTGGCAAATATGTAGCTGCTGCTGCTTGTAACTCACAAATCATCTGGATTCAAAGTCAATTGAAAGACTATGTCATTAACATGAGAAAGATTCCACCGTTTTGTGATTCACAAAGTGCAATTTGGATTTGCCATAATCATGTTCAACATTCCAAGAGAAAGCACATAGCTCTTCGCTATCACTTTATCAAAAGTCATGTTCAGGAGGGGAATATAGAAGTGTACTTTGTTCACACAACAGAACAGTTGGCAGACATCTTTACAAAGGCTTTGAATGAAAAAGGCATTTACAAGAATTATTCGTGGACTTGGAATGATTGATGGATCCACTCTACAATAAATCTCAGATTTGCTCTCTCTCTCTCTCTTAATCTTTTCACTTGCAAAATAAAATTCATAACACTCCGCAGCACTCCGAAGAGATTTATCGCTTCGGAGCTCATCGGAGTAAAACAAGTAAAACCTCAAAATGTTACACCCATGGAGTGCAATGAGGTAAACACCTATCGTAATACCCTTGTTATACCTTACCCCTCTCATGATACAACTCAAGCAGCACCAGCCAAGGCACAAGCAAAAGCGAAAGGGAAGAGGAAAACAACTGGTGGACCGAGTGGTCCGAAGAAGGCTGAGAAAAAGAGAAAAGGTTCAGAGAAAACTACTCCGAAGAGAAAGAAACCAAAGAGGTCAAGGAAATTGGCCGTTGTGGATGAGTCTTCGGAATCCGACAGGACTCCATCCATAGTTCATGAAGAAGAACACGAACAAGAAGAACATCATGATAACCAACCTCCTTCACCTCCACCAACCATCAGACCACCCACTCCACCAAACACTACTACACCCTTACCACCTAAAACAACCAGACCACCTACTCCACCTGATACCACAACACCTCCTCCTCCATCACCCACAACAGCTCAACAAACCACCACAATCCACACTACATCATCTGATGTACCTCCACCACCACCACCTACAACTGCCCCTCAAACGTCTACTATTTCCTTCTCTGGTATTGACTTTTCATTACCAGAGTTTGATCTACCTCAATCACCTTCTAGACAAAACCCTACTTCAGCAGCCTTCTTTGAGGCTTTTAATATGGCCCCCTTGGTTGCTTTTGTACTAATAAAACAGTACAAGATTCTCAATTCAAAGCTTGATACTCTGATTCAAGCACAAACTGGTTTTGATCCTACAAAACCAACCATGGGTGACATTACCAAAGAGATCGACACTCTGGAGTTCACATTGTCCAAAGAAATAAAAGAATCAGTGCATCATCTCGAGAAGAGACTCGTGGATCAACAGGATAAGCTCCAATCCTTGTTCGAACAAAAATTAGCATTTGTTGTTGCTAATATTGACAAGAAAATCCAAACTTTTGCTGAAAAGGTTCAACATTCAAACTCCGAAGTTATGAAAGCATTACAAGAACTTCGGAGCGAAACTTAGTAAAGTACCAAGTTTGAAAAACAACTTGATGAGGCTAGAGCGAAGATTGAAGAGCTCACAGCCGACCAAGCTGCTATAGAGATCTCTAAGTTATAGAGGAACTCTAAAAGAAAACTACAGCTCTTAACCAAGATATGGCCACACGGTTAAGAACTGTATTACAACCTCTGATAAACTTTTCTGATCGACTTACTAGACCACAAGGCAGGCCTACCATTGCTCAGCATGCGGGCCATGCTTCACAAGGGGGAGAAAGAGTGCTCACAACAGTAACCTCCATAGCCACAACACCCACTACTGCTGGTCCTAGAATCTCAACCATCACTACAACTACCAGGGGAACATCTGGACCTGGTGGATCAGCTGGAGCTGGAAGTTCAACAGACAGGTTTGTTGAAAGCATAATTGTTCCACAAATGGAAAATATCTACAAGGACAGACGTGCTGACTATGTCTTGATGATCAAAAACAACTTTGCTCGAGACAATGGAAAATGGATCATAGAGGCAATCAAACTCTTTGGATTTCAAGATCTGAATGTACTCAATAGGCTACCTCTTCGGAGTTTTGAGACACCCAACTCCGAAGATCTTCAGCTTGACATACCTTTCAATCCAAAGACCTTCGCCTTTCTCTAGTTCGTTCAATCAATAACAAATGAACACAGGCCAACCTCCTGGACCAACAAAATAAACTTCCATGCTATGTTCATTCAAAATCAGAATGTAGTATGGAGTTTGAAAAAGATCAAGAAAATCATATCCATCAAAGAGGCAGAGACCTTTGAAAACTTCACAAATTATGAATTCCTTGTTCTTCGCGATGCAGATGAAGTTGAATCATGGTTTACAATTGCTGACTTCCCAATAATGAATCCAATGGACTTCATTGAAATGCTTCACATCTTGGGAAGAGGTGATCCTGGCCTTGCCTCGGAATCTTTAGTTGTAATCAGAACGATCAAAAACCACCTCTTGGGTTTTCTGAACAACTACCTGCTGAGATTTTCAAAACAAGACATTGAATTATGTTCCTACTACCAACAGCCATTGAATACTGTTGGTTATATGCCCATCGTTATAACAAGTTGGTAATATTATTATAAATAGTAGGGTCCTTTTAGGTTACACGCAAGAGACGATTTAGCTAAAAGAGATCGAAAATAAACTTGAGGGGTTAAGTTTATTAATATACCAAAGTAAATGTATATTAATTAGAAACTTAATGGTTAAGTTTATTAATATACCAAAGTAAAGGTATATTAATTAGAAACCTAATAAGGATAAAGGACTAAAGTGAAATATCCACAAAGAAGGGGATAAGGATGAGGAGCACTATAAATACAACCCTAGATCTGAGTTGTAAGGGCTGCCAAAACCCTAATTTTCGTCACCCTCCTTCCACCCCTCGGTATACAGCCGATTTCTTTCAAAACCCTAGGTATTACGTGCTAAAACTTCAAGCAAAGGTATATACTACATCAACGGGTGCTGGATCGTTGTCTTGTGTGCGATTACATTAGATGAGTTCTACTTTGGGCTCTCGTCATCCTAACAAAATCAGATCTGAGATTTAAAAGGTATGTCTTGAACTCTCTTGATTTTACAGTTACAAAAGTGTGCATGATTCTGGTTGAATGCGATTTAGATTTCTGTTTCCGCTGCGTTTGTTTTATGTTATCGTATTCCAACAGTGGTATCAGAGCCACTTTATCATGATTTTGTACTATTTTGATTCGATTAAAATTGTTAAAAATCGTTTTTTTTTCTGATTTATCGAATCTGATCGACGTCCGCGCCGCGGTACTTGAAGTATCGCGTCGCGGGTTTTTCTAAAGTTACGATCATTAGGGTTTTTTCCGCGTCGCGTTTCCTAGTGTTCCGCGCCGCATCGTTCTTGTCATGATCGGTTTCTTTTGATTACCGCGCCGTGTTTTCTCGTGATCCGCGTCGCGACGTTTGATTTTCTGAAATAAGATTTCTTGTTATAAAATGGTGATTTTAATATTGTATGATTGTTTAGATTAATCATTGACATAGTATACTTGCATGCTCAATAGGATTAATAGCTAAACACAAAGTTTAAAATGCTTCAAAATTTAATGGATGATTGTTTAAATTAATTATTAACACTGCATCCTTGCCTGTTTAATAGAATTAATAGTTAAACATTTTTTTTTCAAAGAATACTTCAAATTTTAAATGATATATATATATATATATATATATATATATATATATATATATATATATATATATATATATATATATATATTAGAATTGTATCTATATGTATAACTTAAAATAAAAAAAACATTGGTCAGACCGTGACTAGGCTCACCTACTCTAAATGTGTAGAAGGTTGAAGGAGGTCTCTTTGATTCCTAATGAGGTCGGTTTTTAAATAGCATTCATTGCTTACCACCCTCACCGCCTGTCACATTTTATCGAGTGGAGTTACCGAAAGGGTTTCATAGAACAGTGTTTCAAGATAAAAATATTACTGAAAATACACAAGTAAGAACAATTTGTTGAAAGTTAATAGACTTTTTCAAAAGTCAAATTGGCAATTTCAAACCGGTTTTAAAAGTTTAAATTGACCCTTATGCCAATTAAAAGGTTAAAATGTTTTAACAAAAACGAAACAAAATCCTGTTTTATGAAAATGTAAATCTCATGCTACCCACAAAGAACCACACATTTAACCGAGCTCTTCCGGCGTGGGAAGTGCTATAGCCAACACGTCGGATTGGACTCGGCCAAAATGATGTGATACTCGCGATAACTCATAAATCATGGGCCGGGTGTCACGTGGGTCCTTGGTGGTCGATTTACCATCCAAACCCGTGATCCGCGGCATACCTGTCACGGGAGAGAGGATGAGCATGATGGGATTAAACATGCCATTGATTAGATTCAATGAATCCCGAGAGATCTAGAAGCTTCATAGAGATTGAAGTTGGTAAAGTGTATTGCCTACCTAAATAACTTTTGGGGGTGACTACGACATACCTCTTCACCACCAGAAGTGAAATATGGATTCTAGCCTTAAGTAAAATTATTGTTTTGCGTAATTAATTATTTAAGGATTAATCAAACTAATTAAAATCTACTTTTCATATAGATGGCTCCAAACACAAATGCAAATTCGAATTCGGCTACAAATATCTCACTAATGCAACTCCTCTCTAAGGATAAGCTGACTGGATCCAACTACTTGGAGTGGATGCGTTCCCTTCGGATCGCCCTCCGGTATGATAAGAAAGAATGGGTCCTGGACACAGCTCTTCCTGAGGCTCCATCTGATGATGCAACTAGAGCTGTTAGGGATGCTTGGCAAAAGCATAAAGATCAGTCGGATGAGGTTGCTTGTCTCATGTTGGTGACCATGGTTCCAGAACTCCAAAAGAGTTTCGAGACCGGTGGGGCGTTCGACATGGCCGACCAGCTCAAGGAAATGTTCCAAGAGCAAGCTAGACAGGAACGATATGACACTATGATCTCCCTACTAGATTGCAAGCAGCAGGAGGGAACCGCTGTCAGTGCACACGTGCTTAAGATGAAAGCGTACGTTGACAGATTGGAGCGACTTGGATTTCCAATCGCTCAGCAATTGGTTACGGATATCATCCTCCACTCGCTGAGCAGTACATTCAGTCAGTTTACACTGAATTTTAATATGAATGGATTGGAAAAGACCATAATGGAGTTACACGGCATGCTAAAAACTGCCGAGGCAAATATGTCTAAATCTAAGAACTCCAGCTCCACGGCTCCGGTATTGGCAATCAGGGAAGGGGCAATCAAGAAAAGGAAAGCCAAGAAGCCTAAAGGCAAAGGGAAGGGTCAAGTTGGTAACCCCAAATCCAACCCTAGCAACATGGGCAAGGCTGGTTCTATGATAGTGCCGTCACCAAACCCTGATGAGGCCATTTGTTTCCACTGCGGAGAAAAGGGACACTGGAAGCGAACCTGCCCTAAATACCTGGAGGAGATCAAGAAGATCAAGCCCAAAGTGTCTAGTACCTCAGGTATATACATGATAGAACTCCATAATACTTCTACTACTAATTCATGGGTCCTAGACACAGGATGTGGTACTCACATTTGCTCTGATGTGCAGGGACTAAGAAGAAGTAAGAAGTTAAGGCATGGGGAGCTTGACCTGATCATGGGCAACAGACTTACGGCTGCTGTCAAGAGGATTGGGGATTACGAGCTCGTGCTTTCTACTGGATTTTCTATTAATTTATTAGATTGTTACTATTCGCCAGAAATGGCTAGAAACATTATTTCTTTTAGTGCTTTGTATCGAGACGGTTTTGATTTTGGTTTTGATAATGGAAAATATTTAGTTTTCAAAAATGATTCTCTTTACTTTAAAGCATGTCCTACAAATGGTATTTATGAAACTATCGTGAGCATTAGAAGAAACAATAGCTTAATCTTAAATGTTGATTCAGATACATCCAAAAGTGTATTGGATAAATCATGTCTATGGCATTATCGACTTGGCCATATAAACAAGAAACGCATCGCCAAACTCCAAGAGGATGGGATTTTGGAATCATTCGACCTCAAGTCTGATGATGTATGTGAGTCTTGTTTATTAGGAAAGATGACAAAAGAGCCATTCACAGGGAACTTTGAAAGAGGCAAGGATCTGTTGGACCTCATACACACTGATGTGTGTGGACCGTTCAGATCAGCCACAAGACATGGAGAAAGGTACTTCATCACATTTACTGATGACTTCAGCAGATATGGGTATGTTTATTTGATTAAACATAAGTCTGAAACCTTCAAGGTGTTCAAAACGTTTCAGAACGAAGTAGAGAATCAACGGGGCAAAAGGATTAAGATCCTCCGATCCGACAGGGGTGGAGAATATCTTAGTCAAGAATTCTACGATCATCTGGGGAACTGTGGAATTGTTTCACAGTTGACTCCTCCTGGAACACTACAACATAATGGTGTAGTTGAGAGGAGGAACCGAACATTACTTGATATGGTTCGGTCCATGATAAGTCGTGCCATGCTTCCAGTCAGTTTCTGGGGCTATGCCTTGGAGACTGCAGCAAAAGTCCTGAACCTTGTACCAACTAAGAAGGTCAGCAAGACACCCTCTGAATTATGGAATGGGAGTAAACCCTCATTGGCGCATTTGAAAGTCTGGGGTTGTGAGGCTTACGTCCATCGTGAAGCCATAGACAAACTAGAACCCAGATCAGAGAGGTGTTACTTTATTGGTTATCCTGCTAGTTCTTTTGGGTATTTGTTTTACAAACCTTCTGAAAACAAGGTGATTGTTGCACGAAGGGCAGTCTTCCGAGAGAGGGAGCTGATACACCAAGAGGCCAGTGGGAGCCAAATTGATCTTGAGGAGATTCAAGAACCAACCAATAAAGGACCTGATGTTGGCACTAGCTCTCAATCAGAGGTTGAAAAACCTGTTGAGCCTCAGCCAAGTACAGTTGGGGAATCTGACATACCTCCACCTCCTGTCCAGAGATCTGATAGAGTACGTCATGCACCTGAATTTTATGGCTTACATATTACTAATGGTGATGAGTCAATGGTAGGTGACGATGAACCTACCAGCTATCAGGAAGCAATGGCATGCCCAGATGCTGCCAAATGGAAGGAGGCTATGGAGAGCGAGATGAAATCCATGTATGATAACCAAGTTTGGAACTAGGTTGATCAAACACCTGGCTTTAAAACAGTTGGGTGTAAATGGGTCTTCAAGAAGAAGACAGAAATGGATGGAAAAGTACACACATATAAAGCCAGACTGGTGGCAAAGGGTTATACTCAAACCCAAGGAATTGATTATGAGGAAACTTTTTCACCAGTGGCAATGATTAAATCTATCAGGATATTGTTTGTCATTGCAGCATTTTATGACTACGAAATATGGCAAATGGATGTAAAAACCGCTTTCCTTAACAGAAAACTTTCAGAAGATGTGTATATGACACAACCAGAGGGTTTTGTACAGTCCAAATATCCCAATAGAGTGTGTAAACTTGTGAAGTCGATTTATGGACTCAAACAAGCATCTCGCAGCTGGAATCTCTGCTTCGATGAGAAAATCAAAGAGTTTGGATTTTCGAGAAGTGAAGATGAGCCATGTGTATATGTCAGAGCTAGTGGGAGTGCTTTTGTCTTCCTTGTGCTGTATGTTGATGACATACTACTCATAGGAAACAATGTCCCAATGTTGCAAAGTGTTAAAACTTAGCTTGGGGATTGTTTCGCTATGAAAGACTTGGGAGAAGCGGCATACATACTTGGTATAAAGATCTATAGAGATAGATCTAGGCGACTCATTGGTTTAAGCCAGAGTACATACATAGACAAAATCTTGAAAAGATTCAAGATGCAAGATTCCAAGAAAGGATTCGTGCCTATGCAACGTGGTATGACATTGAGTAGAGACCAATGTCCTAGTTCTAGTGATGAACGAGAAAGAATGAGTTGAATCACATATGCTTCAGCAATGGGATCGATCATGTATGCCTTGTTATGTACAAGGCCTGACGTCTCTTGTGCCTTGAGTATGACGAGTTGTTATCAGGCCAATCCTGGTGAAAATCATTGGACCGCAATCAAGAACATTCTTAAGTATCTTCGAAGGACGAAGGAAGTGTTCTTAGTCTATGGCGGCATGGAAGAACTCACTGTAAGTGGTTATAGTGATGCTAGCTTCCAAACCGATAGAGACGACTCCTGTTCGCAGTCAGGATTCGTGTTCTTACTGAATGGTGGGGCAGTAACTTGGAAGAGTATCAAGCAAGAAACAGTAGCTGATTTGACAACGGAAGCTGAGTATATTGCAGTTAATGAAGCTGCAAATGAAGCCATGTGGATGAAGAAGTTCATCAGGGATCTCGGTGTTGTTCCTAGCATTGATGGTCCAGTTGAGATCTTCTGTGACAATGAGGATGCAGTCGCCTTGGCGAAAGAACCCAGAGCTCACAAGCGCACAAGGCATATATACCGGAAGTACCATTATATCCGGAGGCTCGTTGAAGAAGGAGACATCACGATTAGTAGAGTTACATCAGAAGATAATCTTGCTAATCCATTCACTAAACCGTTATCTCAGGCCAAGCATGATTCTCATACTAGGTCGATGGGCATTAGATTTGCAAATGAGTTGGTTTAAGTGTATTTAATTTAGTTTGATTTGTGTTTGGAACTCAAGCAATGTGAAACTCTATTTGTTTTGAAGATTATTATGTGGAGAACTTAATATATGCATGAAGGCAGTCATTTCATTAGTTTATCATTGTGTTCCAATTTTGCATGTTTTATTGACTTCCTGAATAATTATTTTATTATTCAAATTTTCCACAGTCGGTCATACTTTTGGGAGTAAGTATTGATTCAAGGCTGACATGAGGAATTAGTAAATTGTCCATAGAGATGGACATAGCATAGAGATGCGCTAATTCTCATGTGTACTTAATAGGGATTAAGTATTGGAGTAACCTGCACTTAGAGATTACTTCATGGAATGTGTCACGAGTAATTCTAAGATGGTAATATCTTATATTCTTCAAGCGGAGATGCATTGATTCTTAGTCCTGCAGTCTGTTATGTATTGGTTTTCTCCAACGTTGTCCGTAACTGGCAGCCATACAGGGAATGTCCAGATATGACATGATGAGTGGGCGAGATCCGTGTATTCAAAGTTTATTTGTTCCTTCTGCCCTAACAGGAGAAGCGATATCCGTGGGCCCCTCGATGATTTGGTGTTGACAGCAAATGTACGGCCGTACTCGAACTGAATTGATATAGAATCAAAAAGTGCTGTTTGTTGTGGTCATCACAAATCTCTATCGGGAAACATAATCTTGAATGTTTAAGACTAACCGAATTCCATGTCAGACATTCATATGGATATCTTGTAGAACAAAGGAATATTTGATCACTTGCCTAAGGGCTGTTTCATTAGATGAACACGGCATTTGTCTAGGATGACATACACCTTACTAGGTTAAGGAATATTAGACCATACAGTTGTTATAACAAGTGCAAGTGGGAGACTGTTGGTTATATGCCCATCGTTATAACAAGTTGGTAATATTATTATAAATAGTAGGGTCCTTTTGGGTTACACGCAAGAGACGATTTAGCTAAAAGAGATCGAAAATAAACTTGAGGGGTTAAGTTTATTAATATACCAAAGTAAATGTATATTAATTAGAAACTTAATGGTTAAGTTTATTAATATACCAAAGTAAAGGTATATTAATTAGAAACTTAATAAGGATAAAGGACTAAAGTGAAATATCCACAAAGGAGGGGATAAGGATGAGGAGCACTATAAATACAACCCTAGATCTGAGTTGTAAGGGCTGCCAAAACCCTAATTTTCGTCACCCTCCTCCCACCCCTCGGTATACAGCCGATTTCTTTCATAATCCTAGGTATTACGTGCTAAAACTTCAAGCAAAGGTATATACTACATCAACGGGTGCTGGATCGTTGTCTTGGGTGCGATTACATTAGAGGAGTTCTACTTTGGGCTCTCGTCATCCTAACAAAATCAAATCTGAGATTTAAAAGGTATGTCTTGAACCCTCTTGATTTTACAGTTACAAAAGTGTGCATGATTCTGTGATTCTGGTTGAATGCGATTTAGATTTCTGTTTCTGCTGCGTTTGTTTTATGTTATCGTATTCCAACAAATACTCCTCCAGTGGTAGTTCGGACTATAAGCAGGTTTAAGAATGGAGAGATTCTTGATGAACCATATGGTGTAGTCTTCAAAGGACTTTGAAACGAAACCGAAGTCATGATTAAGTTCTTTGAAATAGACTATCTTGGCCTCCATCCCTCCTCATTCATCTCAGGCATGATTCCTCATGTGAACGCCTGCCACGTCAATTCGGATGAGAAGAAGAAGAAGTTCATGGATCATATGAACTGGTACTTAGCTGTCAGAAAAAACCCTGAAGAAGGCCTACAAAAGAAACTTCAGAGTATAGGCTTCAGATGCACTTCACACAAAAGGGGAGATTGTTGAGAATATTTGTGATGAAGTGCCAATGCATCCGAAGACCTCCTGCTGATAACCCCAAAGTAATAAACAATTGAAGAACCCTGAAGTCTGAAGACTCCGAAGTGTGTTACATGGAGAATCTAAAGACTTCACAGCCTGTCAAACTTTTGTGAGCACGCGTATAGTACAATACGTGTTGCATGAATCTAATATCCTATTGGCTAGTACTCTGATAGGATATTCTCTGTTATAAAGTTGTACTATGCGTATCACTGATCATGTATAAATATCAGTGATACTATACCGTGTCCTGTGCGAGATTGTAATCCTCCTTTTGTAAAACCCTAAAACAATCAATCAAAGCATTCGGCACAAGTTATCCAATTCATCCTGTTCCTTAACTGTTCTTGATTGTTCATAATACTGTTTGATTGCTTATTACTTAATCTACTGTTGAATCACTAGTTATCACTTGTTCATTTTATTGATTTCAACACTCAACACCTTGTCCCTGGCTTCCCTAGCAATTTTTGCTGCATCATAAAGATCATCATTTTCTTCTCCATCATCTTCTACTATCTTCTTATCTTTGCGCTTTGTTTGGTCAGCTGAGGAGGGACCAGCATCTCCTCCAGTGTTCATCCTATCGAACCAATCAGAATCTGGATTCTGAGTCGAGATCGGATTTTCAATGTTAGACAGATGCTTGTCCTTCTTTCAATGTTCATCTTTGGTTCGAGTTTCTTCATAGTTCGTTTCTCCCCTTGTTTTGGATTGGCAACGTCTTCCGAAACACCCTTTAAAGCCACAAGAAGAGTAAACACAGGATGAAGCTTATTCGTTAGATGTCTGCGAACTTGAGGAGTAAGTACAGGATCGTTTTCTTCGACCAAACGTCGGAGAAAAGAGTCGATTTCTGAAACGCCATTTCAAAGAGCTTTGCTGTGATAAACGGCAGAGGTCAAAACAGCTGTGTGCTTTATATCGAATTTGAGAACTTGAATTTTCGTCGTTTTAGATGCCAACTAATCCATGACGTCATTCTCCATTACCAGATCTTTCTTTAGTTGCTCCATCTTTGCTTCAAGAGAGGAAGCAAGATCCAAAGACTCCTTCTTGATTTCCGAACGGGTGGATGAAAGCTCCTCTCTTTCTTGTTTAAGGATTTCTACAAAGTTAGAAATAACCTTTTACATAGAGGTATTGTTTCGCTCATGACAATCTCGGAAATCCTGCATGAATTTAAGAACATCAGTTTTCATGTGACTAGCAGCGGTTGAAGATTCCGTTATATGCCTATCAGTTTTATCCATCAGAGAATCGAAGTCTCGCAATAGATTGTCATTCCAATTGACCAAATTCTCCACAGACTTATGATGAGCGTCCAACTGGGACTGCCAGTCGGAATTGGATGGGTTCGATGTGGATTTAAGAAGCAAATCCAACTTCTCAGAAATTTCCTTGAATTGAGCATTCACCATCGGAACAGCCGTACTATCTGATTTGAATTTGACAGTAGATGGAGATTCAAGAAAATCCGAAAGATCATCTTGTTCATCGTTATACAGGATGTCTTCATCATCGGATGGAGAATTATGGTGAGATGGGGTCGGATATTTTTGAGTGTTGGCATTATGGAGTGGAGATCGTTAAGGTGTGGATTTTTGACTAGAGTGAGGAGTGATGATTGGAGTGGTATCAGGAGGTGGGGATGGAGGTAATTGAGTTGTGTGTGCGATGTGTTCTTCGTCATCATTATCACCGTGATCATCTTGCTGAGGGTTGTCAAGAAGATGATCATCTGAATGCTCATCATCGGAAAGATGAGTCAAAATGGCTTTCCGAATTCGTTTGGGCCGTTTGGGCTGTTTTTCGGTTATCGGAAACCGCTCCCTTCCCTTTGCATTTCACCACTTTTTTCGGATTTACAAGCCTATCAAAGGCTTCTTGATGCATCTGGTCAAGGTTACGAACACTAGACGGATTGTTCAGGCAGTAATCAACAACACATTGTACTGTTTTCGGAACTTGATTAGTCATTGCCAATGGAATGGAACCGATGAAATCAAACTCCTCAGCCTTTGTGGTTGCAAATGAGGCTGTTGGAAGAGTCGGAATGACTGCCATCGCAGAGTCAGTCATGATATGACGTTTGTGTTGAATAATGGCCCGGTTCACCACAATCGAGCAAAAATGAGCACAAGAAATTTCAGTATGCCTATTTCTGTAGTTGAAACTTTTGGCGAATTGACTCCAAAGAATAGACCCATAGTCGAGGTTTAGATCGTAGTAAAGGCCATAAAAGAGAGAGTAGAAGAGCTTACTAGCGCTGTCAGTACCGGTTGTTCTTTCAGAGAAGCTTTTGAACAGGATTGTGAATAGAAAGTTCCAAAGAGGAGGAAGACTTTTCTTCGTGAACTTTGACAGTTGTGTAATGTCTCCTTTGTATCCCAACTGATAAAATAGCCTTGGTAGAGTAACCGGCAGAAGAGACTCAGGATCAACCAGATCATCCCTGTCAATAAACCCTAGCAGTTTTTCAAAGCAAGATTTGGAAATATGGGTTTTGATTGACCCGATTTCAAAAGTAACAATCTCTTCCGTTTTGTTGTAAAATGCTGATGAGTAAGCAGAGGAGAGATAGGCGATGGGAATCACAGCAGATTCAGTTAGAGCTTTTAAAATCCTAGAAAACTTGAGACATTCGATCATCGGATGAAGTGCTTCGTTGTATTTGGAGGAGTTGAGATCTTATTATCATATTTTGATTGGCCTTAATCTTCAGCATCAGAGTAGATGAAGTATTTTCATTTGCGGAAGAAGAACCTGCCATTGATGAATGCTTGAAGGAAGAATGAACACTTAGAGAACTGTGTATGCGTTTGAGAGTTGGGAGACCAGAAAAGAGAAATAGAGTTGTCAAGGCAAGACTTTATAATGCTAGAATTCAAACGATGTGAGAGAAGATCCCAAGAAAATCGTTTCCGTTTCCCCAAATATCTTAGCGAAATGATGATGCGCCCCCAAATCTCGCTGTGTCAGGCGCATGAAAAGCGAGAAATCAGTCGAACAGACTGTGACGTTGTAACTGGCACGCATTGATGACGTCAGCTAATAATTTAAATGTTTGTGCCTGATGAGCCTTAACGTCCACGTCATCAAAAAGTAAGCTTATCACAATGAAACCAGAGTTAGAAAAATCAATATTTATTTTCATGCAAGAGTGTGCCAATAAATAGAAATAAAACGAAAGAATTTGAGGAATCTGTGATGTCGGAGTGACATAAAAGCAAATGGATCCCGGGCAACGATCTCTTCCTTCGGAATCAAGAGAGATTCGGAAGTGCTTGTGTGGTTTCCCGTTGGAATACGATCAGATGATTTTTAAGAATCATTGAAAGGCATCTTTTAACATTTTGGTCTCATTGGGTTGGTTTAGCCTATTTCAGATTCCGAAACGTGAGAAATGTTTGAAATCGGAAAGAAGGTACTTGTAGGACCAGTGTAGTCATTAAGAATAAGTAAGGTGGGTGTTTAATCAGTGACTGTTGTTGTCTTAGGAAATCTCAAAGAAAATGAAAAACTGGATCTTTTGGGTAGAAATAACTTAGGTCGAGTATATTTCATAAAGATCACTCAGAAAATGAAAAAGTTTGAGATTTCGCAATTGATTCCGTCAATTCCAAGTGGATTACATGATCTTAGGGTTTCATTCGAAATTATGGTGATAATATTTCCGAAATCATTAACACAGTTGTTGTGTAACCATCAGTTTTCAGTGGTAGTGATGAAAACCTTCATAAGGGTTACGTTTATATGAGAGTGAATGTGATGGAGAAATGTGAGATTGGTAAAGAAGGGTTTGTGAGTCTCACAGCGCATCATGGTAACTAGAGTTGCTGAAGACATATATCGAAATGGTTTTGATTTCGATAATCATTGAACTTTATTATTGGTACAAGAATAAGTACAAATAGATTTTTCCGTCAATTCAAGGTCACAGTCAGAAAAGAAAAATATTTTTGAGTTTTTTAAAAAAATAAATTAAAGGTAAGAGAAAAAAAAATGCTCGTCACAAGAATTGATGTGAAGGCTGCTGACATTGACGTCAGTCATCATAATAACTCATTAAATACGCAGGCGAATATGAGGGAAACGTCCAATCAGGCTTCTAATCAGCCGTTGCTGCGTTAATGCAGCGCACTAATGACGCAGAAGACATCATTACTTCAAAAAGTAATTTAATATCTATAATTAGGAAGCCAAAACGCTTTCATTTTTTCCTATAAAAGGAGCGCTCGTTAGTAGCAAAAATATACATCAGAAAGAGAAATACCATCAGAAGAACAAAGTCATGGCAGTTCGTCCCTACAATCGCTTCGATAAGGTTGAAGTTAAAATGCAGGATGGAGAATACGCTGGTGGCATCTATGGTGGTGTAATCACTAGAGTGTGGAATCACCGCTACGAGGTGAAGATGATGACAACGCCTAGTGATATTACATATTTTAGTCGTTGTTGAGCCCTATTCTGAGTGAAATTATATCATATATATCGTGGTATTCTCACTTTTCGTGCCAGTACTCGTTTGGAAAAAAATAATGTAAACAGGGACCAAAAGCGTACAAATTGGAGAAAGTTTGGAGAAGAAGGAAAAATCAGGAAAATACGTATGCGCACCGTGGGAATCAAGAAGGCGCGACGCGGATACAAGGTGGTGGAACAAAATTCAAAGTCCGAAGAAACGGGGATAAAGTCTTACGCGCACCACGGTTTACTTAATTGCGCGGCGCGGCTGCAGGAAAATTGCAACTATAAATAGAGCCATTTACAGCCGAAAACCCTAGCAAAGAGTCTGTGGAAAAACGACCTGAAGGCTCTTTGACTCCGTGATTAAGCAATAGCAACCTCTCAATTGGTATTTTATGTTTTAGAATTTAATTTCATTTTAGTATTAGTTAGCAATAGTGGCTAGGGTCTTTGGGAGTGACAACCACTGACCTTGAGCACTTTAGTTTACTGTTTTTCAGTATTGGTGAATGTATTGGATCATTGGAATTCGTTTTTGGTTAATGAGAAGCATTTGGTTACAAGTAATCTTTGTTTTTCGGTGTTTTGATGATTGGGCTGTTTTCCCTTGCTGATTGTAGTAGCCAATTAGGTTAGTCCTTTAGGTTTGAACTTTAGCCATTGACTGTCCCATTGGACCTTAGTTCTTGGTTTAGTTTATGCCTTGTTTTGGTTTATATTTGGATTGTTGGATGCCTTTGTTTACTTCTGAATTAGAGATGTACTTCTGATTTCAGAAAATAACTAGGTTTTGTTTGAAGCTTAGATTGGTTTATGCTTGTTTTGGGAGTGTTTAGTTTAGGATTTTCGAGTTTTAGTGGCAAGGGTTTGGAAACTAAAGTCCTCCGACTATAGCGTGACACTATAGTTGGTAATCTGTCATCTGGTCTGACCACGTAGCTCCTGCGGGTCTACCCTGACTACCACTGTGGTAGTGTGTGTGTTAGGTTTCTCTTATTTTTGACCGCACGACGACCTAGGCATGTCAAATTTTGGCGCTGTTGCTGGGGAGCTGTGAGCTTAGATTAGGTGATTAGTAGGAATTTTAGTTTCTTTATTTTCTTTGAGTTTCATTTGATTGGTTTTTGATTTTTGATTTTTTGCGGGCGTGTTGCATTAGTGCATGCGTACCCGTAGGGGTGAGCAATTATCCCCTTTGCGTTTTGACTCAGAGATTGAGCGAACTGCTAGCAAAATCCGTGCACATAGACATTTAAATACAATGAGTTTTAGTCATGTTGGTAGTAGTCCAGTAAGTGTTGCCCAGGAACCATCAGGTGAGGCAATGGGGATCTCTTTTATTCCCCCGGTTTCGGAGTTTCAATTCGGGAGCACAAGTGCTTCTGGTGGTGCAGTTTCAGCCCCTGTACCCATACCATCATGCACTCCGCCATCGATACCACCATTTCCACCAGTATCACAACCACAATCCACCAATCCATTCGCATCTGCAATGTCTTAGGGAGAGCCGACCCGTGATGGCACCCCAGTCTCTAGACAGCATACACCAACTTCTCAACCATTTTCTCAACCACAACCTGTTCTATTTAAACCTCAACCCACATTCCAACCTACACAACCACAACAATACCAACCACCTCTTCAGCAACAGTACCATCATCCAAAGGAAGAGGAGAGATATGATGAAGAAGATGAAGGATGGGTCCCACCAGCACCACAACAACCATGGGACCGAGGTCGAGGACCTCCCAGAAGAATACAGCAGCATCAACAGCCACGAGGTCAGCAGGGATACAATGATCCTCAATGTTATGGTAATCCTGCTCAACCTTTACACTTTGCACAACCGAGGGGGCAATCGGTTGCATCACACTTCCAGCCACGGGAGTATGATGACTCATCGCCCATCTATATTCCTGATGATGTAGAACACCATGTAGAAATTAGGCCCCAGCTGATAGGAATATTAACTCAATTTAGAGGATATAAAACTGATGACCCATACAATCATTTGTATGAGTTCATATCTATCGTGAATGCTAATCCTCCTAGAAATGCCAATAGGGATGATTTTAGATTAAGATTATTTCCTTTCACACTAAAGGATAAGGCCAAATATTGGTTCACTTCTCTTCCATCTAATAGTATCACTAGTTGGGATCAACTCAAGGCGAAATTTTTACAAGAATTCTACCCAGTTAGTAAAACAACGGAGGTCAGACGAGAAATTCAAAACTTTCAGCAGCAGCCTGGAGAGGCTTTCCATGAAGCGTTTGATAGGTTAAAGGAGTTATTGCGATCCTGCCCGTATCATGAAGTTCGTAAATGGCAGTTAGTGAAATTATTCTTTGAAGGAGTCAGCGAAACACATCAGGCGATGATAAATGCCTCATCAAGTGGGACATTTATGTGGCAAAAGCCAGAAGACGCTTGGAGATTCCTGGAGCAGTTGAGCTTAGGATCGAAAGTCAGTGGAACCATGAAGGATAACACAGTTTATGTAGCGAATGTTGAAGCAGAAAGCAAGTGGAAGACAGAAATTCAGAAAGAGTTAAGTGCTGTGAGTAAGAAGTTTAATCAAATGCTCGCGAGGTTTCAGCAATAGAAGGGAGCATATGTGTTGCATGGGCAAGTTATATGCAATACATGTAGGGGTATAGGACATAATCATAATGAGTGCTCAATGACCCATGAAGAGATTAGTCAAGTGCATGGGTATGGTTGATTTCACAACACACCAAGACCATTCCGAAACAATCAACAACGGGAAGTGAGACAACAACCAATGAGGCAGCAGCAAGTGCAACCTCCACTGCCAGCAGGAGGAGTAAACATTGGTATACAGGAAATGTTTGGGATGTTAGTCAAGCTTCAGGAAGTGGAGAAGTCTAATTCAGAAGCAATTCTGAAGTTAGGAGAATTGATTATTAAGATGGAAGAGGATAGAGCTCAGGAAAGGACGCAGGCGTCAAAGGTACAAGTAAATGAAGTGATCAGGCTTAGGAGCGGGAAGAAAGTGGATAACAAGGTTGCAGCCCTGCCCATGGACGAAGATAGTGATGTAGAGATAATCTTTGATGAAAAGGAAGAGATGGAGAAAGAAGAAAAGAAAGATAAGGAGGAACAAGCGAAGAAGAAGAAGCAAATGAGTACATGGGAGAAAGGAGAATCAAGTGGGATAGTTCCTTTTCCTACAGCCTTGGAAAAGCCAAAAAAAAGACCATATGGGAAGAAGGGACCACAGGCAGAAGATATGTGGGAACTATTTTGTCAAATTAAGGTTAACATTCCTCTAGTTAAACTCATTAAGGAAGTTCCTGCATATGCTAAATTTCTCAAGGACATGTGCATACATAAGAAACATATCTTGTCCCATTTGCCTAAGATGATTAGCTTACCTGAGAATGTAATCTCTATCTTAATGGACGTGCTTCCTCCAAAGATGAAGGATCCTGGAGTTCCTCTCATCTCAGTAGATTTAGGCAATGTGCCCATTAAAAGGGCTTTGTTAGATTTAGGTGCAAGTGTGAACATATCACCTGGACAGTTATTTGACAAGCACGAGTTTGGCACCATGAGATCTACCGACGTAATTTTGCAATTGGCAGATAAATCTACAAAGATCCCCAGGGGAATGTTAGTTGATGTCATCATCAAGGTGGGAGAATTTTACTACCCAGCAGATTTTCTAGTTTTGGACACTCGTCAGGCGACAAATGGAGAACAACCCATGATCATTTTAGGGCGATCATTTTTGGCCCGGCCAATGCAATATCGCTTGTCGCACTGGAGAAATGGGAATATCTTTTGGGCACCAACAGGCCAAGATCAATATTTTCAATGCCAACGTCAAGGGAAGTGGCATGGAAGAAGAGGAGTGTTATCACGTAGATATTATAGATGAGCTAGTGCAGCAGTACACTCTAGAGGTACTTCAATCAGAGGCGAGTGAGACTCAAGATGAAGGAAGTGTTGAAAATGATGAGAAGCAAAAAGAAGTAGAAGTAGAAGGAGAGAAGGGTTTGAAGTCTGAAGAATGCGCTCACATAGAGAAGTTACCGACAGAGATTCCAAGGACGCTGAAACCCTCCTTACAAGAACCACCGAAGATGGAATTAAAGCCGCTACCAAAACACTTAAAGTATTCCTTTTTAGGAGACAAGGATACTTTGCCTGTGATTTTAGTAGCAGACTTGACGGGGGAACAAGAAAAGGAATTGCTCAAGGTATTGTCTAAGCACAAGGAGGCCATTGGTTGGACGATCGCAGACTTAAAAGGAATTAGCCCAACCACGTGCATGCATAGAATCATCACAGAAGAAGGTGTCAAACCATCCAGGGATACGCAAAGGAGATTGAATCCAAATCTAAAGGAAGTTGTTAAAAAGGAGGTTCTCAAATGGTTAGACGCTGGAATCATATACCCGATTTCTGACAGCGAATGGGTTAGTCCGACACAGACAGTGCCGAAGAAGTCTGGAATAACTGTTGTGGATACGAAAGATGGTGACAAGGTATCCACAAGGCCCGTAACCGGATGGAGAGTCTGTATCGATTATCGAAAACTCAATACTGCTACATCTAAAGACCACTTTCCATTGCCGTTCATCGATCAGATCGTGGAGAAGCTAGAAGGACAGAAGTACTACTGTTTCTTTGATGGGTATTCTGGGTACAATCAGATTGCAATCCACCCAGAGGATCAGGCAAAGACAACATTCACGTGCCCTTATGGCTCTTTTGCTTTTCGCAGAATGTCATTCGGGTTGTGTAACGCGCCTGCTACATTTCAACGATGCATGATGGCGATCTTTTCTGATAAGATTGGTAATGCATTAGAAAACTTCATGGACGACTTTTCAATCTTTAGACCGACGTTCGAAGCCTGCTTGGGACAATTGGAGAATATATTCGAAAGATGTGTTGAATCCAATTTGGTGCTTTCCTGGGAAAAAAGCCACTTCATGGTCAAAGAAGGGATAGTGTTAGGTCACGTAGTCTCTGAGAGAGGGTTCGAGGTTGATTGTGCTAAAGTCAAGGTCATATCCACATTGCCACCCCCAACATCAGTGAAAGGGGTCAGATCATTCCTAGGACATGTGGGATTCTATCGTAGGTTTATCAAAGACTTTAGTACCATCTCCAAACCCCTCTGCGGTCTTCTCTTGAAAGATGCACCATTCATTTTTGATGAGGAATGTGTAAAGTATTCAATATCCTCAAAAATAAATTGGTTGAGGCTCCTATCCTGAAACCGCCTGATTGGACTCAACCGTTTGAAATAATGTGTGATGCCAGTGACTATGCTGCTGGTGCAGTATTAGGTCAGAAGATTGATCGGAAACCTGTAGTCATTTGTTATGTTAGTAAAACTTTTTCTGAAGCTCAATTAAATTACACAACTACTGAAAAAGAATTACTTGTCGTAGTATTTGCATTAGACAAGTTTCGATCATACATTTGGGGGTCCAAGGTAGTAGTGTATACTGATCATAGTGCCGTTAGACACTTGCTCGCTAAGAAGGAGTCTAAACCTAGATTGATTTGATGGATACTTTTATTGCAAGAATTCGATGTGGAGATTAAAGACAAGAAGGGAGCAGAGAATGTCGTGGCAGATCATCTTTTTCGATTGCCAGCTGAAGGATTGAAAGCAGGAATTAAGGATTCATTCCCGGATGAGCAGCTACTGGAGCTTACTGGAGCCCCTTGGCACGCAAACTATGTGAATTTCTTGGCTACAGGAGCAATACCGACACATTGGACCAAACAAAGACAAAAGCAGTTCTGCACATATGCAAAAAGATTTATCTGGGACGACCCTGACCTTTTCAAGGTGGGAGAGGATCAAATAATTCGGCGATGTGTGCCTGATAGTGCAATCGGTGAGGTATTAGAGCATTGCCATGCGTCAGCATGTGGAGGGCATTTTAGTGGTAAAAAGACAGGATATAAGGTTCTCGAAGCTGGATTATATTGGCCAACAATTTTCAGGGACGCACATCAAACTGCTAATGAATGCCTCAACTGCCAGCAGTTAGGGAACATATCAAAAAGGGATCAGATGCCCTTGAATCCAATCTTGGTAGTGGACATTTTCGATGTCTGGGGAATTGACTTCATGGGTCCATTTCCTACGTCACATGGTTATGTCTACATTCTAGTAGCAGTGGATTATGTGTCTAAATGGATCGAAGCAGAGGCAACCCGTACGAATGACCACCATGTGGTGTGTAAATTTGTGAATAAAAACATTTTCACTAGGCATGGAGTTCCGCGAGTAATCATTTGTGATGGAGGGTCCCACTTCAAGAATTTTAAATTTGGAAGATTGCTAAAGCACTATGGAGTAAATCATCGGATTGCAACACCCTATCATCCTCAAACGAGTGGCCAAGTGGAAGTATCTAATAGGCAAATAAAGGAAATCCTGCAAAAGACCGTCATGACTGATAGAAAGGATTGGTCACTTCGGTTGGATGATGCGCTTTGGGCATACCACACTGCTTACTAGACACTGATTGGAACAACTCCATATTGGTTGGTTTATGGAAAAGGCTGTCATCTCCCGGTTGAGCTTGCCAATCGTGCCTTATGGGCAATCAAACAAGTCAACATGGACTACACGGAAGCAGGAAAAGAAAGAAAACTCCAGTTGTCAGAATTAGATGAGCTACGAGACGAAGCATATGAAAGTGCGGCCACATACAAATCCAAAATGAAACGGTATCACCATGCCAAGCTCCGCTTGAAAACCTTTGAGGTAGGACAGAAAGTGTGGTTGTACAACTCGCGATTGAAAATATTTCCCGGGAATCTTAGGAGTAAATGTAATGGCCCTTATGCGGTGGTCAGCATCACAGATTATGGCGCAGTAGAGATTCAGGATTTGAAAGGTGGTCAACCATTTAAAGTCAATGGGCATAGGCTCAAACCTTATGTCGTGGCGGGAACGTTTCAGAAACTGGAGGTGGAGACAGTCGAATTCGTGGTAGATGTTCCAGTGTATACTGCATAAATCAGGTAAGTGTACGTCCGGCTGAAGACGTTAAACTTAGCGCTTGTCGGGAGGCAACCCGATCATCATTTGTACATTTGCATAATAATGCATCACATCCATTCTAATCACGGTGAGAAAAAGGCAAGTGTGGGGTCATTTTGGTAATTTTGCAATACCGCGACGCGGGATCTTAAGATCCGCGCCGCGCGTATTGAGTTTTCGTAATTACATTTAAAATCAGATTTTTAAACGCGACGCGGATAGAAGCTTCCCACGCCGCGACCTTATCTTTATTTGAAAATTAAAGTTAATCACTTAAACAGAGTCTTTGAAAGCTATCCAAAATCCCACATCTGCATATAATCAATTTGCGAAATTTGTGATTCTTTTCACCGCGGTAAAAGCCTCTCAATCAATCAAGTCATCTGCATTCTTTTCTCTTCACTGAAAAATCAAGTAAGTATTTCTTTTTCTCCTCTTTTTCTTTATAAGTCTTGAACTTGCCTAAATGATGCTATAATTCACAATGTCGTAGTCATCTGATGCAATTGATAGTCAAATTAGGTTCCTAGTACCGTACTGCATGAAACCCAATAGTTAGATTAGATTTAATGGGATTAAATTGGATAGAATGCTTGATTTTTGTGGCTGAAATCGTTCGCCGCGCCGTGGCCTGTACCGTCCACGACGCGTGTTATGAATTCTCATATGACGCGTCGCGGAATGCTACTAGCGCGCCGCGTCGAACGACAAAACAGTGCAGTAATTTTCAATTTTGTGATTTCTGCAGGCACGATGTCTTCTTCTGCAAGTTCAGAATCAATTGACTGGAACTCCTTGGCTACAGGAGTTGGCAGAACACAGGCTTATAGCTTCTACAATCGCCGATCGGTGCAGCAACACAAAAGAATCCTTCCCGCCCGGCTGGTCAACTGGGAGTTGACCAAGGAATCGGGAATCATGGATCATTTGCAAGATTGGTTGGTCTAAGGGGGCTACGATAATGGCGAGCTCATTTACACATGTCGGGCCATTGAAAACGTAGTTCACATGGAAGAACCTATTTATCGAGACGTGCTTTTGCAATTTCTTACAAGTTAACACTTTGATAATCAGCAGCTGGGGATGGACACTGAAGAAATGGTGCAGTTTCGGTTGGGTAATCACAACCGAAGCTGCAGTCTACGGGAATTTGATTATCGTATCGGGCTGTATACTGAGGAAGAATCGGAGGCACCGGGATTCGACACCTTCCACCGACGTGTTAATTCTGATGCTGATGATTCTTTCTCTCCTGCTGACTATTGGAGTACCATATCATCCACGCGGTATCACGAGAATACCGTATGCGAGGGGCTGATGCATCTACCGGCGCATCGAATGTTGCATCGGTTGATATCGACTATGATCTGGCCCCGTGCAGACGAGGACCGGGTCCTACCACGTGAGCTACATCTCATGTGGAGTTTGACGCGGATGCTCCAGACGTGCAACATTCCGTACTTTGTGGCTGACTACTTCAAGCAGATCACAGACGAACCATTGAAGCAAATCGCTCTCGGTGGGGGACATTATGTAATGAGACTGGCCCAGTCCTACGGGTTGCTATCCGAGCATACCACCCGTGGACTAACACTTGTTCAGCCAGTTCCATTCAGTCCGCCGACGACCATCTCCCGAGATGTGATCTATGTTGATGATGGGATCACAGCAGCTGAGCGATCGCCATTTCCGGTGCTGAGGACAGAGCCTTCAACTTCCAAAAAGCGACCGCGGGTGACTGTCAGTTTACCCCGAGGGCTTTCCCCGGCCACCATGGAGTCGCGATATTTGGCTAATGAAGTGAAGACAGTTCAAAGAGCCTTGCAGACCCACATACGGGAACACCAGATCCAGTCGGCTGCAGCGCGTGAAATCGAGAAAAAAACGAAGAATACACAAACGCAACTCCTCTGGCTAGCTGACTGTATGATTACACTCATGGCGAAAAACAAATGTGTCCCACCGAGACCCCAGCCGATGATTAAAGAGGAAGAAGAGGAGCCTATGGAAGAGGATCCGGAGGAAGTGGAAGATGAAGAGGACGACACTGCACATAATTGAAAAGAAAAGGGATGTAATTATTTTTTGAACACTTTTTAGTACATTCTTTTGATTTGCATTTTTTTGATAGGATTAGTTTAAAGATTTGTTTTTAGATGTTGGTTAGGGAAATAAGCCTCATGCAGGCATTATATATTAATAAACAATAATGGTTTGTGTGTTGAATAGTTTCTTGTGAGTTTTGAAAATAAAGTAATCTGTTGAAATTACCGCGCCGCGGCACCATTATAGTACGCGACGCGGTCTTTTCCCATTCGACATTGATTTCAACTCACGAAATTACCGCGACGCGCGTCCTTCCATCACGCGCCGCGGTCATCCGCAACACATATATTTTGCTTATTGTGTATATTTTATGTTTGCATTTAATGTTTTGTTGAGTTATGCATGTTATACCAAATTGGGGAGGAGTTTTCTCAGACAAGTGTGGGGTCACCGTGCCCCCTCCACTTGTCTTGACCACCGGCGTGTTCACTGTTGTGCCACAACTCCAGATGCGAAATCAATGACACTTTTTGTTCGAATTTGTACCTGTGATACCGAATACCAACCAAGTAGTCTACCGTCAAAAGGGGTAACTCTTTCTCCCTTGTTCTAAAATATTTTTATGTACAACGGGGATGTTGTACGGTTTTAAGTGTGGGGTGTGGACGGTCGAAAGAGAAATTTTTGAAATTTTTGCAGAAAAGACCAATTCTAAAATTTTTTAGCAACTTTTTCAAAATTTTTACTAAATTGTAATTTTGAAACGAATGGTTTGTGATTGTGATAGCATTAGTATTTTTCAAGAGATACTCTTTAGTTGTGATCATGCTATTAGTTAGTCAAACAAGATGAGTTTTAGGAGTTAGACGATTAGAGTGTTTTAGGATTGGAATTTAGGAAGGAAATGTCAATCTGTGGCCTTTGTTGTTCGAGCCGGTAGGTCCGAAAAGGGTGGCCTCGAAGAGGCATTTATGCACCTTACCACCTAAGATCGTCTGGTTTGGGATGGTATTTTCGAAAGCTCGTTACACGGACAGCATCGAAAGTCATGGACAATTCCTTAATGGCCTTTAGAATCTGAATGAGTAAGTACACTTCATTGTGGACAGAAAATTTGTAATCAAGGGTTCTCTAGAAAGCCATGAATTCCAAAGAACACTCTGATTAGGTTCTCGCGAACTATTTCACTCTAACTCGTGAGGCAATAAGCTTTGAAATTGAACACAGTCGAAAATTGTTTGAGTCTTAGTTAGAATTTATTAAAAAAAAACTCTCTTGCTTGGGGACAAGCAAGGCACAAGTGTGGGGTGTTTGACAACGCCTAGTGATATTACATATTTTAGTCGTTGTTGAGCCCTATTCTTAGTGAAATTATATCATATATATCATGGTATTCTCACTTTTCGTGCCAGTACTTGTTTGGAAGAAAATAATGTAAACTGTGACCAAAAGCGTACAAATTGGAGAAAGTTTGGAGAAGAAGGAAAAATCAGGAAAATACGTACGCGCGCCGCGGGAATCAAGAAGGCGCGACGCGGATACAAGGCGGTGGAACAAAATTCAAAGTCCGAAGAAACGGGGATAAAGTCTTATGCGCGCCGTGGTTTACTTAATTGCGCGGCGCGGCTGCGGGAAAATTGCAACTATAAATAGAGCCATTTACAGCCGAAAACCCTAGCAAAGACTCGGTGGAAAAACGAACTGAAGGCTCTTTGACTCCGTGATTAAGCATCAGCAACCTCTCAATTGGTATTTTATGTTTTAGAATTTAATTTCATTTTAGTATTAGTTAGCAATAGTGGCTAGGGTCTTTGGGAGTGACAACCACATACCTTAGCACTTTAGTTTATTGTTTTTCAGTATTGGTGATTGTATTGGATCATTGGAATTCGTTTTTGGTTAATGAGAAGCATTTGGTTACAAGTAATCTTTGTTTTTCGGCGTTTTGATGATTGTTATTGGTTTTGCATGCTTGTGTTGTGTTTGGATGTTTGATTTGACCTTGTTGGACAGTTTTCCCTCGCTAATTACAGTAGCCAATTAGGTTAGTCATTTAGGTTTGAACTTTAGCCATTGAATGTCCCATTGGACCTTAATTCTTGGTTTAGTTTATGCCTTGTTTTGGTTTATATTTGGATTGTTGGATGCCTTTGTTTACTTCTGAATTAGAGATGTACTTCTGATTTCAGAAAGTAACTAGGTTTGGTTTGAAGCTTAGCTTAGTTTATGCTTGTTTTGGGAGTGTTTAGTTTAGGATTTTCGAGTTTTAGTGGCAAGGGTTTGGAAACTGAAGTCCTCCGACTATAGCGTGACACTATAGTTGGTAATCTGTCATCTGGTCTGACCACGTAGCTCCTGCGGATCGACCCTGACTACCACTGTGGTAGTGTGTGTGTTAGGTTTCTCTTATTTTTGACCGCACGATGACCTAGGCGTGTCAGATGACCACACTCAATGATGGCAAGAATGGTGGTCCTCTGACAGTCCACACAAGTTATCCCTTTCTACAGCCTTTCCCACCAAAAATCTTGGTGGAGTATAAGCAGTTCGACCTCGTGGAGGTCTAGCACAAAAGGGGTTGGTGGCCGGCGGTGATCACTCGTACAACTCCTCACAGTCAGTTCCATGTGGGACTGGCTGATGGGACCAGGCTCTTCGTGGATGAGAGCGAGGTGTGAATCCACCAGGCTTTCCATTTGGGTGATCCTCCCATGTGGCACTACTATAAGCTGTAGGAGGTTGATGTAATTTCTTCTTTTGATGTCATGTACTTCGTTCCTATAGTTTGAATAAAGTTTGCCATCTTTTGCCTTTTTGATTTTCTTCCTGCAAAGTAAATACAGCCAACAAAAAATAGATACAAAAAAAAAACTTCTTGGAAATAAATAAAATAAAGAAAAATATTTTTGTGATTTTGAGTAAGTGAAAGTAAAATAAAATAAAACAAAATAAAACAAAATAAACGTAAAAATAAACGAGGTAAACCAAGTATACAAAAGGATACATCCATTCCGAATCCATTATCTCTTAATTGCGATTCCGAGGTATTCCGAAAATCGGAATCAATAGGAATATTTAAGTAGAATTCAGAACAGATTCAGCTTCCATCATTCCTAGCCCTTGTAGAAATCGATTGAATGTGAGTTCAGGTAAGGCCTTGGTAAAAAATGTCTGCTAATTGATCAGTTGAGCGAACAAAATGGATTTCAATGTTACCATCTTCAACATGATCTTTGATGAAATGGTATCTAAGTGCAATGTGTTTGGTCTTTGAGTGTTGCACTGGATTGTGGCAGATCCGAATCGCACTTTCTGAATCACAATAAAGTGGAATACGTTTCATACTGATGCCATAGTCTCTCAGTTGGTTTTGAATCCAAATGATCTGAGAGGTGCAGGAAGCAGCGGCGATGTATTCAGCTTCAGCTGTAAAGAGTGAGACACATGTTTGTTTTCTTGATTGCCAGCTCACGAGTTTGCCATCGAGAAGTTGACATCCTCCTGAGGTGCTTTTTCGATCTAATCCACATCCACCAAGATCTGCATCGGAAAATGCTTGTACAAAAAATCCAGATCCTGATGGATACCATAGCCAAGTGAAGTTGTTCTCTTCAGATATCGGAATATGTTTTTCGCAGCAGTGAGATGTGGCTCTCAGGGGTTAACCTGATATCTAGCACAATAACATACAGCAAACATAATGTCAGGTCGACTAGAAGTAAGGTAAAGAAGCGAACCTATCATTTGTCGATAAAGTGTGATGTCTGCTGCAGGTTTTTCCAGAGAAGGAGTGAGCTTAGTTCCGAAAGCCATCAGAACTTTGACTTTAGAATCTCCCATCATTCCGAATTTTTCCAAGAGAGACTTGGTGTAAGCTTCTTGATTGATGAAGATTCCTTCCGAACTTTGTCTGATATTGAGGCCTAAGAAGAAGTTGATTTTCCCCCATTGAACTCATTTCAAACTTCGTTTCCATCAGTTTTTGGAACTCAGCTGTTAAACTTGGTTGAGTAGATCCGAAAATGATATCATCAACATAAATTTGAACGATCATAAGGTGATTTCCTTCCTTTTTACAAAAGTAGGTCGGATCGACAGAGGCTTGCTTAAATTTAGACTGCTTGAGGAAGCGAGTCAGTGTTTCGTACCACGCTCTTGGAGCTTGCTTTAGACCATAAACTGCCTTATCCAGAACACAGCAGTGATCTGGATGTTTTCTGTTGACAAAGCCGGGCGGTTGTTCAACGTAGACGATCTCTTCTAGTTCTCCATTAAAAAATTCACACTTTATATCCATCTGATAGACATCGAAACCCTTATGTGCCGCATATGCAAGAAAGATCCGAACAGATTCCAATCTAGCAACAGGTGCGAACGTTTCTTCATAATCAATTCCTTCTTCTTGACAATAGCCTTTGACTAACAATCGAGCTTTGTTCCGAATGACATTACCTTCTTTGTCGAGTTTGTTTCGGAATACCCACTTCATTCCGAGAACATATGCTTTTTCCGGAGTCGGAACTAATCTCCAGACCTTGTTGCGTTCAAATTCATTCAACTCGTCTTGCATTGCTTGGACCCAGTCAGCATGATCAAGAGCAACTTTGACCGTTTTGGGTTCGATCTTAGAGATAAACAAATGGAACATGCAAAATTCCACTTTGGAAAATAATGCAGTTTGTTTTTCTTTGATCTGAGCCCGAGTAAGAACACCGGCAGAAGTTTCTTCGATTATTTGAGATTGTAGATGATCTCTTGTCCATTTGAGCATCGGTGGATAATTCGGATCGTATTCAGGATTAAGCTCTGCAAAAATTTCTTCTGTTTCCGATTGAACCTCAGATTGAGTGTCAACGCCATTATTATTTTCAATCACATTCTCCCCCTGGAAGTTTGCATGAGATCCAGTGTTTATGGAGTTCTCCCCTTCAAATGTAGGTATGTTTGCCTCTGGTTCAGGAGACGGACCCTCCCCCTGGATGGGTGTAGAATTCTCCCCCTGACTGGACAGTCGGAATTGTTAACTTCAAATACTAGAGGTTCTTGTGCAGTAGAATTCGGAACATCAGAAGTAGGAATGGAATGATCAGTATTCGAAATCGGAATATCTGATGAGTGTTCTTGCGAAATTTCGCTTGCGTTGACTGCATTGTCTATTATTTTCAGCAGCTCATCCCCTTGATTATCTTTAGCCTTTGCTTCAGCTGACTTCGCAGTTTCAGGTTCATAGAATAAGTTCATCAATTCCTCGTATAGATTCATAAGAGGAATCGTTGTATGATTGGACTCGGGAAAGATTACTTGTGATTACGTTGTAGACTGCTTTTCTCTGGAAGTGTACTTGTCATCGAAGGTGACATAGTATGTTTCTTCAATCTTCCGAGATCGTTTGTTCAGAACACAGTAGGCTTTAGAGGTAAGCGAATATCCCAGAAAAATTCCTTCATCAGCCTTTTCATCCCACTTGACTCGTTTCTCTTTCGAGTTAAAAATGAAGCACTTAGATCCGAAAACATGAAAGAATTTCACGTTCGGTTTTCTTTTGTTGAGGATTTCATAAGGAGTAAGTAGAAATCTTTTATTGATGGTTGAACGGTTCTGAGTAAAACATGCTGTTGCGATGGCATCAGCCCAGAAGTATAAAGGAAGTTTCGCAAAAGAGAGCATGGTGCGAGCAGCTTCACATAAGGAACGATTGCGTCTTTCCACCACTCTATTTTGTTGAGGAGTATAGGGAGCTGAAAAGTTATGAGAAATTCCTTTGCTGATGAGAAAGTCATCGAGAACCTGATTGTTGAATTCCGTGCCATTATCGCTTCTGATCATCCGAACCTGCTTTCGGAGAAGTACTTCTACTTGCTTTGATAAAATCTATCATATTCGTTGCTTCTTCAGATTTTTGTTTAAGAAAGAATACCCATGTGAAACGAGAGAAATCATCCACTACAACCAAAATGTACTTATTGTGAGCTACACTTTCGATTCCAGATGGTCCACAAAGATCGATATGCAATAATTCCAGTGGTTCAAGGATCTTTGTGTTGATTATCATAGAATGGCTCTTTCTACTTTGTTTTCCGAGTTCGCAAGCGTCACATAGACGATCCTTATCATACTTTAGCAGCGGTAATCCACACACTGGATCACCAAGTACAAGTTTGTTAATATCTCTGAAGTTCATGTGAGATAAACGTCTATGCCATAGCCAGCTATCATCGTTCGCAGCTTTTGTGAGCAAGCAGATGGCAGGTTTTCCTTGGATGGGTCGCATATCTAAAGGAAACATTTCTCTTTTTCTCTTTGACTTTAGAACGATCTTTTTAGATTTCTTTTCAATTAATTCGGAACCATCTTCATCAAATGAAACTTTGAGGCCAGTTCCAACTACTAATTGCGAAACATTGATTAAATTGTGCTAAAGACCTTCAACAAAAGAAACATTGCGAATTGAAATTTCACCGTTTGTAATCATGCCATATCCTTTGATTTTTCCTATCGCATTGTTGCCATAGCTAACTCTTCCTCCATTTGGCAGCGAACAATACTGTTCGTCACGTAGTACCTGTACAAATTAGAGAGATTTAGGAACCCAAACCAATGTGGGTCCATGTGAGAATTTCTGAGTAATAGGAAATATGCATGATTTTTCAACCCAAAATGACTTTTTCGTAGGTGGTTGATTTTTCTTATTTTCAATATTGAACACTTTTGTTTTTGTGGTTCGCCAAACTTCTTTAGCAAAACGAGATTTTGTAGGAATAAAAGAGTTTGAATTTGGAAAATAGTGAGTTTTATGATTTGGAGAATTTCCGAATGATTCGGAAGTTTGGTTAATTGAGAGATTGGTTTTGATTCGAAATTGACAACATGTTGAACCAATTTGTTGCTGTTGAGAGTTTGTTTTATTTCTGGTTCAGGGTAGAGCTTGGCATTGCCCTTTAAGTCGTTGGACTTAAAGATAGGTGTTGAATCCTTTGTCTTTGGTGGCGTAGAGAATTTTGGTTTTGAAGTTGAGGTTTGTTGAGGTTTTTGAATCAGAACAGTATTGACTTTTTGAAATGAATTCGGGTTAGGAAGAAAGTGACTTTTGTCATTTTTATTTCTCCAAAATTGTTTTCTTTCCTTCAGGTTCTTTTTGTATCTTGCATTCATCTGTTTCCTTTTGGCAATAAGCTCTTCAGGAGACTTATGAATGCGAGATGTTGAACATGTATTAGAAACGGGTTTGAAAGTACTAGAGCTAGAATTTGACAAATGCTTTGTGCCCCACGAGCCAGACTACGAGAATGAATCTTTGCGATTCAGAGATCCTGAAATATAATTGCCTCGGGACTTCCAAGAGGTCAACAATTTTTACGAAAGCTACTGAATTTTCTGAAATAAGATTTTTCTTAGATTCAGTTGGGTTATTTATGAATTCCGAACAATCAATCTCGTCCTCAACAGATATCTCACTCATTTCACTTTCATCAAAATCATAAATATTCTCATTAATGAGAGTATTATCAGAATTTAATTTGGTGCTTAATGAGTGAAAGTTTTTTTAAGGTTGCAGTCTTAATCTCTTCTTGATCATTTTCATAAAAATATTCTTTAACCATGTTTTTATGTTCTTTGGACTGAATGTAACTTTCAATTTTGTCAAGTCCGATACGATATGCTTCCGAAACATCATCAGATAAAACAATGGTTTCACATCTGTAGCATTCAGCGTCGATTTCATCCTCTTTTCAATTCAAGAAAGGGTAAAATCATTTTGTGTAAACCCCTGCCTATATCACTATCAAGATGCAGTTGAGTAATGTTATTGTAAAGCCGTTTCGCAATCAAACAAAAAATATTTCTCTGTTTAACAAGCAATAAATTATCTCTTTTAACATAAATGATATCATCCCTTGCTCTAATTAACTCATGTTCCAACGCCTCGATTCTCATTCGCCTCTCCTCATTTTTATTCAATACCCTGCTCAATTGATCATTTAGGTTAGAATTACTTAGTCGTGTTCTTTTTAAACTATCACTAAAACTAGAAACAGTGAACCTTAGATCATCTAATTTCTTTATCATAACTGGAAGAGAAAATATTTAACGATTTAAGGATAGAGCGTACCTTGTTTACGACAGCCTCGCATTCTTCAACCTGTTCCGAAACAGGCTTAGCAGCAAAACAACTCGCTGATGTTTGGCATCCATCTGTAGAGTACCCATTGCTTTCGGAGCTGTCTGCTTTCACCATCAGGCATCGACCGTGCGTTGGATTTCTCACCTCTTCATCCTCCGAATCCGTTGACCAGACTTCAACAGCACCGTACTCACTATCCTCCTTTACCACAAAAGCTGACTTGGCATTAGAAGCATCGTTCTTCTTCAACTCCGCAATCTTCTTTGCGTAGTATGCTTCGTCTTTCACCTGCTCCTTTTCCTCTGTCTGCTTTCGGAGCAAGCAGTCTTTGATGAAGTGGTTCTTGCCTTTGCAAAAGTGGCAGTCATAACCAGAGTCACCTACTAGCTTCTTCTCATCTTCAGTCTTTTGCTTCCTTTGATTGTCCACCTGTGTCTTTTCAGAATTGAACCCTCCCTGTCGACTTCTGTTCTTGAACATGGAGAAGTTTTTCTTGAAGAACTTCTTGGGATTGGACACCATCAAGGTTTTTTCTTCCCTTGTTAAGTCTTCATCGGAAAAATCAGATTCCGAATCCTCATCAGCAGTTTTCTTTCCCTTTGCAACAAGAGCGAGAGTACCCAGACTTGCAGTAGCTTTCGCTTCTGAAGTGATCTCCTTTTCATGTGATTTAAGGATGCCCATGACCTTGGCAAGAGAGTAGTTTTTAAATTGTTTGTGAGCCTTGATTGTAGAGACAATGGCCTTCCACTCTGGTCGAAGACTGTTCAAGAAAGTGACTTTTTGCTCAATCACTGTGTGAGCAATCTTGTACTTAAGCAACCTACTAAGAAGATGGTTGTAGCGATTGAAAGTTTGTGTCAGGGTTTCTTCTGGTCCTTGTTCAAAAGATCTAAAATCGGAAAGAAGAGTGGTTTGAACCGAGTGCTCTAGATCAGCATCTCCAGAGTACGATTCCTGTAACCTATCCCATATTTCTTTCGCTGTCTCACAGGAGCTTACCAAGCGAAGAGTATCTACTTGAAGAGCGAATCGAATAATCCTGAATGCCTTTATGTTGCACATCAGATTATCCTTTTCGTCTTGTGGGATGTTAGTGTGAGTGTGAAGAAGGTCATTGTATTCTTTTAGGGTTTTGATAACCCTCCTTGTGGTAGTGTGAGCGAAGGTTTCTTCTGTGATGGCTTGCCATATTGTTGCCCCATGTTCTTCTATGCCAAGAACATAATCTTTAAAGTGCAGTGCCCAGACCTCATATTCTTGAGTGAAAATGATCGGAGTCCTAGTGGTAGATCCAATGCTGCTGGACAAATTGAAGGATTGAGTGTGTTGATCGTCGTATGCAATGTGATCTTGTTAATGTATGAATCAGATGTGTATAAATGAATCGAGAAAAAATTTAAACCAGAGATCAGCAACTGATATCTAAAATCGATTGAACCGATGAAGATAATCAGAGATAGATCTGTGAACAAAAATTTTAAAAACTCGACAGAAGAGATATGTAAAAAGTACACGATATCCTGCTCTGATACCAATTGTTGAAACAAGAATGAGTGGGATCTAGATTCAATAATGCAGATTAAGAATAATAAACAAGAACACACAATCTGTAGAACTGATGTCGAATGATTATAATGCAACTCAAGAAAAATTTGAAGAGAACTATTTTGTATGAGTGTCGCAAAAAGGTTCACAAAAGTTAACCCTAAAGAGGGTACGTGCATGCCTTAAATACAAAACTAAGTATGGAAGGACAGACCCATTCCATAACGTACAGCTAATCTATAGGCATAAAATCAGGTACAATATCATAACCACAAACATAAAATCAGCACTAAATCGTAACCGCAATTGACTCAATCAATTCTGACCTAACACATGAATTGTTGGGCTGGGGTATATGCTGTCACTCACAGCCTCCTCCTCAACATCCTTATTAACCAAATTGTCTGATGATGGTATGGACTCACTCATCACCAGCTTAACATCATTAACATTTTCAAAAACATCAAAAGTTGTTGAGTCAGAGGCAGCATTGTCACCTACAACCTCTTCCTCAACAACATTATCGACCCTCTGAGTGGTCTCTTGACTTTCCCAAGGTGCATGTCCTTCCATCACATGTTTTGGTGATGCAGGTTCACACACCATATCATTGGTATAAAAACCACTCGCCTCGGGTTTTGGCAAGGGTGGCGGACATTTCCTACTTTCCTCTAACTGATCTAATGAAGCTTGCAATCTGACAAGAGCATCGGCCTGATCCTTCTATATTTGGTAGGTTTTAACCATGAGTTCCCAAAGTTGGGTCCAAATTGCAGGATTTTCAGGTTGAGATGACTCCTCGGTCTGCCATCCATTGTCATCGAATGATCCATTGTAGCAATCATCCTCGTAATAGTTGTCAGCCGGATTTTCATAATACTCATATTGATCCGGGTACATGTAATCACCCATTAGAAGGATGTACACATACCAAAAAGACTAAATTCAAACATAAAAAAATCAAAAACAACCCTGCTGATCACCTAATCTTAAGCTCACAACTCCCCGGCAACGGCACCAAAATTTGACACGCCTAGGTCGTCGTGCGGTCAAAAATAGTAAAAACCTCACTCTCACTAGTATAGTGGTAGTCAGGGTCGATCCACAGGAGTTTCGTGGTCAAGATAGGTGATAGATTATCAACTGTAGTGTCACGTTACAGCCAGAGGGACTAATCTTCTACTTTCCCAAAAACAATCCAAAAACATAAAACTCAAACAATTGCCAAAACAAAGCATAAACTAAATGGAACTTAAACTAAAATCTAACCTAGCTTGCTTACTGAAATCAGAAGTAAGATTCAGAATCAGAAACAAACAAGATCAATCCAAACACATCCAAAGCAATAACGCATAAATAAATGTAAAATAAGCAAACCAACATGAACTGAATGATTAACTCTATTAAACACCAATCCAGAAGGTTCAAACAGTAAACAACGAAAATAAAATCTATAACTATTGCTACTGGTTGTCATACCCAAAAACACTAAGCTAATAACTAAGAAAAATTGAACTAATCATGAAATTAAATGAAAAAACATAAAATACCAAGAATGGCTGCTGAAATCCGAAACTTGGAGTCAAAGAAGCCTTAAGTCACCTTATGGGTCGTTCCTTGCTTGCTGATTTCGACCTAATGGCCTCTATTTATAGTTGTGGAATTTTAAGACCTGCGTCACGCATAGCTCAAAACCGCGGCGCGCATAGAGCCTTATCCCCGATTTTTCGTCATTTCAATTTCTTCCACCGCCTCATCGTTGACTCAGCGTACAAGAAAAAGGATTATTGGAGACTGACATAATCAGTGTCTGATCGTCAATAATCAGTCTCTAATGAGAATCAGAGACTGATTTAGCTAGTCCCCAGCTAGTCCTAAAAACCTAGTCCTAGATAGTGAAATTTTTAAGTATCTGGGACTAAAAATTAGTCCCTAATGCATCAGAGTATCAAAGACAGAAAATCAGTCTTCGATAATATATCTTTCAGTCTCTAATTTGTTTTCTTTGAGTCCCCGGTTTTAGGTCCTATCAGTCCGTGACATTATCTTTTAGGGACTAAATATCAGTCTTTGATACAATCATGTTCGGTTTTCAATATCTATCCTTCAAGGCCGTGTTTTGAAAACCGGACCGGACCAGACCAGACCGGCCATTCAAACCCGTTTGTTTTGTCTAAAAAATACGCTGCAACGGAACCGTTAAGAACCAGACAGTTTATTAAAAACCGGACTGGTTAATCTTTTAAACCAGTTTTTTTGAAAAAAGAAAATATATTACTTTTCATGAAATTATCAAGTAGTTTAAGGCGCAAACATTGAAGTAAGCCACACTTGCTTTACTCATCCTTTCCGCGTTCCCCTTATATAATACCAGTTCTAGAAGCATTTTAGTTACCCAGACCGACGTGGGATGAAGTTGCTTATTTCTTTTTACACACATTTGCTTGCTCCAAACTTTTAGTTTGTTTTCTATTTCTTTTTCGATTTTTTTTTGGGTAAAGAGGGCGGCACCTCTGGAAAATTTATTAATAAAAAGAATAAATACAATATAAGGCTGGGGACTCCCCACCAAAAAACAAAAAATCCATCGGGACAGGCCCCAACGGACAACAAGCTAAACTAGGAACCAAAACAAGATAAGGAACCAGAAGCAAACAAGAACATAAAGGAAAACAACCTGCAAAACAAACAAACCATACAATCCAAAACAAGCAGAAAAAGAAAGAAAGCACAAAGGAAGGAAATTAAGGGAGGGTCCAAATAGTTTTAGCCAAATCCACATTAGTGCAAGTTTTCATTGATAGACTCAGCAGTCTACAGCGGATATCATCCTTAATAGTATTCACGACAGCATGATGGGATCTTTTTATGTTTTTAAAAATGCGTAAATTTCTTTCCCGCCATATGTGATATACAGCTCCAGCAAAAACAAGTCTTCTAATGATGGACCATATGGTCTTGTTCTTATTACTGGGGTTGAGTTGACTAATGATATCAGACCAGCTATCAGGGGAGAAGGAGAGATTCATGACGTGATGGAGGTCATGCCAAACCAAAGAAGCGAAAGAACATTCAAAGAAGAGATGGGTAAGGGAATCCTGACAGTCCCCGCAGAACGCACAAATGAGATTGGAATTAGTGTCCCAAATTTTGATATTAACCGTTTTACTTTTTTGGAATATTTAACTTTGAATGATTGATCCTTTTGATTGGTATAAACGTTATATATATATATATATATATATATATATATATATATATATATATATATATATATATATATATATATATATATATATATATATATATATATATATATATATATATATATATATATATATATATATATATATATATATATATATATATATATATATATATATATATATATATATATATATATATATATATATATATATATATATATATATATATATATATTATGTTTATATTTATATATACGGTTTTTAGAACCGGTCCAACCAGTTGAACCATCGAACCGATAAAGAGACCGGTTTAATGTTCGGTTCGGTTTTAAAAACATTGCTTCAAGGCCCCCCACTAATATCATAATAGTCCTTGATAATATCATTATGGGACTGAATACTAGTGTTTATATTTTCTAATTTAGTCTCTAATATTACTTTTCAGCGACTAAATATCAGTCTCTAGTATAATGTAATTCAATCTTTAACTTGGGTTTTGACTGAATATCATACTCTAATATAATCTATGTCTTTAACTTGGTTTTTCAATCATTAGATATAATCGCTTTTCAAGTGACTAACTTTCAATCTAACACATAGTTTTGTGAGGTTTTCCTCCAAATGCTAAATTGATGCAATAAATAGGTTCAGTCGCAAATAAGTTTCTCTCTAAAATGAAAATTGATGCTAGTTTATCCCAAACTGAAATTCTGTCCCTAAGCTTTTTCCTTGTAAATAGAATTCGTCATTGGTTCATCAGTTTCTAATATATTGTATTAATGACAAAATAATTAGTCTCAAATACTAAAATTCAGTCTTTAACAAGTTTCCTTCCAAATAAAAATTGGTGCATTCCATTAGAGACTAAATTTCGGACCTTAATAAGTTCTATACAAAATAAAAAATACACAAATTTATCTGTAACTAAAATTCAGTCTCTAATAAGTTTCCCTCCAAAGTCAAATTTGGCGATAATCTATCAGAGACTGAAATTTAGTCCCTAATGTGTTTCCCTCCAAACATAAATTGGCGCAAATGTGTCACGGGCTGAATATTAGTCTCAGATACGTTTGGTCAGTCCCTAATAATTTACATATTAAAATAAGTCTCAGATATTATTTAAGACCGAGTCATTGGTCCTAGATAAATGGTATTTAAGACTGATTATTTAGTTTCTAATATGTTAGTCACAGATGGCTATTTTTCTTGTAGTTGCGGCGCGCCCACATGCATATCCGCGGCGCCCGTGTTCAGGCGATTATTTTTGTCCTTATCTCCAAAATTCTTCAATTTTGTCCGCATTTAACCCCTGTTTATAACTTTTCTTTCCAAACAAGCACTAACACAAAAAGTAAGAATACCACAGCATATATGATATAAAATCACCAAGAATAGGGCTCAACAATGACTAAAATACTTGATATTACTAGACATTGTCAACGAGTATCAAGTTAGGAGCATATAGAATAAGGCTATATTGATCTTGTGGGAAACGGTCATGGAAGAAGCAAAAACCGTAACCTCACACGTCCAAGGAATTTAAGATCAACTTGACTTATTCAATATTCTTGGTTACCCAATCCCTAAAGAATAAGAAATTCAGATCAACCTCGACTCATTGACCAAAGCATATACACCCTACTTTACCTTATTTGAGATAAATAAGACCTTCACCATATCACACTTGCTTGAATGGCTAATTGAGGTGGAGAAGAAGATATACATAGCAAAGGTAGTCTGTAGCATATATGGCACCACCACCCATTGGAACAAAGATTGTCCTATCATCCAAGAACACATAAAGGCTTATGAGGAAGCCTACATGTATCTACTTGATAGAAACTCTTTCCATATTAGATACTAATGTGTATAAACTAACATTTGTAAATTGGTGCAGGTTTCTAGATGCACCTCAAGAAGCAAGAAATACGATGGTACCTACAAAGCATGAAGATGTGATCTTAGCTAGTAGGAAATTTTGATTTATGTAATCACCATCTATCTTGTACCATATTACTATGAGTCATGTTATTAGTGAAAGTTTAGTAGTGACTAAAACTATCTTTTAAGCTATTTAATGATTGATTGAAATCCACTTGACTATTTTTGAAATAATAAAACTCGTATTTAAAACTGACTATTTTGAGACTCAAAATCTCTCAAATAGAACAAAGTGAATATTAATGAAGCACTAAAAGAAAGTTCTATATGATGAACACACCGTAAGATTCAAATATAGTTTGAATCAAAATGACATAATCAACTTATACAAACATTAGAAGCATATACCAACTTCAAGGATGTCGTATCTTGAAGGCAAATGAGAAAGTGTCATTTGAGATTTGCGGTTTTTGTTTATATAAGGAGTTGATTATAACTCTTATCTCCAATAGTAGTGAAAGATAAATGGTTTAGATAAAAAATAATACATGTGTGTATATGGTCTTATGAAAACCATACGGTGTTAGATACTACCTCATGTCCACTTACGAATCAATTGTTATAAATGTATGTATAAGACATAGTCTATTCAATTCCTTAAGGATAAATTCAAAACTGATGTGGAATGTATAACTCAATGAGGTTATTAAGAGCCTTCGATGAAATTGTCTAAAAGCATGAGAAATCTTATAACATCTTGATTATTGTGAAATTGCCTCACAAGTCAATAAGATCACTAAAAGCGTTTGAGAGAATAAAGGAAGAAGATTGTATGAAGAGTTTGAGAATTCTTAGAACATCTTCGTAGTTGATAGAATAGTCTCACAACTAACTTAGAACACTATGAGATATAAGAGGAGGTGAACCCTATTGGATATGGTTCACCATATGGTAAATGATAATGCTGGGCAGTCAATCCCGGACTATCTCGTTGGTATAGCGTCAAGATAGCGGTTCTCAGAGTTAGGCCGAGATAGCAATGGAAATCTCGGTTAGTGATCTCGCTGGTGAGATTAGCGCCGAGATTGTCTGAGATTGGAGGCCGAGATTGTCCGAGATTGTTATGAGACGTGTTCTATGTGACATTTTTATGTAACTATCCATGTTTGACACTTTTCATATTAGAATACTATTCATGTTTTATGTGACATTTTTATGTAACTTTTTGTGATATTAATTCTACGCAATACTAATAGTCTAAAAGTAACAATACAAAAACAACCATTATACCACTGCTATACCACCATGATAACCGCTAAATCAAATATCGTTAGGTGACCGCTATTAGGTTTATGACCGCGATAACTGCATAGTGATAATGTACTTCCTTATAGTTACTGCCATATATATATATATATATATATATATATATATATATATATATATATATATATATATATATATATATACATATATATATATACATATATATATATATATATACATATATATATATATATATATATATATATATATATATATATATATATATATACATATATATATATATATATATATATATATATATATATATATAACATCAACCAGAATAGTAAATAAAATAGCTTAAATGAATTCGTATGAAAAGGTTTTTCATACTTATCTTGATTAAAGATACAATGAAGTTTATGTAAGACATAAGACTTCGAGGTTTACTTAATACATATTCGTACCTAAAGACTGTTTAGGTTATCGATTCTACAATCCCACCGACAATAAAAGTTTTACTAACTGGATCAGCGAAGACATTGAGAAAATGTTTCTAATGTTCAAGGCTGGTGGGAGGTTTGTGAAAATTGTAAACTTCAAGAACCATAAAACCCGATGCATAAAGGGTTGAAACAAGTACTCAACAAAAGTTTGATTGAACCTAAAAAATTGAGGTTGATCAAAACTTAGTAAGACAGAAAATGCAATGTCAGATTCTAAATCCGACTAATTGTTTTAAATACCATAAGAATAAAGTGTTTACAAAAGTGGTCAACTATTGAGAAATTTATTTTTCTCATCAGCATTGAGGAATAATTCCTAAAGTTCTGATAAGATAGTCAACTACCATTATCCTATGTTAGATTTTAAATTTGACAAAATGGTCCATAACCATGAACACTATGGTGGAATCCATTTATGGATTAAAGTAAGCATGTCAATTAGTATATCCTTTTGATCAAATGTTATGATTTCATCAAAAGTGAAGATAACTTGTATTCACATAAAAGTTAGTGGGAGGGCAGTAATATTCCTAATATTATATGTCGAAGACATACTGACATTTGAGAATGTATTAAAGCAAGGCTTGGAAATATCTCTTTATGAATAGTCTAAGAGAAGTTACTTATTGAAATAAATTTATGGTGATAGATCAAAGTTTGACTCAAAGTTTTAAGTAAAAGGTGCATATAATAGTTAGATTCTCAAGAAGTCAAGATAGAGAAATATAAGAACAAGTTTCTTGCAAAATGATATGAGATGATTTTTAGCACGTATTAATCTCTCAACTCAAGTTAAAGATAAAATGGATCTTGAATCCATCATACAAGGCAATAATGAATATGTCATTAAGAGCATAACATAAAGGGGATATCAATGAGACACAAAGGGGAAAGGAATAAGATGACTAGAAAGAGCATTCTAAGGTACTTGCAAAGAACTTAAAATAATTGTTTCTTTAGTCCAGGAATAGAAATAAGATTGCATAATTTTCTACAAAATAAAGAATACATTGCCGCTTTTGAAGCTGGAAAGGCAAGATGCTTAGATGAATGAGTTCATTCATAAATTAGGTTAATTCCTACTATTTAAAATAACCTAGCAATCCTTTTTGACAATGAGAGTCACCTATAACGTAACCTGGTGACAGACTCTAAGTCACAAAGGGAAAACCAAGCACTTATCAAACGGTATTAACTATAGAGTTAATTGAAAAAACCCAGTATTTGCAAAGTTAAGACAAATCAAATTGCAAACTTGTTACGAAGCTTCTCTTGAATGCTAAAGGTGAAGAATCACGCTTGAGCTATAAAACCTTCATAGTTCTAGTGATAGGTAATTACTTGGGGTTTAATATTTGAATATTTGGACCGACAAACAACAATTTTAGTATATAACTTAGATATATAGGATATGATCTTCATAGTTCTAGTGATGGATAATGACTTGGGGTTTAGTATTTGAATATTTGTAATGGTAAGAAAAAATTGTAGTGCATAAGTTGGATATATAGGATATGATCTATAAGTTATTAATTGTTTTATATTAGCATGTTTAATCCATGAATAATTTAACAATTATTCTAAATGTGCATAGTCAATCATAATTTTGGGAGAAATTACGAACTAAGACTAATATGAATTGGGTTGGTTGACTTTCAAGAGTGATACTGGCAAAGAATTGCAAGCCAAGTTCGTATGTACTTATATGAGGATAATTATTGGACTTGACTCGCCTCAAGATTACTTCATGGATCGTCGTCATAAGGGAAACCTGAACAAAGGTTTTATCTTTGTATCCTTAGACCAGAGATACATATTAGGGACTCCAAGATTGTAGAGAGTATTGTAGTTTGATATGGTTAAACACTGTTATGAAAATGACTAGTTATAAAGGCCATGTTGGGTAGTAGTATGAACTATATGAGAGGCGTATGTAGTCAAGACAATATTTGTTCCTCTTATGTATTGAGAATTAGACATCTAATGCATGATTAAAATTTGAACACAAATGAGAATGATCGAGATCCATGTCTCGTGTTCAAAATGATGTCTATAAAAAGGGTTAACTGATAAATATAACCTTATACACCAATAGTAGCTTGGCAATAAGATAAGAGTATGAAGATTTATACTTAGGATAACTTATATAATCGAGAAGATGGTCGACTAGAAAACTAAGAAGTCAGGTGACGCTTGTCGGCTTCAAAACGCTTTGTATGGTCTCAAACAAGTCCCTTGTGATTGGTTTGAGAAATTCTCTATGTCGATTACTTTGCTTGGTGTTAGTCCTAGTAATCATGATTCACCTTTTTTGTTAGATATACGAGTGTAGATCGTATTCTCCTATCCTTATATGTTGACAACAATATTATTATTGTGATGATCATGATGGTTTATAGTTCTTCAAGCGTGATTGTGCTTATCGATTTTCTATGAAAGACTTAGGCTTAGTATGTTTATTAGGGATCGAAGTTGCTGAATCTCCAAAGGTTATCTTTTGTCTCAAAAAAAGTATATTTTTTTATCTCTTTGAATGTAGAAGTCTGTTTGCCAACAAGATTGTTGATACACGTGATAGATCAATGCTTGCTATTCTCTAACAGACAGGTTCCTCTTATCAAATACGAGTATATATTGAACCATTGCAGGAAGTCTAATTTATCTGACTGTTACGTCCAGACATAACTAATGTTGTTCATGTGGTTAGTCAATTTGTCACCGCTCCCTCTATAGTTTATTAGGGAGTTGTTCTTCTTATATTAATATAACTTTGGTGCACTCAATTTGGCAACCTTGTGCTTCCTTCCATGCCCTCTCTTCTGCTGCGTGCTTACAACGATGCCGATTTGGATAGTGATCCTCATGATCATAAATCCAACATTGTAGTTTACATTTTTCTGGGAAATTCATTGATTTCATGGAAGAGTAATAAACACGATGTTGTCTCGTGCTCCTCTACCAAAGTTGGGTATCGAGCTATGACTGTGACCACTTGTGAGATTATTTTGTTAGAAATATATGCTCAAGAATATTTTTAGAATGATATTTCCAATAAACATATGATCCTAAAGGGTCACACGAAGAACAAGTCAAGGTATCCTAATGATCATTTGATAAGAATATAGATTCATATTGAATTGATCATAATTCTTGTGTTTATGATCTTATGTGATAAAATTTATGAATTAATAACGGAGAGTATAAATATTTAAGGTAAATAGTTATATCATTTAAGGAGTTAAACGATATTAATAAGTTTAGCGAATAAGTGTTCGATCTAGGCACTACTAACTCTCCCAAACCAATTGGTGCCACGAAATATGCATACTCGCACAATACACTGCCTTCAGCCTTCTAGTTCCTTGGCATTCAAATGCGACTGGGCACATGCCTACCTCACCGCAAGGACTAAACCATTTTTGCACTCAACAATCCTCCCCCTCAGAAATTGCTCCCTAAGAGAATCGCACCCATGACCTTAGCTCTGATACCACTTGTTGGGTCTAGGCGCTACCAACTCTCCCAAACCAATTAGTTTTAGGAAATGCGCTACCACTTGTTCGAATGCGACTTGGCACATGCCTACGTCGCAGCAAGGACTGAGCCATTTCTGCACTCAACACTAGGTTTCTTTAAACGATATATATATATATATATATATATATATATATATATATATATATATATATATATATATATATATATATATATATATATATATATATATATATATATATAATGATACAAATATTTTTAATTATATTATTGAAATAATAAATAAACGTATATAAAGAGAGTTTATATTTTATAAATAGTTTCTTGAAGCCTTTTATAAAATATATTTGTTTATGACACATGCTTAACTTGTGTAAGTGGTATTTGTCTAACCAAGAGGACTTTGGTTGGTAAAGTGTATGATCAATTCATGGATCATCACATCTTCTTTCAACCATTATATGTGAACTCTTGAATTGACCAAGAGCTCTCACATGTACTATAAATACATGTGACGTGTTTTAAAATGCAATACTAAGTTCACGACTAGTTGCGAAACTTTTTTCCTCCTTTCTCTCAAACTTGTGATCTTTTTTCTAGTTTCTCTTTCTAAATTAGTTTAAGTGAATTAGTTGTTTGATACATTCTCTTGAAAGCTAAAACTTGGTTTTAACTTTTCAAGATTAAGAATTTTAAAACACTAACCTAAGGGGAAGGCTTGTTGGTGGACTAATCTTTATATATGAGCTACTTTGGTCCTTAATCTTCATTAACATCCAAATCGAGTTTGGAACCAAAGACTACACAATTTCTAATTAATTCATAAACCCCCGTATGGTTATTTAGTTATTATTTGCATGCTTGTAACATTAAATGTTGGTTTGGAGATATAAAATTGTTTTATTGTTTTGTTTAGAAAAAATAAATTTTTGTTTCCACTACATAAACTCCTCAATTCCACAACTTTGAGGAGATCTTTTAAACACTATGATTTTCCAATATGTTTGGCTATGTTGGCACCTTGCATATATGGTTGTTGATATTTATTAGCTGATCCCCTGGCATTGTGACAACAGTGAGACAGTGATTGCCAAGAATTCGGTTTTTCATGAACGGACAAAACATAATGAGATTGATTTTCATTTCACTCGTCTTTATACCACATGTTCCATCCACCTTGAAGATTTCCAATATGCTGGCCTTGTCTGATCCTTAGTTTCATTTTGTGTTTGATAAACTCGCAATGTTTATTGCTGTCACATTATGAGTTTGAGGGATGATGTTAGTCTGATAAGTTTATTGGGATAATATTTTTTAGGCTTTTTAGTTAGCGATTTAGCTAGGTTAACCCTATATAGCTTTTATGTATATAATTATCTTTTCCATTCTTTGTATTCATACTTTTATCTAAATAATGAAACTCTAGTCGTCTTTTGTCTCTATTGTTTATTAGTTCACAAGTTTATCTCATGTCAAAACGAAGTTAGAAAAAGAGTTTGGTTTAGCTTATCCAATATCAAAACATAATAAGTTGATAAGTTAGTGTTTACTACTAGATAAATATCGCTTATATGTGTAATAAGGAAAAAACTTATCAAAACTAATTAAATAAGTCACTAAGTAATGATGAAGTAACTTATCAAAAACTCTTTATTTAAGTTAATGAATACTTATGAAATGTTCTTATACAAACACTTAAAACTCCATATTACTGATGTCACATCGTAATAAGTCAATAAACACTTCAAATAAACAATCATAAACACCCCTTAAACACAATATCTCACATAATTTATATTATAATATCAATTAGACATTCACCATTAACTTAATGCAATAATAATCAGATAAATTAGTTAATTTAAACGTACATAATATCATTTGCTCAAGACTTTAAAAAATTACAATTTCATACATATAGGCCTTACTCATTCAAGTCATGTGATATGTTTATTTGCTAAGTTGCATTAGAAAATATAAAATGTTTAGTTCGAAATGAAAAATACCAAAATTTAACCTAATTAATAAAACCAAAAAAAGTATATCAAAACAATGAAATGTTAATACTTAATATACTTTAATCACTTCTCATATTTTGTTGGAAAAAAGTTATTGTAGCCCAATGAGGTTTTGAAAATTGCTCTAAATAATCTATTTTTTTGCTCTATAAGGGCATAAAGTTAAGGAACTAGTGTATCTATGACACTAGGTTCTGATTGACTTGGTAAGTCGGTAACACTCTTGCCAATTGAGCATACTTTTGTGCCATGACATTGGGTCAAGGGAGAGGTTTCCAGTTGATGGTTCCATGCCATCATGCCTACAAGTTGAATAAAGTTAAGAGTTGTAGCTCAGTTTGTTTCGAAACTCCTAATGAAATCCTGCCCCTGCAAATAGAAATCTGCATAAGTGACCATGGCATCGTATATCCTAATCGGACTTCATTTCCAATGTACGATTATAAGGCATCCGTTTTGATATGCTGATGGCATAACACATTTGTTTGAAAGCATCAATTTCACTGTGATGGATATAGACGAGTATTTTCCTTTCCTGGAAAGATTTACACAAGAAAAGTGTATGAAGATATATTTTTGTTTGCATGAGTTTGAGATCCTGAAGAATTAAGGCCAATTTCAACAGAGCAGGAATATGCTGATTTTATCAAGGGTGCATACCATTGTGGCTGCATGCTGCCGTTGTATGTTGATGATTTTGGAGTTAATATTCAGGAGTTCATTGATGATGACCAAAAGGAAGTAGTCAGCACTAAGACAACCATTCATGGGTAGCACAACTGGCAACATAATAGTAAGATGAGAATGACTTAAATGAAGTTAATTTTGTAATGAACAAGACCATAAACCACTAGTTTTGAACTAAGTTGTGCCCGAATGGAAATTACCAACAAAGAAATGGAATTGGTTCACCCCAAGTAGAGGTTGCTATAATTCAACCAAATTTTGAATATAGCACACAACCTTCAATGAAACTATTGATTGGAAGAAGCATAATCATGTACTAGGTATGAGGTTTGAAAATATCAAACAATTAAAACACATGTTATGTAATTATGCAGTTGCTAACGGGTATCGGTTGTGTTATAAAAAATGATAGTAGAAGGTTATTGGTAAAATGTTGTGATGTAAAATGTACATTTAGGCTTTAGGGTTCATTGATGAGTAAGAAGAACTCTTTCTAAATTAAGTCTCTAAAACATGAGCATGGTTGTGGTAGAAATTTCAAACTTGGTTCAATTTTCAAAATTATGCTTGGATATGTAGCTGTTACACTAAAGAATTATTGCATAATCAGAAAATGAGTGTTAGAATGCTTAAGGAGGAGGTGAAAAAGAAATTTGGTATTGAGATGAGTATGAGCCAGTGTAGGAGAGTAAAGAATCATGCATTTAATATTATTAAAGGTACATTTGTTGAACACTACGCAAAGCTATGGTCATATGGAGAGGAAATATGAAGACCCAATCTAATATCAACTATTCAATTGGCTGTCAATTCAATTCCTGATGGGATTACTTACTTCAGTAAGTTTTATGTTTGTTTCCAAGGACATTAGAAATGTTAGAGTGAAGGTTGTAGGATGGTGATAAAGCTGGATGGGTGTTTTCTAAAAGGGATTTGTAGTAGGGAGTTGTTAAGTGAAGTTGGTAGAGATGCTAATAACCAACAGTTCCAAATTTTATGGGATGTGGTTTATTTAGAGTTCAAGGAGAACTAGAAAAGGCTTCTAGGAATCCCGAGAGATGATTTGCACCTTGAAAGTGGCGACAATGTTACATTAATGTCTGATCAACACCAGGTATGTAATAATTGGTTACTAATTTATATCCCTTCTAACCACCATGTAACTTATTATGAATTTATAGGGTATACTAGAGGCAATCAAAGAGGTTTTACCAGATGCAGAATATAGGCAGTGTACAAGGCATATATATGCCAACATAAAGAAGATATTTTTGGGGCGCACTTTGAAATTTGTTTTTGGAAAGCTAGGAAGTCCACCACTGAGCCTTTTTTCAATGCAACAATGAATGAAATTCAAATATTAAATCATGCCGCTTATGACTACTTTATGGATAAGGACCTAAAGACATGGTCTAGAGCTTTGTTTATTTGGAAGTTGTTGTGATGCTTTTGAGAATGGGATATCTGAAAGCTTCAACTGTTGGATAATGGATGCCAGGAAAAAAACCTATAATAAGTATGCTAGAAGAAATTTGTATGTACGTGATTGAAAGGTATTATAAAATGAACATGAAAGGTAGCAATTGGGTTGATTACCTAGTTTGTCCAACATTAGACATAAACTAAACAAACTAAAAATCCAGCAGAGGTTAGTTCATATACTTTTATCTCATGTTAACACTATTAAAGTTTACACGATGTAGTCCTTTAACTTTGACATGTAGTGGCAAGTTCTACCTAGTGGCCTTAATCAGTTTGGAACAAGAAACTTAGCAGAAGCACATGCAGTTGACTTAGATAACAAAACTGTACTTGTAGGTTGTGGTAGGTCAATGATTATAGCTGTGGTACTCACTGGAAACCATTTCATACCTAACTATTGATGCAATTATATACTAGTTTTATCTTGCAATATTTTACGAAAACACTTACAAGTTCCTAATATTTGGGATGAATGATAACAATGTTTGGCACACAACAAAGTTTTGCCTCCTTTGCCCCAATTAGGAGTAGAATGCTTGGCAGGCCAACAATTAAGCAGTAAAGAGATTCTTTAAAGACAACATGAATGTTGGGATTTTTACATATTAACATATTAATCATGGAGCGGTAGACAAAAACGGATTAAATCCCATAAACTGAGCAGATTAACTAACAATATCATATCATGTTCATAATCAGGATCATATGTTCTAAGCAAATTGCATCAACAACAAGATGAATATGAATTCATACCTTTGTTTGGATGTAAGGATCCAAAGTAGAATCCGTCTAATGATTCACACCCAAGAACACCAGAAGAACAAGCAGGCAAAAACCCTTTTAGCTTGAAGGTGTTGATCCAAAACCCTTTGGGAGGGTTAAGAAAATTGACAAAAGGGGCAGAGGAGGAAGGTATGGAGGTGGCGGGTTACAATGAGGGTTTTTGGATGCCTTAGGGTTTGACCTCGAGGCCCTTATTTATATTGGAAGGCTCCTAAGGTTCCAAACTTAAGGAGTTTTCTGATGGCCGCACCCTTAGACTTGTTTCTATGATTTATACATTTAATTCATTATAATCCAGTCCTTTAATTAATTTGTATAAATTAATTCCAAATTAATTTATCAATTAATTTCTGATCCAACTTTTATTTAATTTATTTCTCAATAAATTAATAAATTGGTCATTCCTCTATAACTTCTGCTAATGTTACTTTTAACTGGGTCGTGAGGGCAACCCAAAAGGGCATTGATATTATTAGAAATATCACCATAGTTGATGACCTTGGACACCATTTTTGACAGTCTCCCACTTGGACATGTTATCAACTTTGTATGGTCTGATACTTTCTGTCACACCCCCAAACCACGATGGCGGAATCGTCTGAGGGCGGAACGGGACACAGCATCACAACCATTGAATACAGTGAAACATAAGTAGATAACAACCATAATACATTATAATTGGAAAGTTACATTGTTCAAACGGTATTGTTTCAACCCAATTACAGTATGATAATGAAATAAGTAAAAGAGACGTCTTCGCGTCCCATTCCAAAAGGTTAGTCGGACCTTACTAATTGTTCCCTGAGAATACAAGTAGTTTGAAAGAGTATCAACATTACGTTGGTGAGTTCATAAGATTTTTGTATGAGAAAATCCATAGTCCTTTTTCCGTGTAAAGAGATAGTGTTTGAATCCAGAATATCCAATATTTTCTTATAAATGAGTCGTAGTCTTAAAAACCCAAAGACCGAAAATGTATAAGTGTTCTATACTTGAAAATAGTAGTACGTAGTCTTATTCTTGTACAAAACCATGTAAATACATGTTTATTCGCTGATTAATTGTAGATCTAATTTTGTAAAACCTTTACGTAGGTAAAATCGTACTTTTATTTGTATCTTACACTTTTATTTGTATCTTACTGAATTGTAGTTTTAATTTCCATAAAACTGTATGTATAAGTAAAACCATACTTATATTTGTAACTTGTTAGAATGTAGTTTTAATACAATAAAACTCGTATGTATAAGTAAAATCGTACTTATATTTGTATCTTGATAAAATGTGGTTTTAATCTCATAAAACCCGTATGTATAAGTAAAACCGTACTTATATTTGTATCTTGATAACATGTGGTTTTAATCTCATAAAACTCGTATGTATAAGTAAAAAGAACCATACTTATATTTTGTGTAGAGCAACATGTAGTTTTATATTTATATAAAACCATTTGAAGATGTTTTTCCCCAAACTAAAGATATTCGTTGTTCATGTGAGTTATTATAACCTTGCTGTGACTAGTATGTAGGCCTGCCACGACGTTCTTCAGGCGTCGCAATGTTAAGACATTTGTCACCCCAGACCTGCCGGTCTAGCTGTAGCTAGCAGCTTAGGTGTGGGATTGTCAGTTCCGTATAGATCTATACACAACTATCTCGCTCATGAATGATTAAGGTTATAATCCAGGACTTAGTGCGTACCTCTTTCAGTACTATGAAGAAATATCTCACATAACTACCCAGCGTGATGTTTTATCCTAGTTCGTACTGAAATGAAAACCCTTTTGTATTTGTAATTATCAAAATATACTCATGATAATTATAGTGTAAAACCTTGCTTGTAAATGTAGTGAAAACTTCTTTGTATTCGTAATTATCAAAATGTCCATGATAATTATAGTATGTAAATATATTGAAAACTCCTTTACGTTTGTAATTATCAAATTGTCCCTGATAATTATAGTATGTAATAATTATATATTTATATAATTATCTTTAGTATTTCTGTCGTATATTTGTCGTTCGTTCCATAAATTATACCCATTATAATTTATATAAATGTTTTCGTTGTGTTAACGTATTTAAGCCTAAAAGATGTTAATGAGTTGAAAAATATAATTTCTTACATCTAAGGCACTAAATATACTAATAAGATAGATTTAAAGTTTATCAATATGTCATGGCAAGAAATTTGTTTTAGTCATCTTACATAAGTGATGACAACTTTTTAAATATTGTCATTTTGTCAAAATGATGGTAATCTTTCCAAATGGTCATTTTTCATACACATTATTTTGAATATAGTCATTTTTGTTTAAAGTACCAACTTCCTTGTAAAAATATCATTTCCCAAGTTTATTATGATGTTATAAATCTAAATAGTCGTTATCACGTCAAATTGACGTGCTTTTTATAAATCACTAGAAAAGTCGTATTTCCGGTCACAAAAACATACTATTCATATAATAGTCTATTTTTAGTATACCGTTGTAATAATCATATTTTTACGAACAATAACGAAATAACTTATTTAGATGATTATAAATAACATCTTTTAAGATATTTCCCACAAAAATGGTGTAATAACTTGGTTATAACCATTTTTGTTAGAAAGTAGTGTTTCCGGTTACAAAACGTAGTTTTTTTACTAGTTTTCGTTTTTATGACGTTTATATTAAAGATCTAGTATTTTTACACATTTTATTTACAGTTTTGTAACTTTTATACAAACATAATACATCATAATGTTCATATTACATAGATCTAACCATATTTCATGTCCAAAACGTTTTTACACAACTACTAGTTTTATAAACTTGTGTAAATCATTATTTATAGTATATAAACACATATAAACTTGTGTAAATCCTTATTTTTAACATGTGAACTTGTATTCTCCCCCAAAATGTTTAGAAAAGATGAAAATGAGGGGTATGAACTCACCCTTGATGCGTGCTTTACTTAAAAACAAAGTTGTTCTTGCGGGATTTACGGTAGAAGACAAGATCTAAGCTTCGGAGCTCGAATGACCCTTGGACAAAGCTATTATCCAACGGGTTTACGTAGATGTTAGTGTGTGTAAATGAGATAAAAGTGGTGTAATAAGGTTTAAAATCACTAAAGGAAGCTAACTTACAAAAAGATTTGAAAAACGCTTGAAAACGAAGAACGGTGGTGGTGGAAGGTGGTGGCCGACAGTGGTTTGTGGTGACTTGTGGTGGTGGGTGGAGAGATGAGAGGGAGAGAGTGTGATGATCAGATTTAGAGAGAGAGATGAGGTGATTGGAGAGATTTTTGGTGTGATCTAGTGTATGTTGATAGTATATATATGATTTCCAAGATTGTGTTTTATATTTGTTTAATAAGAAAATCAATTCTAGAGTTAAAAGCCTAAGATTATGAATAGTAACCAAAGATTGTGTTGGGATTGTCTTGGTTAAGCTGATGGGGGGTAGGGGGTGGGGGATGGGGTGGTTTTGTTTTATAAAAATGTCATTCTTTTATAAAAATAAGTGGTTTTTATAAAATCGTAAAACGTTTTAGCGTAATTTTATGAGTTTTTGAAGAAATGACCTTCTAAATAAATATTATGTATAAAAACATTGCTAAAAATTTATTTAGATTGAGTCGTAGCTCGTTAAACGATGAAATACGCGTTTAATCGCAGTATTCTTCCGATTACGCGATTTTCGACATTTTACCAAAAATTGTATTTGGCTTTGAAATTAAATACTAGATAGTATTACGTTCCATAATATATGATTTGTTATTCCATATTTGATGTTTAAGGCACCACATTTTGTATTTTGAGTCCAAACCCTGTGTACATTTATCCGTTCACAGCGGTTTAATTGTTGTAACTTTCACATACGAACTCCGTTTTCGACGTTCTATATATCCACGGGTTCGTATTTACGAGTAGATCATTTTATGAATATTATTATTCTCAAAATAATAATTGTATGATTATAGAATATTTACGTTACAGTAGTTTACTAACCGTATTTTCGGCGTTTGCTCGATAATTGTTTTGAATTAGGGTATATAGTACTATAATATCTAATAATACATCGTAAAATTATGGAAAATTACTTTTCAACGTAAGGATTAACGTACGCTTTGGTTGACTACACTTGACTTTTGTTGACCAAATTGACAATTGTCACATCATCTACCCGTTAGAAAGGATTTCGTCCCGAAATTTAGCACTTGAGTAGATTCTCAAGAGTTTGGGAAGAGATGTGGGTATTTCAGTTTCATATTGTCCTTACGTTCCCAAGTAGATTCAGGTCCACGCTTGGTGCTCCAGCGGACCTCCACTATCGGTAAGCGGCTTTGTTTCGTTCTTTTGATTTCTCTGTCCATGATATCCACGGGTTCTTCAACGAAGTGGAGATTTTCGTTTACTCCAATATCGTCAAGCGAAATGACGAGAGTCTCATCGGACAGACACGTTTTCAGGGTTGACACGTGGAAAGTGGGGTGTACATTGTTGATGTTCTTGTGGTAGTTGGAGTCTGTAGGCTACCGGGTCGATCCTAGCAAGGATCTCGAATGGCCCGATGTACCTTGGATTTAGTTTTCCCACGCTTCTTAAGCGTAACATTCCCTTCCAGGGTGAGACGTTTAACAAAGCACGGTCTCCAACCTGGAATTCTAAGGGCTTGCGTCGTTTATCCGAGTAGTTCTTTTGTCGGTCACGAGATGCTTTCAATCGTTCACGGATCTGAACGATTTTATCTGTCATATCTCTTATGATCTCGGGACCGGTGAGAGTGCTGTTAAGTACTTGTCCTCTGCTTAACTGGGTGTCGCCCACCTTGGCCAAGCACAGAGGGGATCTGCACTTGCAATCCGTATAAGGCTTCAAACGGAGCAACTTTAATGCTTGTGTGACAACTTTCGTTGTATGAAAACTCGACGAGCGAAAAGTGGGTGTCCCACGACTTGCTGAAATCTATCACGTCAGCTCTCAACATGTCTTCCAGCGTTTGGATAGTTCTTTCACTTTTCCCGTTGGTTTGTGGATGGTAAGCTATACTCATGTTGAGCCTGGTACCCAATGTCTTTTGCAATGATTGCCAAAAACGTGACGTAAATCAACTATCTTTGGCTGAGATAATGGTTATTGGCGCACCATGCAATCGTACAGTCAATTCGATGTATGTCCTTGTCAGTTTCTCCATTTTGTCTGTCTCTTTTATTGGTAGGAAATGTGCGGACTTGGTTAAACTATCGAAAAGTACCCATATGGTGTCCAGCTCACCAGTTGCCTTGGGCAACTTAGTTTTGAAGCCCATGGTTATCCGCTCCTACTTCCACTCGGGTATTTCTGGTTGTTGTAGTAAACCTGAGGGCTTTTGATATTCTACTTTGACCATGGCACAAGTCAAACACTTGCCCATGTTAGTAGCAATCTCTGCTTTCATGTTTGGCCATCGGTATACTTTGTCTTACGAGTCTCGTCCAGGACTAACTCCCTGAAGCCACCAAACTTTGGTGTCTAGATTCAGTCCATGAAACATCATTGGGGCATTGGTCAACCCAATAGGTATCGTGACCAGTTTCGCAGTCGCCGTACTGAGTCCTAAATGATGTTTTTGGAACGTCCTCCTCCTGAACTCTAGGTTGATGGTACCTAGCTTTCAAATCGATCTTTGAAAAGTAGTTGGATCTCTGTAACTGGTCGAACATGTCATCGATTCTGGGAAAATGGGTATCTGTTCTTGATAGTCAACTTGTTCAGCTCTCTATAGTCAATACATATTCTAAAGGATCCATCCTTCTTTTTCATAAATAAAACTGGTGCTCCCCAAGGCGAGAAGCTTGATCTAATGGATCCCTTTTCTAGTAGTTCGTGTAGTTGACTAGCTATCTCCTATATCTCTGCTGGGGCTAGTCTGTATGGAGACTTTGCTAGGCGGTCGCTCCCGGGATCAAGTCGATTTTTGAACTCGACCTGTCATGTTGGGGGTATCCTCGAAAGATTTTCTGGAAAACAAATCAGGAAGGTCACAGACTTCTGGTATGTCCTCGATTTCCTTCACTCATTCTTCTTATCCACGATGTGGGCTAAGAAAACATGGAAATCCCACTCTACTACTCTCCTATAGCGGAAATTCTTCCAGCGCTGATGAGTTGTCTCGTAAATGCACGACTGTATACAATGTAGAAATAAATAGGCATTCGAATAGGAGATCATACCATAAGGCAACAACCAAACAAGGAACATGCAATAGGGCTAACTCAAGTATTCTCAGACTATTCAGTTTCTTACTGTATACAACTTTAATGGTACCCACACACGAGATGATTCGGGGGTTTTTGCCTGGTTTATCGTCGTACGCAATGAGGGTTTCTTGAGTCGTTTCGCTTTCTCATGGCACATGATATTGGCTTGGTGAAGGTCTAACCAACCCACGCCAATGGTTACTACGGCAGGATCCTGGATTGCTTCTCTTGTTTCCAATGCCATAATCTTTCCTTGATCGCATCTTTCTGGACCCCTTTGCTTTCGGGCAGTCTCTCTTGAAGTGCTCGATTTTACCATTCCAAAACAATCACGACTGGCACTCGAGTTGGACGCTCGATGGGTTCCCAGTGCCGGAACCTTACAGAAACGGGTTGTATGTCCCTTCTGCTTGCAGTCATAGTAGGTCATCTCTCTGCAGGCACCGGTATGATGAAAATGGCATTTGATGTGCTTTGGGAGATTCTCGGAATACTGCTTCGATAAATTTCCTAAAGGTACGTACTAAGGGTAGGCAGCAAAGTTTTGATATGTCTCAAATGTAAAGATTGTTCAAGCGTCGTCTACAAAGCAAGTTATGAAATGATCGAGGATTCTTGGAGCCACAATTTCTGTTACGAGCACTCTCCTTACAATAGAACCATATTCGAAGAATATGTTTAGGAAGTCATTGTCTCTAACGGGGGCGGTGAAAGCTCATGATGGATTAAACCACATGATCTAGGTGATGTTGGAAGGATTTAGAACGATAAGTAACTTCACGATTATCAAAATGCGTATAACTCCAAGCGAATGATGATACCCGCGTGGTAACCAAACGAGGTAGTAAGAGAATGAAGAAATTTCTTATGATAAATCGTTAATGAGGGAACTCATATAGAACTATTTTAGTTATTATTTTGATGAATTATCCAACTTGTTTAAGTCGCGCCAACTTCAAATTTGCAAGGAGTCGAAAAAATGAGTTTTAGGAGTTAGGATATATTTGAAATTGTAAAGGTAGTATGCTACATTGAAGGAAAGCGTAAAAGTATCGATCATCGAGATTGTGTACGACCTCAACTTAGCAATTCTAGGAAAGCAATCCTTTGAGGGTGGAGGATCATAACATTTAAAACTTTTTATGGTGTGAATGCAGTTCCATACCTTTTATAGAGTCAGCAGTTAAGCTATAAGTTTGACGTGTGGCGTAAGGGGGTCTGATCTTAGATAACAATAAGAATGCCAATAATGCTAGAAGGACTCAAACGAATGTATGAAACGATATGGGTCGAAGGATAACTCAAAGTTATAAGAAATTTCCATGTGTTGAAGAAGTGCGGAGTTGAACTGGGAATGAATAGCGTAAGGTCGATGATTGTTCTAGAAACATGTGAGTAATTTGGAGAGTATAACATGATGGCACACTTAAGAATATCACTCATGTATTCTGAGGGCCTTGAACTAAAACTTAGTAATTTTTGACATAGTGGAAGGGGTTTGTGCATTACGATATACGAAGTAAAGGTGGTTGGGTGAGCATTCCCAAAAAGGGAGGTTTAGAATCAAGAGATATCCTAGCTTAAGTCTTGAGCTCGAGATAGAAATAATCCTAAGGCTGAAATCGTAGCGCAAAAGGAAAGTCTCACGTATCGGTCAACTATGAGTAAAACTTCTGTGTCTCCTTGTGAGTCATATCGAGAGTGCTCACTAATGGTTTTCAAGTCGTGACTACTCATGGCGACTCAATTGTCCCTTAACGTGAAGCTCCCGTCGTCGCCCTTGTCGGCATTAGAACCGTTTTCTTAGTCGTAACTCAAGTAAGCAGACGATAAAGAGGTATCGAGATAATATTGATATTAGTGTCGACTTAGAATTGTAATTAGTGTCTCTTAATAATAACTAATACTATCAAAAGTATTTATGTTAAGTGTTGACGTGGTTACTAAGTATTGTAGGATTCTCAAGTTTTTACTCCGTTGTCCATTATGCTCACACTTAGTTACATGTCGGTCAAACCCTAGTCAAACGTAGTTGATCAGGCTACGTTTCCCCATGGTTTGATTACATATCATACTAAGTCTAATCATAATGTTCGACTTAAACTCTAATGTTGTTGGATTGTTGTATTGTGGTACTATCTTTGTTTGTATGCGTATACTTCTATATAAATATCATTGTATTTTAAAAGTATAGTTGTACGAAAAGTTTTAGAGAGTTTTAGCCCCGTTGTATTTATAGTTGTATATCTTAAATGGATTGATATACTTAGTTCACTATAAACAATGCTCTGATACCAATCTGTCACACCCCCAAACCACGATGGCGGAATCGTCTGAGGGCGGAACGGGACACAGCATCACAACCATTGAATACATTGAAACATAAGTAGATAACAACAATCATACATTATAATTGGAAAGTTACATTGTTCAAACGGTATTGTTTCAACCCAATTACAGTATGATAATGAAATAAGTAAAAGAGACGTCTTCGCGTCCCATTCCAAAAGATTAGTCGGACCTGACTAATTGTTCCCTGAGAATACAAGTAGTTTGAAAGAGTATCAACATTACGTTGGTGAGTTCATAAGATTTTTGTATGAGAAAATCCATAGTCCTTTTTCCTTGTAAAGAGATAGTGTTTGAATCCAGAATATCCAATATTTTCTTATAAATGAGTCGTACTCTTAAAAACCCAAAGACCGAAAATGTATAAGTGTTCTATACTTGAAAATAGTATTACATAGTCTTATTCTTGTACAAAACCATGTAAATACATGTTTATTCGCTGATTAATTGTAGATCTAATTTCGTAAAACCTTTACGTAGGTAAAATCGTACTTTTATTTGTATCTTACTGAATTGTAGTTTTAATTTCCATAAAACTGTATGTATAAGTAAAACCATACTTATATTTGTAACTTGTTAGAATGTAGTTTTAATACAATAAAACTCGTATGTATAAGTAAAACCGTACTTATATTTGTATCTTGATAAAATGTGGTTTTAATCTCATAAAACCTGTATGTATAAGTAAAACCATACTTATATTTGTATCTTGATAACATGTGGTTTTAATCCCATAAAACTCGTATGTATAAGTAAAAAGAACCATACTTATATTTTGTGTAGAGCAACATGTAGTTTTATATTTATATAAAACCATTTGAAGATGTTTTTCCCCAAACTAAGGATATTCGTTGTTCATGTGAGTTATTATAACCTTGCTGTGACTAGTATGTAGGCCTGCCACGACGTTCTTCAGGCGTCGCAATGTTAAGACATTTGTCACCCCAGACCTGCCGGTCTAGCTGTAGCTAGCAGCTTAGGTGTGGGATTGTCAGTCCCGTATAGATCTATACACAACTATCTCGCTCATGAATGATTAAGGTTATAATCCAGGACTTAGTGCGTACCTCTTTCAGTACTATGAAGAAATGTCTCACATAACTACCCAACGTGATGTTTTTTCCTAGTTCGTACTGAAATGAAAATCCTTTTGTATTTGTAATTATCAAAATATACTCATGATAATTATAGTGTAAAACCTTGCTTGTAAATATAGTGAAAACTTCTTTGTATTCGTAATTATCAAAATGTCCATGATAATTATAGTATGTAAATATACTGAAAACTCCTTTACGTTTGTAATTATCAAATTGTCCATGATAATTATAGTATGTAATAATTATATATTTATATAATTATCTTTAGTATTTCTGTCGTATATTTGTCGTTCGTTCCATAAATTATACCCATTATAATTTATATAAATGTTTTCGTTGTGTTAACGTATTTAAGCCTAAAAGATGTTAATGAGTTGAAAAATATAATTTCTTACATCTAAAGCACTAAATATACTAATAAGATAGATTTAAAGTTTATCAATATGTCATGGCAAGAAATTTTTTTTAGTCATCTTACATAAGTGATGGCAACATTTTAAATCTTGTCATTTTGTCAAAATGATGGTAATATTTCCAAATGGTTATTTTTCATACACATTATTTTGAATATAGTCATTTTTGTTTAAAGTACCAACTTCCTTGTAAAAATATCATTTCTCAAGTTTATTATGATGTTATAAATCTAAATAGTCGTTATCACGTCAAATTGACGTGCTTTTTATAAATCACTAGAAAAGTCGTATTTCCGGTCACAAAAACATACTATTCCTATAATAGTCTATTTTTAGTATACCGTTGTAATAATCATATTTTTACGAACAATAACGAAATAACTTATTTAGATGATTATAAATAACATCTTTTAAGATATTTCCCACAAAAATGGTGTAATAACTTGGTTATAACCATTTTTGTTAGAAAGTAGTGTTTCCGGTTATAAAACGTAGTTTTTTTACTAGTTTTCGTTTTTATGACGTTTATATTAAAGATCTAGTATTTTTACACATTTTATTTACAGTTTTGTAACTTTTACACAAACATAATACATCATAATGTTCATATTACATAGATCTAACCATATTTCATGTCAAAAACGTTTTTACACAACTACTAGTTTTATAAACTTGTGTAAATCATTATTTATAGTATATAAACACATATAAACTTGTGTAAATCCTTATTTTTAACATGTGAACTTGTATTCTCCCCCAAAATGTTTAGAAACGATGAAAATGAGGGGTATAAACTCACCCTTGATGCGTGCTTTACTTAAAAACAAGGTTGTTCTTGCTGGATTTACGGTAGAAGACAAGATCTAAGCTTCGGAGCTCGAATGACCCTTGGACAAAGCTATTATCCAACGGGTTTACGTAGATGTTAGTGTGTGTAAATGAGATAAAAGTGGTGTAATAAGGTTTAAAATCACTAAAGGAAGCTAACTTACCAAAAAGATTTGAAAAACGCTTGAAAACGAAGAACGGTGGTGGTGGAAGGTGGTGGCCGACGGTGGTTTGTGGTGACTTGTGGTGGTGGGTGGAGAGATGAGAGGGAGAGAGTGTGATGATCAGATTTAGAGAGAGAGATGAGGTGATTGGAGAGATTTTTGGTGTGATCTAGTGTATGTTGATAGTATATATATGATTTCCAAGATTGTGTTTTATATTTGTTTAATAAGAAAATCAATTCTAGAGTTAAAAGCCTAAGATATATATGATTTCCAAGATTGTGTTTTATATTTATCTAGGGGTGGGGTGGGTTTGTTTTATAAAAATGTCATTCTTTTATAAAAATAAGTGGTTTTTATAAAATCGTAAAACATTTTAGCGTAATTTTATGAGTTTTTGAAGAAATGACCTTTTAAATAAATATTATGTATAAAAACATTGCTAAACATTTATTTAGATTGAGTCGTAGCTCGTTAAACGATGAAATACGCGTTTAATCGCAGTATTCTTCCGATTACGCGATTTTCGACATTATACCAAAAATTGTATTTGGCTTTGAAATTAAATACTAGATAGTATTACGTTCCATAATATATGATTTGTTATTCCATGTTTGATGTTTAAGGCACCACATTTTGTATTTTGAGTCCAAACCCTGTGTACATTTATCCGTTCACAGCGGTTTAATTGTTGTAACTTTCACATACGAACTCCGTTTTCGACGTTCTATATATCCACGGGTTCGTATTTACGAGTAGATCATTTTATGAATATTATTATTCTCAAAATAATAATTGTATGATTATCAAATATTTACGTTATAGTAGTTTACTAACCGTATTTTCGGTGTTTGCTCGATAATTGTTTTGAATTAGGGTATATAGTACTATAATATCTAATAATACATCGTAAAATTATGGAAAATTACTTTTCAACGTAAGGATTAACGTACGCTTTGGTTGACTATAGTTGACTTTTGTTGACCAAATTGACAATTGTCACACTTTCAACAAATCAGCAGATAGTGTAACATCCAATGCACCTATCGAACTAATGATAAAGATCACAATCATGAGATGACCCTTATATAAGAGATCATTTATTCCTCTATTCTACAAGAAACCGTTTGATGAACTTGGGATATGGATAATGATCAATTCCCAAAAGTTCAAAATTCTAATTCCTGATAACGATTTATGATGACCACATCAGACTACGGAATTGAACACATCAATTTAGTCCGGACTCGGTCGAGTACTTCAATGTCAAACATTAAATCATCGAGGGGCCTTATATATCGCTTCTCCCTGTTAGGGCAGAACGAACAGATAAACTTTGACTACATAGTCTCTATCTATTTCATCATCTCATATATGGACATACCCTCTATGACTACCAGTTATGGACAATGTTTGAGTAGATCAATGCATAACAGAATTATAGAGCAGATCCTCATGCATCTCAGTTTGAAGAATAAAAGATATTATCATCCTAGATTACTTGTGACTTAATCCATGAAGTAATCTCTAGCTGCGGGTTGTTCCAATACATGAATCTCTACCAAGTACTCATGAGTGTTAGCCGCAATCCCCATGCTATGTCTAGTCATTATAGGAAATCTACTAACACTCCATGACTATCTTAAATCACTACTTGCTTCCAAGAATACAACCGACTGTGGAAGTTTGAGTAAATTAATACTCGGGAAGCGAGTTCTAAACATTTTAAACTGAAACACAGTGTTAAATTAATGTAAGTGGTAGCTCTCCAACTTATTATCAAGTCTCCACATGATAATCACCAAATCAGGTACAATTTAATATTGTCATATGTTTTTGGTTCTATTAAATTAATAAGTAGAATTTATTTTTCTATGTACCCAAAATGATCTTCATTTTGTTTTGTGTCGATTTCATTGCAGATTATTTGATCGGATGCCCTTCCAATGATATCTCACCTTTCATGTTTTTTTCTCTCCTAACTGAACTTTGGAATATGGCAGTACTCTTTGAGTATATGCTTTGACTTCTCGTGGTCCTTGGTTCCTCAGTCAAGATGACTGCACCCTCGGTGTCCTGAGGATTTCAAGGTGTTCATTGACGTTGAGGACAACCATCAAGATACCGACGAAATCCCTCAACCATGTAGTCTTCTTATACAGCTTCACTAGCTCGTATTCTGATACGGAGTTTGCCATCTATTTCATCTTGGAACCTTTCCAATTTATTCCATTTCCCATTCATCCTAAACACAACTCTTTGTTTTTCTCTCATATGTGCTTAGTAACGCTTTTGACCACCGTCCAGTGACATTTACCAAGTTTTTCCTGAAACTGACTTACTACACTCCAATCATATAAGTTTTCAGGATAAATACATGTCGTGACACTTATGATCGATCCTATAGCAGAAGCTCATGGGACTCGACTCATATTTCTAATGCTTCTCTAGTACCGGTTCATTGATTCTGAATCAATTCTATAGCATGATTAGAAAACCTCTTTTCTTGAAATAATGCATCTCGAATTTCTTCAAGATCATACTCCAGATGTAGTTTGTCAAAGTACCTTCAGACGTTTTTCATCTATCTGTATAGATTCTTATACCACGTATGTGTATTGTATCTCCTAGGATCTTTACAACGAAATACTTCCTCAAAGCCAAGTCATTACACTTTGTAACAATGAGAAATTGTTTCCTATAAGCTGTATGTTATCAACACACACTATTAGGTAGACGACAATATTAGTCCCACTAGCTTTGAAAGGATTATTCTTCATGAATGTCCAAACTCCTTGGCATTTTCATGACTGTAAATATTACGACTGCGAGGTGCTTATTTGATTCTACATATGAGCTATGCAGTTATCGCGGCCGAAAACCAAATAGCGGTCACGAAGCGATATTTGATTTAGCGGTTATCGCGATGGTATAGCGGTGGTATAGCGGATTTTTTATTTTATATAAAATTTTTATTATGTAGATATTTTATATTATAGTATTAGAGTTTTTATTATGTAGATATTTTATATTATACACTTATATCAACCAAACCGTAAGGAGAACCGATTACATAATCCAAGTGATTGTAGAATGAAAACTCATGTTTAATCAATACAAACTCATGTTTAATCCAAGTGAGATTCTTTTGAGCATTTTACCAAACACGTGGCGTGCACAATACAAACTAGAATGAAAACTCATGTTTAATCAATTGCAGTATTCCAAATTCCGAATCGTAGCTATTTTTTTGTCGATTATTGTGGTTGTAGACATCGGGACCTGCAATCGAAGAACACAAAGTCGGGATCAATTCAAACCCACGAACTGAATTCAAACCCACGAACTGAAATCGGGATTGAAACAAAAGTCGGGATCAATTCAAACCCATGAACTGAATTCGTTTTTGCAATCAATTCAAATAGATTTCACCGAAGTCGGGAACTTGGTTCTATTGATTGGAATCGAAACCTGGAAGTGCAAATACCCACACATCAATACCTGTAATCGGAATTTGAAATCGAAGCAGGTATCCCAAGTTGAACCTGCAATCACAACACTGATACCTGAAGTTGCAAACACCCAAACACCGATAGCTTCTATTGCTTGGAATCGTAACCGATAGCTTCTATTGCTTGGAATCCCAAGTTGAACCTGCAATCACAACATTGATAGCCCAAACAATAATTAGTTCCAATCGAACCTGCAATCCATTGTTCCTGATGAACCAGAACGGTGACTCACTAACCGAATCCCATCGATCCGAAACAAGAACCTGAGTCCCATTCTTCCTGATGAACGCTAACCCACCAACCGAAACCAATCAAACCTAGAATTGAAGCGATGAGAGTATAAGAAGAACGAGAAGATGTTTGAACCGGTTCCAATGAGAGAATAATAAGCACGAGAAGAAGAAATACGTAACCAAAGATAGAAGACTATCGTTTCATTTTCATCCCACATCGCCTTGAGCATAGAAGTATTGAGTGACTCTCTTATTATAAATAGCCAACTTGGGTGTGGCCTTTACTCATTAAGCGGATTTACTTGGGCTTGCTCCCAGTTGTTTCTTGCTTAGTAAAATCTTTTAAGTTTTTTATATTGGTTCTGCCTAATAGGTGAAACCTAGTCAAAAAATTAAGTTTTTATTTAATCGCGGGCTAAAATCGCAATAACGTTAGTCAAAATTGCGGTAAATAGCGTAAAATAGCGTCGCTAATAGCGGAACCGCTATTCTATAACGCTAAATGGTTTTTTTTCGCGGTTTAAGAGCGCTATCCGCTATAGCAACGCTATAGCGCGCGATTAACTGCTTAGCATATGAGTCATTCAAACATTGTACATTCTATTTGATGTTTGGCATGTTCAAAACCCCATGGTTGTGCCATATACACAACCCTTTTGATTTCCATTTAAGGAAAGCGGTCTCAAAACATCCACTTTGCCATGTCTCACAATGTGAAGATGTGGCAAACAACGTCCCAACAGATCCTTTCTCATATGATTAAAAGCGATTTAAATACATAAAAATGTTTGCCAACTAAAAACCATTCAAATTAAAACTTAGTATTAAAATATATAAACGTATTTATCAAAACATTTATAAACATTATCCAACGGAAGACTTAATCATTGAAATCCTTAGATGTGGTACAGTCGCGCCGTGCTCCAAGCTCAAGCCAACAATTTCCTAAAAAACAGTTAGGGTAAAAGGGTAAGCACAATGCTTAGTGAGTTCCCCAAAAATATCACACGATCCATCACATATAATCATCGTTTAACAAATCATCGTGTGACTCTCGGGCTTGCCCCGATCCGTTGGTAATCATCGTGTGACTCTCAGGCTTGTTCGGATCCGTCCTCGACTCTCGGGCTTGCCCCAACCCGCCGGTAAACATCGTCATCGGCTTTCGCTGGCAAAAATCGTCATCGGCTTTCGTCGGTATACATAGTCATCGGCTTTCGCCGGCAAACATGTAAAGCACAAATAATCACATTATTACATAAAGTAATAAAGACAATCTACGCATGCAATATTACCCATAATATAGTGAGAAGACTCACCTGATTCGTGACCTTAAGCTAGACAACACTCCATGCGAGTGTCCTTATATCCCGACAATACGCACTTCCTAACAAGGATAAATCCCACTTAGAACTTCTTAAATCCCGAACAGGATAAAACTATATGACCGGCATCCAAAACCCTGAAGTTTGACCAAAATTCAAACTGGTCAAAAAGTCAACGGTCAAAGTCAATAGTCGAAGTTAGCGCCGCTAACTCTTAGAGTTAGCGCCGCTAACTCTTAGAGTTAGTGCCGCTAACTCCCCTGTTTAGCCTAAATCTCCATTAAGTGCTTAATACATTAAGACAAAAGCCACAACTTTCAGGGGTTGTCACAAACAGTCCCTTAACATACGAAAACGTGACTTATATCAACCAATCCTTGCCAAACAAGCTCATGGTGACAAATCTAGTTTCAATATGAAGATTAACAAGCTTCCAAAACCATAATGAGACTAGGCTAAGGTTTTTTTGAAGGATTCAGAAGCTAAAGGAAGAAGAACTCATCCCTTAGTTCCTAAATCCCACCTCATTCCAAGAAATGGAGTCATCATCGTCTCAAGAAGCTCTTACAAGCATCATAACTCGAATTTCACCCAAAATACTCAAAGAAACAGAGATTGAAAACTTACAATGGTCCACAACACTAAGCAATCAGATCTCCTTGAGCACACAAGCTTCCTTAGTACCTTTGCTTCCTTCTTCTCTTCAAAAAACCTTCAAAGCTTCAAGGAACTGATGCAAGAACATTCATGGAGGCTAGGGAGAGTTTCTAAGGGTTGGAACTGAAGAAAATGGATTACAAATGAGTTATAAACTTAAAAATGACTATGAACCACGAAAATGTGGATTTATCCCGCTTAGGGGTAGTTAGCGGCGCTAACTTCCATGTTAGCGTCGGTAACTTCAAGTCTTTCCAAAAATGAGCATCTTTTCCAGACTGTCCGCGACTGATTCGTGATTCTGCAATATTAGCGCCGCTAACCTCAGGGTTAGCGCCGCTAATATGCTTTTTCCCCAAATCCTTTATTTTGTCTTTAATGGATTCCAAATGAGTTATAAAATTAAAAATGATTATAAACCACGAAATGTGGATTTATCCCGCTTAGGGGCAGTTAGCGGCGCTAACTTCCATGTTAGCGTCGGTAACTTCAAGTCCTTCCAAAAATCAGCATCTTTTCCAGACTATCCGCGACTGATCCATGATCCTGCAATATTAGCGCCGCTAACCTCAGGGTTAGCGCCACTAATATTCTTTTTCCCCAAATCCTTTATTTTGTCTTTATTTTAAACAGTTAAATGCTATTACTTCAATACCTGGTTCCGGGCTTTACATTTTGACTCTTTAAAACTCGGAACTTGACTTTTCGGGATTAGGGTCTTACATGATCATTTCTATCTCTAGCCAAGTCTTCATCACCAGAATGTCGCACTAGCATGGTGGATCCACATCAACCAGATCGGCCACGTGAAGGTCATTGTAAGAATGACTGTTCCCTAAAGGCATTATGGCTTTATATCAGTCAACGGATTTGAATAGATGATGGTGGCTATATTAGGGTAACGAAGTTTCCACGTATGACTGGAAGAGGGACAATTCGGTCTTTATAAAGGTGCCCACAAGCTAATATTGGTCCCCAAGTTTGGTAATGTTCATAGTTGCATTTGAAAGGAACGACATGGATTCGTAACCGGGTACTGTGGCCAGTTAGCTTTGGAGGGTAGCTGACATGGATTCGTAACCTGGTACAACCTGTTATAATCAACAATTAACCATTTTTACACGTTATGCCCTTAGAGAGAAAAAAATACAAAAAGATCTTTTGGAGTAATTATCAAAACCTCAATGGTTTACAGTAACTTTATCCATATTTTAAAGATAACATTTTACAAGTTGGGTTATTGTAGCTAATATCACATCAAAAAGTTTAGGCTAATTACAATTTTAGTCCCTGCATTTATTTTAATTTGTATAATCACAATTTCGGTCCCTAATATTTTTAATTTGCATTAACTACAGTTTTGGTCCATATAATTTTTAATATATGATAATTACAGTTGTTGTCCCAACATTTTTAGTTTGCTTTAATTATAGTTTTGGTCTCTATAATTTTAAATTTCAATAACTATAGTTTTACTAAATTATACTTTTATTCCCTGTAGTTTTTATGCATTAATTACTTTTTCGGTCCGTATAGTTCATTTGGATTATGCACAGTTCTTTGATATTCTGCATGCATATATGTTTCGTAGCAACATGCGAACATGCTATCATAATTCATAAATATGATAAAAAAACTAACTTTTCCTTAATTTCTTAGATTCAAGAGTGAAGACCTTAGACCTTGTTGATTTCTAAACATTGAAGATTGAACTATTGAATTTGTCAAAATAAGAAAATATTTACATCAACGTTTAATTCACAATAAAACTATAAGTGCGAGGTTTAAATATACAATATATAACGTATTTTTTAATTAAAATTCTATATTTGTATGTTTTATATTACAGTGTCTTTTTTTTGAAACTTAAAATTCTATATTTGTTGAGTTTGTATAACCTGAAATTCGAAAATTTTAGACATGAGTTCTTATGCCATGTCGCAAACCTCTCATATTCACGACGTGTGGGTTGAATATTCATACCCCGCGATGCGGGACAAGAAATGTTGCACCGCGTAACTCTGCTGTACAGAACCGATTCTTAGCTTTTGCGGGAAATGTCTTCTCAAAGCAATGTTGATATGTCTCATGACTAGCTTAGAATCCCTGATTACATCTCGGCGGCAACGATGCGCCGATTCGAAGGGAGTATAACAGAATTTAAAATTTGAAAAATGTTACCTTCGCAAGTAATTGAATGGGAGGCCTCAAAAAAGGCAGGTGTTGGCGGGGTGTTGAAATCCCTGTTTGTTCAAGAAGGATTTGTAGAATAACAAGGTGGAATTCACCTGTCGTGCGTGGGCTCGAGTGTTCAACCATAGTGAAGTCATATACCTGGAGCCAACTTTGGAGTTTTTGGGTATATTTCTCTTGGATTGGAACTACACTGACATGAGGAACACTTCTATGATTTCGTTCCGGTTGGGAGGACAAAAGAGGTATTGTAGTGTGATAGAATTTTGGGTACGGCTTGGACTGTACACTCAAGAAGATATAAATGACCCCGGGTTTGACTTGTTCTTGAAAACAAGCACGAGGGAGATAACCTTGACCTTCTCGCCGGGTAAATTTTGGAGTTCCATTGCACCTACTCGCTACAACTCTAACACTGCCTCTTCCACTCACATGTATCTCCCGTCCCATCGGCTTCTTCATCGTCTCATAGCTACAATGCTACACCCACGAGCTGATCCGGAACACACGACACCTACCGATTTGTTCATCATGTGTTTTCTCAAATAATATTTTCTTCCATCTCGTTCTCCAATCCAAAATTTAATTTATATGTTAAATATATATAACTCTTATATTAATTAGGTGTGATAAGTAACAATTAAGTATCATAGGTTAAAAAAACTCTTGAGTTGTATGTGCTTCATTCCTTGAAAGTTGTAAAGCCTTGTAAGTTTCAAATGAATATAATTCAAGATATTGGCCTATCTTGAACCACATTCATTTGAATGTCCTCTATTATAAGATTTTTATAAAGATAAAGATTTTACAAGTTGGGTTATTGTAGCTAATATCACATCAATATTTTTAGGCTAATTACAGTTTTAGTCGCTGCATTTTTTTATTTGTATAATGACAGTTTCGGTCCCTAATGTTTTTAATTTGCATTAACTACAGTTTTGGTCCACATAATTTTTAATATATGATAATTATAGTTTTGGTCCCAACATTTTTTAGTTTGCTTTAATTATAGTTTGTATAATTTTAAATTCCAATAACTATCATTTTGGTTCATCTAGTTTATAACATTAATTACAGTTCTAATACATGCAGTTTTTAACTTAGGATAACAACTATATTGGTAGTTGTAGTTTTTAACTTCCATTAAATACGGTTTTAGTCCCTATAGTTATTAATTTACAAAATTACTAAATTGCAATTTTATTCACTGTAGTTTGTATGCATTAATTACGGTTTCGGTCAGTATAGTTCATTTGGATTATGCACAGTTCTTGATATTCTGGATACATATATTTTCCACAACAACGTGCGAAGATGCTACCCTAATTCATAAATATGATAAAAACTAACTTTTCCTTAATTTCTTACATTCAAGAGTCAACACCTTAGACCTTATTGATTTTCAACCATTAAAGATCGAACAATTGAATTTTTCAAAATAAGAAAATAATTGCATCAACGGTTACTTCACAATAAAACTATAAGTGCAAGGTTTAACTATAAAATATATAGCATATTTATTAATTAAAATTCTATATTTGTATTTTTTCTATTACAATGTCTTTTTCTTAATTTTTTTATTAAATTTTACTGCAATCCAAAGATAATATCATACATATTTGTAGAGTTTGTAGATCTTTTTCTAAACTATACGCATTTTAAAAGTACAAAACCTTAATAGATAAAAAAACTAAGATACAATCATTTAATACAAAATATTAATTTTTTATAACATGTAGATAAATTTAAAAGTACAGTTATTTTGTTACATTTAATCCAACACACGCTGATTATAATCGTTTAACTAACATCCAACATTTTATACTTAGGTTTTACGTATGACGTAAATTTTGTGCAATTGTTTTCTACAAAATTTATAGCAATGTGTATGAAACAAGGGAGCAACTTACTATACACCGTGTATCATTACTAAGATGTAAAAGATGCATATAGATGTATTTTCCATTAAATTTATATGGATGTGTATCATTGCTAAAGTATAAAAGATGCATATCCATAACTCATAACATTGTACAAATTTATCATCAATCTCTAATAAAAATACTAGGTTCTTGAATATAAATTAAACAAGTCACATCCTAGACAATAAACTTTTGATCATATGCAATGTGCATTTCTTTGATAACCAAAGGGTATGGGAATCTAAAAGCAAAAAGTTGAAGTTTCTAACCTTTTTGAAGTTTTAACCATTTATAACCATAGCAAATGCAATTTACTCACTTTTTTCTTGTATATATACCATCACAAATTACCTTCTTTTGAATCATCCCCATCTTCACTCTTCATTCTTGCGTTCATGGCGATGAAGTCTCATTGCTTCCTTTTGGCCTTTTTTCTCTCGGTTGCTACTTGTGTAAGTTTATTTTCCATCTTTAATCTCTTACATTTTGCACATTTAACCAAATATTAGGTAGTAATTTAATAATATACAACTTTCAATTACATTACATACGAGTTTCATTGCATAATGTACAAGGTTCATTGCCAAGTTTTGTTGCATAATGTATGAGTTCCATCACATAACATATAAGTTATTTTGCATAATGTACAAAATTTAAGTTGTTAAAGTAAATGTTAATATGGACATGAGAATGTTAAGGCACATGTGGACATTTCATTCGATGACAAGTAATTTCACTTCACAATGTAAAATGTCATTGTGTGATATACGATTTTCTAGGACGATAGGTAATTTTCATTGCATGATGTATTATGATGTTTTGTAGTCGCTTAGATTGGCTAAAATACATGTTAGTGACTTAATATTATTATAATATTTATGTATGATTTTAATTTTTGTTGTATAATAATGCGTTTTCAATTTACAACATGATATATGGAAAGATAATATGGTGTAGAAAAAATATTAAATTAGTTAAACTTGTTATTAGTATATGTATGTTGTATAATTTAATAATAAAGAGTTTTTTTTACAATGTGGTAAAATCGAAACATTCATAATTTTTCTTAAAGTAAAGGTCTTATTTTATTATAGTAGCAATTAAACTTGGTACGCATTTAAAATTCGTAAAGCCCAAACTTAAAGAACTATTAACAGATTTTTGTTACAAATCAATGGTCACTTACTTTTTTATAATTCTTCTATTATAGGCTACGAATGTTGGTTTTGCCGCTCCAGTTTTCATACCACTCCCTGTGGCACCAACAACTTCGCAGCCTTATGGTTCCCCACATCCCATTACCCCCTCGCCAGTTTATACACCTCCACCAATTCCCAATGTAACCCCGATTCCTAACCCCTTACCTGCTCCTACACCGTCCAACGACATAGATCCAATAGGTAAACCACCCTTTATCACTCCCACATCTTCATATTGCGAAAATACAACTAGTCCACCAGACATAGTGACACCACCGCAAGCTCCAACTCCTCGTCAACCAGGAGCTCCACCACCATCTCCGGTGACCCCTGCAGTTCCACCATCTCCATATCCACCCAACACTCCAACTCCTCCTAAACCAGGAGCTCCACCACCACCACCTCCGGTGACACCGATATTTCCACCATATACACCTCATATTCCACCTTCTCCTAAATCTGGTGCACCGCCACCACCACCTCCGGTGACTCCGATAGTTCCACCATCTCCTTGTTCACCCAACACTCCATCTGGTGTACCGCCGCCGCCGACACCGATACGGTCTCCATATCGGGTCAATACTCCACCTGGTGTACCACCACCATCCCCGTTGACACCAGTAATTCCACCGTCTCCGCCCAACACTCCACCTGGTGTACCACCATCATCTCCACTGACACCAACAATTCCATCGTCTCCACCCTACACCCCACCAGGTGTTCCACCACCAACACCAACTCCAATGACGCCAACACCTGCACCGTCTCCATATCCAGGCAATACTCCACCACCACCTCCGGTGACACTGACAGTTCCACCGTCAGCACCCAATACTCCACCTAGTGTACCACCAACTCCTGTGACACCGACACCTGCTCCGTCTCCATACCTACACAATACTCCACCACCACCACCTCCAATGACACCGATAGTTCCACCGCCACCACCCAACACTCCACCTAGTGTACCACCAACAACTCCTGTGACGCCGACACCTGCATTGTCTCCATATCCGGGGAAAACACCACCACCACCAATAACTCCGGTGACACCGACAATTCCACCGCCATCACCCAACATTCCACCTAGTATACCACCACCACCACCAACTCCGGTGACACCGACACCTGCACCTGCACCGTCTCCAAATGCATGCAACACTCCACCACCAACTCCAACTCCAACTCCAACTCCATCGTCATCACCTAACACTCCATCTATTATACCACCACCAGCTCCTGTGACGCCAACAGCTTCTCCGACACCTGCACCGACTCCATATCCAGGAAACACTCCACCACCACCTCCTCCAATGACACCAACAGTTCCACCGTCTCCACCCAGTGTACCATCACCACCTCCAGTGACACCGACCCCTGCACCGTCTCCATATAGTCCGCTTGGTGTACCACCACCACCACCAACGACGCCGAAAGTTCCACCATATCCACCGACCACTCCACCTGGTGTACCGCCACTACCTCCGATGACACCGACACCTACACCGTCTCCAAATCCGGCTAACAACCCACCTGGTGTACCACCACCAACTCCGGTGTCTCCGTCACCTACACCTTCGCCATATCCATGCAACACTCCACCTCCCACTATTCCACCGCCGCTACCTTGCGGCACCACACCTCCAGCACCTACTAAGTCAAATCCATCATCTCCTAATTCACCCAAGACTCCACCACAATTTGTCCCACCTCCAGTCATTCCACCATCTCCCTACTCAACAATGACTCCACCACCAATTGTCCCACCGCCAATCACTCCACCATCTCCTTATTCACCCGTAATCCCTCCATTTATCCCATCACCCAGTAGTCCGCCATTTAACCCTGCACCTGTCAAGCCTCCTTGCAATAATGCTCTGGTGGTTAAGTCACCCATAAACACCGAAGGTAGTATCATAAACCAATAAGTTTTTTCATTTCATCCCGGCTTATTAATATATCTTTAACTATCTATAATCATATATGTTGTAGAATGTTTTACATCATGCGTGACAAGGTGCAAGTTAGACTCGAAGCAAGACAGATGCCACCGAAGTTGCATGGCATGTTGTCATCGTTGCAACTGCGTTCCTCCAGGACAATATGGAAATAGAGAGATCTGTGGCTCGTGCTACAATGATATGAAAACTCTAGCCGGAAGACCCATGTGCCCTTGAAGGCCTCCTACTTTATATCAGTTTCCCATATGAGGAAATCAATAATATCGTGTTTGGCAACTTAATGGAAATTAAAAATAACTTGGTTTTGTCTTCCGATATCTAATTTCGGATCAATAAAAAGTGTGGGTATTTTGAATGAATGCATGTGTCATTATAATAACTTGTCTTATTATTATTTTGTTTTAACTCATAAAAAGCCTTGTGAACCCAAGCTACAATGGACATCTCCTTATTTCTTGTTACAAAATCATATTACTAAAGTCGAATATTCTAAAACTAATTAACATTTCTAATCACAATAATCAAGTTTGTAGCAAATCTTTAGGATAACCCGTAGACGTTAATCGTAGTAAATGGTTCAACTAATAATTAATAAAACTTTATTATGTAAACCAAAGTAGAAACACCAAATTAGAAACAAATAATAAATTTATTTGCGCATGGAAAATTGTTAAATATGTAAATAATCCAGACTTATATTTTTTACAAAACAAAGAATAAATGTGATTGTGGAGGTTTTTTAGTTTCTCTCTCTTTCTCCATCCCACAAGCATAAATATGATAATATAACGTTCGGTTTTAAGCTTATATCTTGGTTTTTGTTTTAATTTCACCATCGTTACAATTTGTCGTTAATCATGCCCTCATCTCTCCGTTTCCAAGACCACCACATGTTCGATAAAATTCCCCAATGAGGGAAAATGGTTCAATGTGTCCTTCTTGTTGGGATTGGAAAATTCTTCTATTCAACACTAGAACAGAATTACAATAGAAGGAGCAACTCTCACACTCGACTATTACAAAAAACCAACCCTCTAACTAACATTTACACTCTAAGTGTTATGTTCACTAACTCTATGTGTTTGTGATATTTTGGGATGCCTAAGAACTGAAACTTAAGCATCTATTTATAGCTAAACTAGCCACTAAATCTATAGTATATGAACATATTGAATTCTTGGAAGAGAATATCAAATTTGCCACCTTAAGCTTTGTCAACAATGGTGGCTTCAAGAATGGAGGGCTTCTAGATGGAGGCTGGAAATCAACAAATCTCCCCCTCCAGCCTCTTTTGAACAATCCTTAACCCAACTATGTCAGCACATAGTTTGTGTTTGTCTTGTGTCGCCACCTTGGTCAACATATCTGCAGGATTGTCTTTTGTATTGATCTTTGATAACTTCAGTTCTCCTCTTTCGATTGCTTCTCTAAGCCAATGATAACGAATATCGATATGCTTAGTGTGAGAATGGTACATCAAATTTTTGCTTAGGTCCATAGCACTCTGACTGTCGCAATGAATGACGTATTCTGCTTGCGGAAACCCCATTTCTTGAAGAAACCGTTTTAACCATATAAGTTCCTTCCCAGCTTCAACGGTAGCAATGTACTCGACTTCTGTTGTTGACAGTGCTACACACTTTTGTAACTTGGATTGCCATGAGATAGCTCCCCCTGCCAAAGTGAAAACATAACTTGATGTAGATTTCTTATTATCAAGATCTCCTGCCATATCGGCATCTGTATAACCTTTCACGATTGGCTTTGCTCCCCCATAGCATAAACATAATTTTGAACTACCCTTCAGGTATCGCAGTATCCACTTGACTGCTTCCCAATGTTGCTTTCCTGGATTTGCTAGATATCTACTCACGACACCAACAGCATGAGCAATATCTGGCCTTGTACACACCATTGCATACATAAGACTTCCTACGTCTGAGGAATAAGGGACTTTCTTCATCTCTTCTTTCTCTTTATCAGAAGAAGGAGAATTTTTCTTACTTAACTTGAAGTGATTTGCCAACGGAGTGCCAACAGGCTTGGCATTTTCCATGTTGAACCTTTTAATCACACGTTCAACATACTCCTCCTGTGACAAGAACAATTTTCTTGATTCGCTATCACGGATAATTTTCATGCCCAATATTTGTTGAGCTGGGCCTAAGTCTTTCATATCAAAGAACTTAGACAAATCCTTCTTCAAGTTGTTGATCATGGTTGCATCTTGACCGACTATTAGCATATAATCCACATAGAGCAAAAGGATGACAAATTTCCCATCTGGAAACTTCTTCAAGTACACGCAGTGGTCTGCAACAGTTCTTTTGTACTCGTGACTTACCATGAACGAGTCAAACTTCTTGTACCACTGTCTTGGGGCTTGCTTAAGACCATAAAGGCTCTTCTTCAACTTGCAGACGGGATGCTCTTTCTTTGGGACTTTAAACCCATCGGGCTGATCCATGTACATTTCTTCATCTAAATCACCATGGAGAAAAGCTGTTTTTACATCCATCTGCTCAAGTTCAAGATCTAGACTGGCAACCAATCCGAGTACGACTCGAATCGACATCATCTTCACAACCGGCGAAAAAATCTCATTAAAGTCAATTCCTTCCTTTTGTTGGAATCCTTTGACAACGAGTCTTGCCTTGTACTTCACAATGTTTCCTTTTCCATCTTTTTTCAACTTGAAAACCCACTTGTTTTTCAAGGCTTTCTTTCCTTTGGGAAGTTTCACCAACTCATATGTTTGATTTTTGTGCAAAGAATTCATTTCGTCTTCCATGGCCTTCTGCCAATTGGCTTTGTTAATATGAGATTGAGCTTCCTGAAAGCTCTCTGGCTCCCCCTCACTGGTAAGAAGGATGTAGTTCGAAGTTGGGTATCTTGAGGAAGGAACACGAACTCGATCAGATCGTCGAACTTGAGTTTCTTCATTAGAAACATCTGGCAATGACTCTGAATTATCAAGAGGTGGAAGTTCCCCCTGCTCAACACCTCCTTGATCTGCATCATCAACTTCATTATTCTGTTCATCGGTCGGAACATCATCTTTTGTTTCAGATATCATTTCTGGAACTTTGAAGCTTTGTTGCTCGTTAATCGATGCCTTGAAATCATAATATTGGTCTTCATAGAAAACAACATCTCTGCTTCGAATAACCTTCTTTAGTTCTGGGTCCCATAGCCTGTACCCGAACTCTTCATCTCCATATCCAATAAAGATTCATAGAGTGGATTTGAGGTCCAACTTCTTTCGCAATTGACTTGACACATGTGCAAACGCCTTGCACCCAAATACTCTCAAGTGAGAATATGTTATGTCTTTACCTGTCCATATCTTTTCTGGAACTTCAAAATTCAATGGAACTGAAGGTGACCTATTTATAAGGTAACAAGCTGTCAATACAGCTTCACCCCAGAATGGCTTTGGTAGTTTAGCCGCACTGATCATACATCGGACCTTCTCAACAATGGTACGATTCATTCGTTCTGCTACACCGTTATGCTGTGGGGTACGTGGGACAGTCTTTTCATGCCTGATACCATATTTTGTGCAATATGTGGAGAACTCACGAGAATAGTACTCACCTCCATTATCTGATCTGAGACATTTCAACTGCTTGCGAGTTTGTCTTTCCACCATTACATGAAAAGCTTTTAAACGATCAAATACTCGATCCTTCAACCTGAGACAATAAACCCATACTTTTCGTGATGCATCGTCGATGAATGTCACAAAATACTTGTTTCCACCAAGGGATTCTACTTCAATGGGTCCACATACGTCGGAATGGACAAGGCTCAACAACTCAGAGCGCTTATTTCTTGTGGAGCTAAAGGAAACTCTGTGTTGTTTTCCAAATAAGCAGTATTCACAAGGATCCAGGGCAACATCTTTTTCCATGGAAATGGACTTCATCTTTTCAAGAGTTGTTAACCCTTTCACAGTCATGTGGCCTAGTCTTCTATGCCACAGATTTGGTGATGTCTCTTCTTCTACTGCATTGAGACTTGGTTGAATCAACTTTGCATATGACTTATAAATAGTACCACAAAGCTTTCCCCTTGCAATGACCATAATGCCTTTTAACAACTTCCAGTTGCCATTTCCGAAGTGGTTGTCATAGCCCTGAAGGTCAAGAGCTCCAATTGATATAAGAATCATTCTTAGCTCCGGAACATGTCGAACATCTTTCAACACCAATGTGAACCCTACATTGGTCTTTATATGTACATCACCGATACCAACAATGTTAGAGGAACTGGTGTTTCGCATCCTCACGGTACCATGGTTTACGGATTTATATGTTGTAAATAAATCCCGGTCCTGAGTGGAATGATATGATGCAGCGGTATCAATCACCCACTCGTTATCACGAGCGCCTACGTGTAGGCATGCATCCTCCTCGCATGCAACAAGGGCAATGTCTTGTGAAATGTTGACCATGGTCTCACCATCCTCCTTGCTTGAACTAGTACTCGTTTCAGCCTGTTCTCGTAGGAACTTTCGACAATCGCTCTTTTTGTGGCCATAATGATTGCAGTAGTTGCAATGGCCTTCAAACCATGTACTTGAAGACTTTCCCATTTCTTTTGATCTTCCTCTAACTTGAGATCTTCCTCTACTTTGACCACGTCTGCCTCTACCTCGACCTCTTCCTCTGCCACCAGTTCTACCTCCGCCTCTTTCTTTGTTTTCTGTTACGAGGGCAAATGACTGGTCTGTACCAGCTTCTTTTCTTCTGGCTTCCTCGTTCATGAGAGCGTCCGTGACCATCTCCATTGTCACTTTGCCACCGGGGGCAGAATTGCTGAGAGTAACAACAAGTGTTTCCCAATGATCAGGTAGAGAACTTAGCAACAATATTGCTTGCTCCTCATCTTTGAGAACCCATTCGGAAGAACTGAGCTGATTTACGAGATCTTGGAACTGACTCGTATGCTCGGCTATGGATGTACCACTTCGTAACTTGTGGTTTACCAGGTGCCTCATTAGTAGGGTCTTGTTGCGTGCAGTCTTTGCTTGATACATACTTTCAAGCTTTTCCCAGAGTTTGTATGCGTCTGTTTCTTGAGAAACATGATGAAAAACACTGTGGTCAATCCATTGTCGAATTTGTGCCATAGTTTTCTTATTCATTCTCGTCTAGACGTCGATTGTTGTCTTTTCAGGTTTTACGCCATTGGTTTCTAAAGGTTCTGCTAGATCCTTTAGATTCAACAAATCTTCCATCCTCGGCTTCCATATATTATAATTTGTGGGCGTAAGTCGGACCATTATATCCGAACTTGTAGATTTCATGAGAAAGACTTCGTAGTTTGAGTTTTGTGAAATTTTGGGATGGAATTAGGTAAAACCGAGATCACGGTTATTTCTGAAAGGGTCGAAATAGGTGGGATATATTTTTTCAGACTAAAATGAACTTTTGAAAAAATTATGGGCCAATTTGAAATGTTTAAAAAGTATAGGGGCCAATCTGTAATTTGTGTAATTACTGGGACCAAACTGGAAGGTTTTGAAACATAGGGACCTTTCTGAAACTTTTCAAAAGTATAAGGACCAAAATTGTAACTTTCAGAAAAAAATTGGGACCAAAACGGAGTTTTATAGAATTAGAGGGACCTGTTTGCAACTTTCTGGAATTTCTGAGGGCCAAAATGCAGTTTTCTGAAACTTGCTACAGTGTTGCTACAGTGTCGCTACAGTATCGTCTTCTCCGGCGAGTTTTCCGGCGAACTGGTTTTTCCGGCCACTATTCTGGTAAACCTTTGACCGGACTTTTGGAGGTCTTCCGGTGGTCGAAAAATTCCGAAAAAAATATTTTCGGAATCGTAGGAACGAGTACTTTACAATGGTGTGCCCGGAAATCGATTTTGAGGGAAAAACATTTCGACCAAAAAACGATCGGTACCGAAACGAGGCTCTGATACCACTTGTTGGGATTGGAAAATTATTCTATTCAACACTAGAACAGAATTACAATAGAAGGAGCGACTCTCACACTCGACTATTACAAAAAACCAACCCTCTAACTAACATTTACACTCTAAGTGTTATGCTCACTAACACTATGTGTTTGTGATATTTTGGGATGCCTAAGAACTGAAACTTAAGCCTCTATTTATAGCTAAACTAGCCACTAAATCTATAGTATATAAACATATTGAATTCTTGGAAGAGAATATCAAATTTGCCACCTTAAGCTTTGTCAACAATGGTGGCTTCAAGAATGGAGGGCTTCTAGATGGAGGCTGGAAATCAACACTTCTAAGTGTATAGACATTATGGATTCTCAATTTAATAGGATTTCATCCGATGGAAGTTGGAGGCCGGTTAGAAATTCTTCAAGAGATTGACTTGAAATGTATGTGAGATCTCAAAATTGAAGCCGGTAAATCACGAATAGCATCTCGAAGACGACAAGCGATTGGGGATTTTGATTACACAGAAGACGAGGAGACGAAGTTCCATCCATTACACCGATGAGTTTGCCCTTCTTCACAGAGTCGTTGGCCGTCGATCGGACTCGTAAGGGCTAGCGATCCGCCTTTTCCGGTAAGGTTTGCAGTGATAATTTGTAATTTCGGTTGTTTGTGAGTTTCCAATCGGTCGTGGTTGATGTTTTGGATTGAAGTACGTTTACTGTGTAAAAGTTAAAGGTGTTATCCATCAATCGTACGGAAATTCTATCATCTATATTCCAGTTCCACAATATGCGTCTCGTTACCAGATCTTACATAAGCTAATTTTAAGTCTTTGTATTTGATTCCATTTTATGTTATGTTTTTTATGTATAATTCAAAGGTGCTATGTCGTTAATCATATGGGTGAGCAAAAACCGAACCGTAAAAACTGAAACCGATTAACCGCAACCGAAACAATAACCGACGGAGAAGTTTTCAATTTCGAAATAACCGCAAAATTGTCGTGCAGTGCGGTTATATGACATATGCCGTACCGAAATAACCACAACCGCACCGCATTCAATAACCGCAAACATAACCGCACCGCTAACCGCATAATTAAATAATTATATAGTTTTTATATTAATTAATATGTAGTTGTAACTTGTAAGTTTGAGAGAAATTTTTAATATGTGGTAGTTTATTTTAATATTTAATTGGTTTAATCGTAAAACAAGTACCAAATCCATATGATTAAAAAAACCGCAAATAATAACCGCACAAAATAATCGCATCAAATATATGCGGTTAATAACCGCAACCGCAAAAACCGCAACCACATAAAATAATCGCATAACCGCACCGCACTATTAACCGCATCATTTGTTTATTGAAAATTTAATAATTGCATTTGCGGTTAGCGGTACGGTTTTGGCCAATAACTGTGCCTAACCACACCACGCTCACCCCACTTAATCCTAGTAAGCTTCTTTTTGTGTTGTCTTTCGGTTCCAAAACATCATCACATTACCACATAACATAGCTAATGTTGAATCTTTCTATTTGAATCGATTTTTATTTCCGCTTGCTTTATGTAGAGTTTAGATCCATTTTGATTGAATTTTGAGATTGATGTTGGGTTGCTGTATTTAATGAAGGTGGAGCGAGTTAATCGTCTGAAACTTCTATTTCGTTTCTTCAATTCCAAAACATGCATCTGGTCATCGTTACTTTGACTATGTTTGGAAAGCTAACTGAAAAACTGGCTGCAAACTGAAAAAACTAACGGGTAGCTAGAAAACTAGATTTGAATTGATTTTTTGTTATGAAATAGATTGTTCCACGTTACGACGTGGTTGGGGTAAAAGTGAAAGTGTGAAACCGTAGTTTAAAAACGTGTAATTTTATTTATTTATTTAAATTCTGATTATTTTTTACCTCATTTAATTTTAACAAAAGAAGAAATCAGAAGTGTTTTGGTTGTCTATGTTTTCTGATTTTTAGTTTTCTCATTTTCTGATTTTGGTTGTCTATGTTTTCTGATTTTCTAGTTAAAGTTTTCTAAATTTTTTATTCTGATTTTTAGTTTTCTTATTTATTTTTATTTTGGTTTTATTAGTAGATGATTAACCTAATTTAAGTTTTGTTAGTCAATACTTAATATTGAACACTTTTTAATAGTTGTGATTTCTTTAATTCGATTGTTTTAAGATTTTTATTTTTATTTTTTTGGCATAATTTTTATTATTATTTTGTTCTTCTAACATTATTTGTTAAGGTAATTATATATTGTTTTTTTATTCTACATAACAAACTTTTAAGTAAGAAATGGAGCTACTATGTGAAGGGAGATAAGAATGAGGTTAATTAAAGCAGCAAAATGGTTGACACTATGAATTGTACATAGCAATCATAACAGAAAGGGAACTCAATGCATTGGCATGCAACTCCTATACCAATAGTATACATAAGGTGGAGGTTTTCCAAACTCATTGTTGGGATGGACATATCTTTAATGTGAAACGTCTATGAGCAAGGCAAGTCACAAAATCTCGATGAAGGGAGTGAGAAGGCGTGCGGAATAGCTTTCACAAAAGAAACACCAAGACAAGTGACAATATATAACGTGGTTCGATCCAAGATGACCAACATCCACCGACAAGGGAAGTATTCTTATTTTCTAGGTGGGAAAATACAAATTACAAGGTCGCAAAGATTAATTAACTCTAACCACAAGCACGTTACCCTATATATAGGGGACATGACCTTAACCCTATAGCCACTCTAGAGGTATGGTGTTGATGACCAAATCCCAGAAAATCCGCTCACAAGATATTGACCCATGCTCCTTGAAGTCAGCACCATCCAAAGTCAGGCAATCCTTTTTGCATCAGGAGTTTATCAGAATGAAGACCGGTCCAACACTTCTTTAGTTAGTAACCTTATTTGGTCGAAGACCGCCTTGGATATGTGCCACCTTGGTCCATCTCTCCGTCATTCAGAAGATATCGTCGAAGAAAACAAGAACAAAATTTCGCAAATATGAGTGGAAGACCTTATTCATCAAAGATTGAAAGATCGCAGGTGCGTTGGTCAGCCGGAAAGGCATAGCCGAAAACTCATAATGACCTTTATGAGTCTAAAACGTTGTCTTTGGAATATCTGTCTCTTTCCTACAAATTTGATGATACTCTGGCTTAAATCTAACTTACTAAATAGTGAGGCGCGATGTAACTCATCTAACAATTCATTGATCATGTGTATTGGAAATTTTTTGTCCAACATTTGACTTTATTCAAAGCTCTATAATCCACTCAGAACCGTTAACTCGAGTCTTTCTTTTTTTACCAACAACACTGGACTTGAGAATAGACTAGTACTCGATTGAATAATTCATGACCAATCATTTCTCCATCGGTTTCTCAATCTTATATTTTTGAACCTGTGGGTATCAATAGGGCCCGACAGTAATGGGATTGGTCTCGCTTTTTAGCACTATCCCATGCTCATGTGCTTAGGGAGGCGGTAACCCGACCGGTAGGTTAAAAACATCAGAGTAATTGTCCAGTAGATCACTTAAGACATGGTTTACAGGGTATGGTTGAATTATAGTTTCTTCTATTTGGACTAGTTCCACGAGAAAACCCTTATGTGTTAATTGTAGAGCTCGAACAAGTGAACGTAAAGAAATCAAGGATCAATTTAATCTCTTCTCACCCGAAGATTGACCTTTTCGACGCCCTGTACAAGTGACATGATTAATCCCTTCAGTTTACTTATGTTTCTCCTAACGTGTTAAGACAATTCATTCCCAATATCACATCTGTACTTCCTAGCTCCAAGGGGTAAACATCTTCAACAATCTGACAACCTTGAAGTGATAACAGTACTCGTTTGCATATCACAAAACTCTTGTCGAAACTCCGATTACCCATCATCACTCTAGTCGTTCGAGTCCCTTTATGTAATACCGTGTTATTAAATTTGAGAAATTTTGAGATAATCTTAGTGTAATTAAGATTAGTTAGATTGTTGCATGAGTTTGGGTAGTTAGAATCCCATTTGGAGGAAGTTTTAGGTTGAAAAATACTAAAAAGAGGTTACACGGGTCGTGTTGTAGTCACACGGATCGTGTAGGAGACTTTTTGGGATTATCTGGGCATTCCGTAACGATGAATGGCGAGTTTTGAGAATAGTACGGGGTACTATAAGATGGTGTGAGTAACGAGATAGGAGAATGGTATGGGGTACCATAAGTTGAGCTGGAGTGGTACTGCAGAGTTGTGCTTGTGTGTAGACAGGCATGTACTTTATGGTACTGCAGAGTTTTCTTGTTCATGTTCGTTCATTAATAAATTATCTTGTTCGTGTTCGTTTGTTTATGTTCGTGAACATGCTAAACGAACAAAGATAAATAAACAGAAATAAAAATATATGAAGATAAACGACTATATAATATTGTAATGTAATCAAACAGAATTGAACATATATGAACATAAAAATAACATAAATGAAAAAACATAAACGAACAACATAATGAACATAATTGAACGAATGACACAATTGTTCACGTTTGTTTGTTTAACTAAATGGATGAGAATTTGTGTTCATGTTCGTTCAATTAATAAATGAAGGAACACAAACGAACTTCTCGCCGAACAGCGGCAGCGGCAGCGGCAGCGGCAGCGGCAGCGGCAGCGGCATACTTTTAACCACTATTATTCTTAATTGATTTAAAAACCCATTGATTTAAAAAAAATCAATTACTATAAAAATAGTTTTTAGATATTCTTCTTAGTTAACTTAATGCATCAATTTGGTTTTGCATTAAAATACTTAAATATTTTTAACTACATTAAAGAGTCTTTGAATATTTCTGAAATTTATTTGATATTTTGATATTTTGGATTTAACATGATATTTAAATTAACAAATTAAAGATATTATATTGACAACTCAAAGTGTATATCATTGATATGATTATATATCGAACCTAATAACATATTTCAAATATAACTTAAATATATTGGGTTGGAAGTTGAAGAGTTGGGGTTTCAAATGCACATGGTGTAAGATAAAATGCTCCATTTATAAGATACCAGACGAATGTCCGCGTTGTAAGACCCTAATTTCGAAAAGTCCAAGTTCGATTCTTAAAGGAATCAAGTTTAGAGAAAAACCCCAAAGTAGGGATATTGACGCTATTGTTTGCACATAGAGACGCTATCGTGGCATCTATAAAGACGCTATCATGGACTACTAGCGACGCTATGTTTGGTCAGAGTAGTGGCTTGACACGATCTCCAGATAGCGACACTATCATATGGATGACGACGCTAACCTCGTTATCTGGGCTAAAACCCTAAATTTCGATATTTGGGCCATATATAAGGGCACAAACCCCTAGGTGGCTGTCATTTGTCACATTTTAGCTCCCAAAAACGTCCCAAGCTTCTCTCTAGCCTCCTTGGGGTGATTTTTGGTGTTCTTGTCCATTTTGGAAGAGTTCTTGAAGAAGAGAAGATGCATGGTGGTGCTAGAAGTTCTTCTTCAAAGTTGAGTTATCAAGATCTGCATTTATGGACCTCTGTGAGTATAAAGTGTCCTCTATTTTGTGTTTATTATGTTTTTCAAGTGGTTTTGTAGAATTTTGATGGGTTTTTGGTCCCTTTTTGGCTTGATCTTTGCAGTGTGGTGTTAAAGGTTTTAACTATATATCCCTTGAGCCTTCTTTGGAAGTTTTGGAATGATTATGGGAGTAAGAAAAGCTCCCTTGAGTCTTTAAAGTTGGGTTTTGCTCATTTGGATCTAGATCTTGACCATTTTCTTGCATGGTCAAGTTTGGATGGAAAAGTTAGCATTTTTAGTAGATCTAGTGACTGTTTGGAAGAGTCCCTGAAAGTTTAAGATCTTGGCTTAACGGATTAAGAGTTTTAGGTAGAATTGGGCTGAACATCGTAAATAGCGCCGCTATCTATGGAGATAGCGACACTATCTATGTGAAATTGGGTTTTTGTGACATTTGGACTTAGCTACGTAATCGTTAGGTGATAGTGGCGCTAAGTGAGGGTTAACTTTTGTGTTGACCGTTGACTTTGATTTTGCCAGTTGGCTTTTTGACCAGTTTGACTTTTGGTCAATGTAAGTCCCAAATTCCTAGATCTAACAAGATATCAATCCAAATACTCAATTGGTGCGGAATCACAATGAGTAGTAATCAAGAAACAATCAAACAATATGAAACAAGAATCAAATGATCTTCAAATGCACACACTTGTATTAATCAAGATGTCAAGTACATAAGATCCACAAGACAACTTTTGTGTTCACCCTTGACTCCCCTCTAACTCATGATCAGCTAACTCACTATCAAACACGCCTAGAACACCTATATATACTAAACTCACAAGACAAGCCCATTGTACATTAAGCCCAAACCAAGACCCACCGAAATCACAATGTGATTTCCGTCCAAAACCGAAAACAATGCTAAACAATATAATAAAAGCATAAACCACAAATATTAGCCTAACAATCTCCCCCTTGGTTTATTGCTTTATTGTCTTCAAGATAAATCTACAAGATACACATCTGCATCCTTCAGTGCCCCTTCCCAATACCTCTTCTCAACAATATTCGCAGCCATTCCTGTAAACGCCTTGGCTGCTACTTCAAACTGTGGATTCTCTGTTATCATCTGTGTACACGCCAGTCTATCAATGTCTTTTTCGCCAAACTTCAACAAGTCTTTTGGATCAATCAGACGAATCTGATTATTCTTTAGTTTAATCACAGTGGTAGAAGTTGCAGCGTCGTACACCCAAAATTCCATGTTGTCAAGAGAACCAACTGGAATAGCCTTAGAGATGGGAACCGATTTGGTTTTGGCAGTAGGAGGCCACATGACATTTACCATGGGCTTGTTCGATGAGGGTCTTTGATACCCTTGGCTCTTTTTGTGAATGAGGAGGCAGTCGACATCCCTTCAAAGTTCTTATTAACTTGCTCTTCCAAAAATTTCTTGAAAAACCAGGCCATGGGTTCATTTGATGGATTGTGGAAGGGAGCTTGAACGAGTTCAGTCAGATCAACCTTCGTCCAAGACGTAAAGTCAACCTTCTTCTTGTAATATTCTATGTATCCACTTCCTTTTTTAACAAACCACATCTTCTTTTTAGCTTCATACCCCCAAACTCTAATCCCACTACGATCACCATACTTATCTGAAAACTGTTCTCCAACGTCATGAATAATCATCTCCGGTTCGTTGGATGTAACAACATTTTGATAAGAGTTTTTCATGATCAGCAAATCAGCTTTCTGTTGATCCACCCTTCTCTGCTTCTCTCTTCTTTCAGCAGCTGTACTAGGTCCGGAGGACAAGTATTGATCAATAGTCTCGTTTGGGACAGGACGAACGGGGCTGGAGCTGGAAGTAGCACCTGTATTTCCTTCATCACCCAAGGACTGGAATTCATCGCCAAATTTCTGAAATAACTGTTGCTTCAGATCAAAGTTCAAAGCAGTCAATCCTCTAAGGTTAGCTTGAAGCTCAAACATATTCTTATCTTTCTCAGAATTGTCTTTCTCAGGCTCACTAACTCTGACGTCCAGCTTTCCAATCATTAAGTTTTTTTCTGTAGAATCTTGCTCAAGTTCAAAGACTCTATTTTGCAGTAGGGCAACATCATTAAGTTCATATTCGAGCAGTTTGCTCTTGCCGCTGGAGATATCTGTCACAAGTGGAGAGGATGAGCTTCTACCACCTTGGAACATTGTGGATGGTACCACTTCTTCCTCAACACCCTTGCTTCCTTCAAAAATGGGGCTTTGAATGTCTTGATCCATGGGGATGGATTCATGTATCGGGCTCTGAATATCTTAAATGACGGGGCTTGGAATATCTTAAACAATAGGACTAGGCTCAGTCGGTGTAGGTGTATCTTGAACGGGGTCTGGCATATACACACCCGGCCTTGGGTCTAAATGCCTTCGTTTCCTTTGAATGAGGGTGGGAGCGGTTTCTTCTTGTTCACTCTCTACAGGGTCATTAATGACAGCAACACATGATTGAGGAGGATTCAATTCAGGTTGCTGTGGTATTTCAGTTTCAGTTGCACCGTGCATAGGACCAGATATACTTTCTATAAGGTCTTGAAGCTCTTGCTCTATAAGATGAGTTTCTTCTGTTGTGGGATTTTCTTCGGTTGCAGGATTCTCTTCATCATCTTCAATCACAATATCTTCATATGAGAATTGAAACTTAGACTGCGAACTTTCCAAGTTTGTTTCTGGTACAGTTGCTTATGGTGCTCTTTCTCTCTCAACAAACTTTCCAAACATTACCAATGGCTTCAACCCTTTGTAGAATGATTTTTGCAGTCTTTCTAGATTGCTTCATGAGTCCAAAAGAGTTGAGACCCAAAGCTTTGACATCCAAGGTGTTGGGCGTCCTCTCGATCTGAGGATACTTTTCATTGAAAATCAGCTGAAGGAATCTTGGGTACATCAGAAACAGATCCTTCTTCTTCTTCTACTGGAGGTTGCTCTACATCTCTTCAAATACATATCTCGAGAAATTATAGTCCTAATCCGTCACGAGAGCAACGATCGTCGAGGTTGCAGTCCGGTTAATCTCATCAGATCCTCCCTTCCTTCCAGAGATACAGCTCACGAAGGTGTGTGCTAGAAATCTCCAGAATGGTGGTAGCTGTTTCTTGATGGTGGGAGGATAAGTTCCTTCATAACACATCTTTTCTAGAGCCTCCTTCACCCTATCGGTAGCAAATTCTATTGGAAATCCATGTGCATCACCGAATTCCAGCACCTCTCGAATGGTCTGCTCAGAGATAACCACATTCACTCCTTTCACAGTTGATTCCACAGTTCCGCTCCCTGCTTGTTGATTGCAACATTTTTCCAGAAGTCATTGATCAAGTCTAAGTGAATAACTGGACAGGCACGTAGGGCATGAGAGATACGGCATGAGTTAAGCCTAGTGATCATCGACTAGAACTCCTTGTGAGTAGGCGGTGGATCCATCAGGTGACTGGCAATGTTGTGGGAGTCCACAAATTTCAAGGAAGATTCAGCAGCCATGTTATCTGCACCAAACTGATCAAGTGAGAAATAATTTTGATTAAATTAATTTTCCTCAAAAATTTATTTTCTCAAAAAATTTATTTTCTCAAATTATTAAAGAAAACGTTTTTAAGTTAATTTTTCTTCAAAAATTTGGTCCGGAAATCGATTTCGGTCCGAGTCAACGGTCAAGGCAGTCAACACGTAGTGATTTCGGTCAGAATGAATCGATTTTGGTCAATGATTTCGGTCCAAGGTTGATTTTGGTCCAGAGTAAACGTTTTTGGTCGAGTCGGGCCAGATCTAGTCGGATCTCGGTCAGCACCTGGTTTGACCGATAACCCGGTGACGTCATTAATGTCGAAACCGAAGAAAACATCACCGAAAGCCTGCAAATCTAACAGTTTAACCATACAAACACACATTAAACATCAATAGCCACGATTAACACCTTTTATCAACCTGATTGATCGGTTGAAAAACCTCAAAAACGATCGACAAGAAAAACCGGACGAGGGGTTTAAGAGAAAACGAGAGAGAGACGACGGTAACAATTTTTTAGGGTTTGAAATGCGAGAAATTCAAAAAATTGGCGGACGAAGATTTAAATACCACCGAGAACCCCATGGACCCTCATGGGTTCTCGGCCCATGGGTTCACCGAAAACAACACGATCCCATAACCGATTTCGGTCCAATCATGCAACAGAATTTTTGATTTTTCCGATTCATAACATAAATAAGTTTAAAATAAAAAACTTTCATACAAAAAGAAAAATAAAATTAAATAAATAAACATAAACACAATTATATTTAAATTAAAAATGAAATCAAAGAAACTACTTAATGAAATAAAGTCAAGATAAAATTAAAATAAATTTAAGCGAATTTGAACATTGAACCAAATTAACAAACAAACCAATCAAACCTACCAGATTTCCAAACTTGTTCCAAGTATGGTTGATATTTTCAGGATAGACTTACACTTCTCATCGCAAGAAGGACTCAACACAGTCACATAAAAAAACAAGTTTTCTTAAAGCAGTACATATACAATTTGGAGTTGATAGAAAGACATGAATGTTTATTGTGTCTAAAAGAATCGCCAACCTGGATAACATTTAAACTGTTTCAATCGAAACACCTTTTCCAATTTCTTCACTTTGAATGAAATTTTTTTTCTCAAAAATCTATCTCTCAACAAAATTTTCATAACATATGTAGACTATCTCCCCTTTCTAATCAAGAAACTCTTTGGTTAACTTTCTCTTTTCCCTAAGCCTATGTTCTTTTTGAGTCCGCACTCTTACATGTTTTCCTCACTTTTTTGACATGTGCAACATTGACATCTTTTAAGGAGTTCTAACACAATTTTTATTGATGCTCCTTTTGTGCATCATTGGCATTTTTTGAGGAGTTCTTATACAATTTGCATTGATGCTCCTTAGGCTTATTCATGTAAGAGCATTGGCCTCTTTTAAGATCTCTAAATTAGGCTAATATTTTGCCTCTTTTCATTTAATCCTAGTGAGCTTTTTGACATGTGTGCTCATTGGCCTCTTTTAGCCTAAACCTCAACACTCTTTTGAGTGTAGGTTGTGACATTTTTGCTCACTTAGCAGACAGAGATAGTATACTAAAAATCTCTCTCAATCCCAAACATTTTGGGGAAGCCAAGTTCAATAAACCATGTATGTAGAGGAAATTAGGTAGACACCGATTTTCAGACAAAACCATTTTCATAACAACTTTTATGTATCACTTCAACTTTTAAGCTCATGGTGATAGTACACAAACCAGATAGGCAACCACAATAACCATTCATAATCCTTAAACAAACACCAAACCTTCTATGTATCACTTCAAATCCAATTACTTCATTTTGCAAGATATGTGAGTCACATTTGGCTTGAAAAGCAGCTATATTTATCTTCATGAATATCATTTTACCAGACCAGGACAAACTCAAAAATAAACAGGATTGAAAATATTTTTTTTGAACTTTTCTGAATTTTTTATTTGGTTTTCATTCTCCCCTTAAAAATTGCATAAAGAAAAGTATTTTTGGATTTTTTTGAATTTTATAAATTTTTTATTTTATTTTAACTCTCCCCCTAAATTTGTGTATAGAGGATAGATAACAAAGCTATGAATAAATTTTACAAAAAAATTATCAGTCACGAAACGAATCATCAAGAAAATCCTATAAGCACATCAAACAGAAACAGATAAAAGAGTTAAGAGAATCCAAACCGTATTTCTGCAATTTAGTTGAAGAGCCTCGTTAATTATTTTCTCATTTGAGTGAACTTTCCTTTTTATTTTCCTGCAAAGGACACATACTTTCTATAAAAATTATGAATGGTGTGCAGTAGAGAGATGTCTCCTATCATGTGCATGGAACCGCCATTATCAACATACCGAGGTCTGATGATATTCCTCCATGGCTGTTCCTACACACGATGTAGGATTAGTTGCTCTTGGAAACCAGTTCATTTTGAAACTGGGTTTACCACTTCCATCTATGGTTGGTACTCTTTCCCATGCCATATCATGTTTGTCAAAGAAAGAACAAAAAGAGTTGTCAGAACTTTTAGGTGATTTGGAAATAAGCCCTTTAGGTACCCATCGGTAATTTGGTCTGAATCTCTTATTGTTTGACCGAATGGGTGCTTCAACACTTGTCTTGGGAGTAGAACTTTTAGGAGATTTGGAAATAAACCCTTTGATTTAGGCCTATGCTACAAGTGTGAGCTGGAAGACGATCCTCGAGATGAGTTTAACCTCACTGGTTTTGTTTTGGCAAAACCATCACTCAAATCAGTCCTTTTGTTCTTTTGGGCCCGATTCTTTGCCTTGGCGGCATTCCAATCACCATTCCTTGAACGAGACCTCGATGCATTTCTTTTAGGAGTTCTTCTTCTTGGTATGTTCTTCCAGCCTTATGCGTGGTAGGAAGGATATGAATGGTGTTATGTTGACAATATCTAGCTATGTGACCAGGAGTCCCATAGTTGAAATACGTCCATTTTTTCAGGACAGTATGACTGGAACTTGGTCCTTGTCTAGATGAGGACTTTCTCACAGATTTTCCACAAGCACACACACAAACAGCTGACTGTTTCAGAGTTTTTCGTGGCATGAATTTTCCAGAGACACGATTATTTGAACTTGTAGTTGAAGCAATTGTCGTGCCTTGGACCACACGATCATTAGAGGCAGCTACAGATGAGAAGTTAGTGTTGGATGAATCATTTTTAGTACTAGACTTGTTTCCATCTTCCATTACATAATCTGCACCAGAAGCAAAACCATCAGTATCATCACTTCAACCTTCTCAGCCCGGCCGGATTGTTCATTATCAACTGAGACAGTTGACTGGTCACGTTGTTCAGGTATTTCTAACTCATCAATTTCAAGGGCTGTAGTGTAGTTGTTATTGAAAGGAGGTGGAACATTTTTATACCCCAGACCCTGTTTATTGTCCCACTTTAGCTGATGCTCAATCATTGATTCGACTATCGCACTTCACCCTTCGAATTTTTTAAAAATAAAACCAGCATCTTGAAATTTCGCTTTTAAAGCGTCAAGTTGGGTAGTCAAATCAGCAATCTTTTCTTTGTCAAATTTATGGTGACAACCCTTAAGCACCGAGAATCCTGTTTATTGTCCCACTTTAGCTGATGCTCAATCATTGACCGAAAATCCTTGTTTGACCTAGTGTTTGACCGAGAACCCAAACAAGCACCGAGATCCTTCAAAAGTTGACTTAGTCTTAACCGAAAACGACACTTGCCGCCGAAAACCCTCAAGCCAAGCCGAAAACGATGAGTTTTTGGTCGAATTCCTAAAAAATTGTGATTTGATTTATTGGACTCCAAAATTAACATCCGATAATTTAGAAGAAGGTCCGATGAACAGTTCTACTCCCACGATGAACAGCAACCCAAAACACCAAATGAACTTCAAAAATTCTTGTTTTCTCGAAAAAAATTTGACACCAAAACAGCCAAAAAACGTTTTTAATGGCTCTGATACCAATTGTAAGTTGTAAATTCCTAGATCTAACAAGATATCAATCCAAATACTCAATTGGTGCGGAATCCCAATGTGTAGTAATCAAGAAACAATCAAACAATATGAAACAAGAATCAAATGATCTTCAAATGCACACACTTGTATTAATCAAGATGTCAAGTACATAAGATCCACAAGACAACTTTCGTGTTCACCCTTTACTCCCCTCTAACTCGTGATCGGCTAACTCACTATCAAACAGGCTTAGAGCACATATATATATATATATATATATATATATATATATATATATATATATATATATATATATATATATATATATATATATATATATATATATATATATATATATATATATATATATATATATATATATTAAACTCACAAGACAAGCCATTGTACATTAAGCCCAAACCAAGACCCACCAAATCACAATGTGATTTCGGTCCAAAACCGAATACAATGCTAAACAATATAATAAAAGCATAAACCACAAATATTAGCCCAACAGTCAAACTTGTGAGATTCGGGGGTACCGATCTTGGAGGTTTATCCGGTGTGAGATTTAGGAAATTCTAACAGATTGTTGGGATAGCGATCTTCGGGGTACCGATCGTGTTGTCGGGATCTGAGGACATGTGCGTTGAGTGTTGTCGAGCTTGGTGGATCAGGTGAGTCATCTCACTTTACTGAATGATTTATGATATGATTGTTGTACTTGATGTTTCTGTTATTGTTAAATGACTGTTGACAGATCTGGGTTAGATCGAGAGTCGATGAACGGATGATTGCCGACGGATCGCGGTGATCCCGAGAGTCGAAGAATGAGTTGATTACCGACGGATCAGGGTAAGCCCGAAAGTCGAAGAATGACTTGATAAACCAGAGGGTCGTTGCACGATAAAGGACGATGCTTGACCGGTCGTACCTAAGCACCCGAGGATGATGCTGTGCTTTTGTGATGAATCATGTGGTATCTTGGGGAACTCACTAAGCTTTGTGCTTAATCTTTCACCCTAAATGTTTTTCAGGTATTTGCTAGCTTGACCTTGGAGCATGCCTCGACTGTATCGCATCCGAGATTTTGGTATTCAAGTGTTCCACCGAATAATGTTTTAACTGATTTTGACAAACACGGTTTTAAATGTTTTAATTGTTTAATTTGAACCAAATGGTTTTATTTTCCAACCCGTTTTACGTAATTGAACCGTTTTATAAAGGAAAATTTAATGCTGGAATTTGGGACGTTACACGCGCGTTGCACAGAATGCAATTATATAGTAAAATATCGACAAATATATGTTATCCAAAATAACTATGTGAGTGTTAATAACTATGAAATGATAAATTTTATACTAAGTTGATGTAAGACATTCACATTATTATGAACCATGTGATAAAAGTGACATTTATAAGAACTGAATTATCTTAATGTCTGGTATATGTGGGTTACACATGCTGATATTAAATATAAGTTTTATTTATCTTTTACAAATTAACAAATAAGTATAATATATAGATAATTCCAAAGTTGTGGCATTGCAATAAAAATAGTATATACCAACAATATGTAACGCCCCGTTTTCTGATACGTTGTAATTTATTCGTGAGTTATTATTTTAAACAATAAATGTAATAATAAAAAAACCAATAAAATGATAAATTAATAATAATAACTAAAAATAAAGAAATAATAATCCTATAGTTTCAATCATAAGTTGGAGGGGTATATTTTGCCAACTTGTTAAACTAAAATTGTATACCATGTGATGCATGGGTCAACAAAAAATAATATGGCAAATTATAGGGACCTTTTTGGGCTATTGAGCAAAGTTACATAATTTATTTACTCTTGTTGCGGGTTGCGATCAGGAAGAGACGAGGGCCTTAGGGCCTCTCGATTTTGAAAATTACAACCGATCCAATACGTTCTAGATGGATACGTCGTATGCATTGGCTCTCATTCCATCCCTAGTAGACGTTACATGCTGTCGTGATCGGGATTTTAGGGAGAGATTGAGGGAGGACCGGTGAGAGTTGAAGCCTCGTGGAGGGCTGTAGCTCTTGGCCAGGTAAGTCGTAACTCTATCACGTTAGCAACAAATGAATGTATACGCCTTTTCAGCCTAGCGTAACCTCTCTCTCGTTTCTTTCATTTCCTTCCAATTATGTTTGTGCTGCTGCCATTGCCGAGAAGAAGCATGGGTTGGGATGGGCTGCGTGGCGTGTTGCTGCTGTGGAAAAGAAGAATCGTGTGGCTCGTGAATCAAAGGATGGAAAGAAGATCCTTAGACCTGTTCTTAATTACCTCGGGTAAATCTTTAGTCTCTTCTTCTTCTTCTTTAACGTGACACCACCACCATCATACCTCCACCATGAGTGTGTGAGTGGGTTTTTTTTATGCACAGAAGTGCAATGTGGTTTTAATGGGGCAACTCAGAATTATGAGTCTATGTGTGGTGTTCTTATCCTCTTGTATGGGGTGGTTTGAGGTTTAAATATTCTAGTCAAATTGTTCCAACACCTTGTGAGTATTGTGTTGTGAGTGTTTGTGCGTGGTTGTGAATGTATAGAGTACGTTGTATTAAAGCTTCAGAATTTTGAGTTTCCTTTGATGTCCTTTCAGACCCTAAGGGGTCTTAATATGATGTCTTAATGGGTAGGGGGTTGAAAATCCTAACCCTAGTGTCATTTTATGTGACATTTGTAATTCTACTGTTTTTGCACCATCTTGTTAAATTCACATAAAATCGTATGGGTGTCGTTTTGGGTTGATTCTTATATCCCTAGAATGGTCTTTGAGTGTAGTTTCTACGTCCAGAAGTCCTTGTCCTAATTCACACCTTATGTTATGTAGAAGTTCCAATATTCACTGAATGGTCTAGGGCAGTAATGAACACGGAATTCTGCATTGATAAATTCATAATTAAATATACAAAAATTATTTGAGGGCAAGACCAGTGGGAAAAGCTCATGTCATGGGTCTAGTTTCCTCATGCCAAATCCCTTTAAGTGTCGTGTTTTTAGTTCTATCATTGAAGGGTGGTCTAGTGAATGGACTGATCAGATCAGTCCACTTTGGGGGTTTTTCATTTATTATTGGAACATGAAAATGACTTTAGGTCAGGCACTGTGACCTTGTCCTTGGGTCTAATTTTTATGATTTTTCCTAGATTTTATCTTGAACCCCTCATTAGCTAGTTATTGCAAATCTTGTAAGTGGGTCAAAAATCAGCGTTGCTGTCAATTCTTCTTTTTGTGGTTTTGTATTGGTGAGGGGTTTTGGAGGTTGTAGTGTGTGGCTGGGCTTATCTAAACTTAATAAAGTGTTTAATAACCTCAACGACGAATATATAAGATTAAAAGGGGGTGCATGGTGGGACACATTGTGTGTTAGTAATTGGAAAAGTATATAATTATAAGTAGTAGTTATTATTATAAAATTCGTTTTAAGTAGTGGCTTATGGGATGTAGGTCCGAGGAAGAAGGAGGGTCTGTGAGAATTACCTTGCTTGTGTTATCTGCTGCTACCTGTCAGGTGAGTTTCTCACTGCATTATATTGATTACATTCATCCTTTGTTGTGTTGTGTTGTGAAGTTGAGTTCGATGTTATATCTGTTTATCGTGATATGTGTGGATATATGAATGTGTGGCATTAGGCTAGGGTGTGCCTTGAGTATATAGGATGTTTGTATTTAGAGCAAGATTGCCCGATAAGATGCACAGAGCAAGATTGTATGCACGGCTGAGAGTGCGGAGCAGTTAGCAAGATGCACTAGCATGATTGCATGCACGGCTTAAGGTGGTGAGCAACATGGCATGGCTCATACCACTGATGGGTTCATTATGTGGTGATCTATGTTTGGTTAAGTAAAGCATGCTTGGTTGATATATAGTGTATGTGTTGAAATTCACTAAGGTTTGTGCTTACCCTTTCCCTATTAGCTACCGTCTCAGGTTCTTTAGATATGGGAGATGGCAAGGCGTGACGCGTATACACTGTGCGACTTCATTTAGGACTTATTTGAGTTGATATTTCCGCAAACATTTGATTTCTGTTAACTTTTGTTGTTTATGGATGTTGAAACTGGATATATAAATTTTTGGGCGCTTTATTGAAATTTAATCATGTGAATTTCTTTAAATTAAAGTGGTTAAAATAATTTTAAATTTACCTTAAAATTTGGGGATGTTACACAATATATTTAAACTAATAAATTATGTATATTATGTTGATAGTTGAATAATTAACATTAATGTTAAGAATTAAATAAGTTAAATTTATGAAAACATCAATTTAATGTGATTTTAGATAAATATATATTTTGAATAATTTAAGATGATCGCTCTTTTATAAGTTAGTTGTAACACCCGGCTCATAGAAACAAATACACTCAAAAATTTTCACTTTGAAAACATAGTTTAACACACAAAACCATATATATATAGGTGTATAAGTTACATACAATAGGGTACAAGTGTATAAAGGGAGTACAAAACATAAATAAACTTCCTCCAAGTCGGGCTGCTACTATCGTCATCTATATGCCCTATCTCTCCTATCCGTGGGCTATATCCTTACTTTTAGCAGGGTCACGCTTACCTGCAGGAACATCACACACACACACAAACAATGTGAGCTATGAAACTCAATGAGTAATCATATGAACAATTTAACATGTATACAGAAAATAAGACGATAAATCTCAATATGATGTAATTCTACATTTCTTCACAATTTCAACTATACAATTCTTTTGTCGTGTGAACCACAAAGGCTTCAACCACGTATGTCGGGCAAATTAAGCCCAACCTCCTAGATACGAAGGCCAAAATATGTTGGACAATTTAGTCCAATCTCCTAGCCACGGAGGCCGTTGTAATTTGGACAATCAAGTACAATCTCCTAGCCACAAAGGTCGTTATAATTTGGATAATCAAATCCAATCTCCTAGCCACAAAGGTCGTTATAATTTGGATAATCAAATCCAATCTCCTAGTCACAAATGTCGTTATAAACCACATAGGTTTCTACAATATGAGTCGGGTGATCAACCCAAATCCTCGGCTACTAAAGCCAATATACGAAATCAATTCAATTTATAAAGATTCAATAATACATATATCACAAGATATAATACAAATTATTCACTTGGTTTGAAGTTCTGTATAATCCTAGCTAACACAATGGTACGTACAAAGTGATTCTTCAACACTTTCCAACACCTACATGATAACGCCTAGTAATATCAAGTACTATAGTCGTTATTGAGCCAAGTTTTGAATACAATATACTTCTGAAATCACGTTATTACTTACATTTTTTGCCAAGTGTAGTTTGTGCAATTTATGTAAAATACTTGGTGAAAAACGTACACAATGGAAAAGTTATGGAAGAAGACTACTTTCAGTCGAAGGTTTAGCATATGAATTCTAATGACTATCTCTTTTCAATTCAATGGTTTCATGCTTGGAGAATCATTTGAATGTTGGTTGATACTCATGAACCCTAATTATTGGGAAAAACCCACCTATGAGTGGAACCTTGATAATTTGGATCAACTTACATCTTAAATGAATTCTATGAAGAGCTTAAGTGAGTTCCTAGTGATTCCAATTAGTGGAAGAAGGAATCCCTTTAGTTATTGACCAAATTGTTGAATGGAATTAAATATTCCTTTGATATAAGCTTATGAAGGAAATTGGAATGATAACATGGATTTGATTCAATGGAGATGATATTGGATGGTTAAAAAGGGTGTAATGATGTATTACTTTGAGTTAGAATAATGTTATTTCAATGGTTATGAATTTGGAGAAGTGTTGGACCTTGAACTGGATGAAAAGGAGAGAAAAGGACCAAAAATCGGGCTGCTGGGCACTGTACACGACCCGTGCCAGATCCACACGACCCGTGTGATTTAGTCTGGGCTCTCGGATCAAATTCACACGACCCGTGCTAGATCCACACGACCCGTGTGATTTAGTCTGGGCTCTCGGATCAAATTCACACGACCCGTGCCAGATCTACACGACCCGTGTCAGTCTGTACAGTCCAGATTAGTTGGGTTTTAAGCTTTAAAGGTTGGGATGTTGATTCTAATGATCAAGTTAACTATTAGACAATGTATAATTAAGATATTACCCTTATTTAGTAAAGCTTAATTAGTCCTAGAACCATTTGTAATGAGGATAATTATTGTTTTATAGGAGGAGATTAATTGAAGTGGAAGCAAGAAGATAACATTCTTTTGGAACCAAGGGAAGGTGAGTTACCGGGAGTACACATCCCTCTTTAAACTCTTGTATGTTTTATCTCATTCCATGCATACCTTATGTGCTAATTGTTGCATAAATCTATGTGTTCATGGCATTCAAAGAGTTATTTCAAAGATGTTTTTACAAGGAAAATAATACTATAGTTTTGAAAGATGTTTTGAATCATTCCTCCATGCATTTCATATAGGAGGGGTGGACCGTGTGAACCTTTTGACAAAGATGAAATGATTGTCCCGGATTTAGGGAAATCACGGGTTAATACCCAAATGAGTTGTTGTCCCGGATTTAGGGAAAACGTTTCCGACAATAGGAAACCGCATGAGGGATTTGCTAACCCTCATGGGACTAGTGTGGTGGCCACTAGTTCTAGTTTAGCCTATACGGGGATCGGATGACATGCTCCGTGCGTGTTATTCGTGAACTTAGGTAGGTGCCACTGTGGTGAGTTGGACTGCTAAGAGATTGACATGGGTTGGAATAGTTGCATTCATACATCATGCTGCATACCATAACTATCCATTGGAGTAAATTATCAAAATGTTTTAATAAGTTTAAATATGAGTAAAATCAGTATTTTTGGAGACTATCTCGAGTGCTAAGGATTTTCCTTTCACTCATAGAAAGATAATCTCGGGTAACTCACTAGGCATATCCATTGCCTAACTGTTTTGATGTGTACTCAGGTTAAGGCTAGGAGTTTAAGGCGAGGCGGGAATTCTAGAAGACCACGGGATGTGTGGCCATTTAAACCTTGTTTTTGTACTTGAATTATGATACCTCCTCGCTATACATTATTAAACAATGTTTTGATGTTTTTGGGACCAAATTTCGCGACGATGAAACTTCTTTTTGAATTAATGAAGTTATTTTAGAAAACAAATGTTTTAATTATTAAACCCTAGCGAGGGGTGTCACATCACGTGTGTGGACGGAAACCATCTATAGAGTGATAGTATAGATCGTTTAAGTTGTTTGACACAGATTATCATCCATTTACTCCACGGTTCGACCCTTACTTACTACTAGCTAGTGGACCGGTAAGTTATAAATCTATAGTATTTTTACCGCATCGACAACTGCGGTGTGTCAAATTTTGACGTCGTTGTCGGGGAGTTGTGCGCTTGATATACTGTGTCAGTTGGTTAATTTTGGGATAGTTTTTAGTATCTATTTGTTTTTGGACAGTCGTTTGCACTCTGTGCATGCATACGTGTCGAGCTGAACAAACGTCACCTCTGCTTTTTGATTCGGAAATTGAAAGAAACGCACGAGAGAATCGCATGCGTAAGCGGTTATTTAATATGAGTTCAAATGATATTTTAGTCGAGGATGTTACCCATGAGCTACATAGCGAGGTAACAGGTGACAGCCGTTTGTGCCCCCAGTTCCGCTTAATACCAATGGAGCTTCCACGAGTACCGGTGGCGGTGCAGTTTCAGCCCGTGTATCCTTTCCACCATGTATTTAGCCTGTAGTTCCACTCATTAGTCAACCCATTCCCAATACTTGTGTGAATCCTGAAACTACTGTATTGATGTGGGGAGTGACGAACCGTGATAGTGCCTCGCGTCCATGCCAGCCATTGCAGATTCCTCAATCACAACAACCGCCACAACCTCAAAAACCTCATCAACCTTTACGACTACAACAACAGCAGTACCAGGCTCAAGTGGGAGACCCGAGATATGATGACGATGATGAGGATTGGATGCCAAACAACCCTAAAAACAACAATAATCAGTGGAATCAAGGTCGAGGACCTCCACGCCAGCAACAGTATAACAATTAGTGACAGGGACAACGGTATTATAACAACGATTTATACAATGATGGTAATCTCGTTCCCCCAATTTATTTTGCACAACCGATTGGGCAGTCGGTTACATCACACTTCCAACTGTGGGAGTATGATGACGCGTCGCTTATTTACTTTCCTGAGAATGTAGGTTGCCAGGTAGAAATTAGGATGCAATTGTTAGGAGTTTTGCCCGAGTTTAGAGGTTATAAGCAGGACGATCCTTATAACCATATGTATGAGTTTTTAGCGATCGCTAACGCGAATATACCTAGAAATGAAAATATGAATTTCTTTAGACTTAGGTATTCCCGTTTACACTCAAGGTTAACGCAAAATACTCGTTCACGTCATTACCAGCAAACAGCATTACAACGTCGGAGCAACTCAAAACGAAGTTCCCACAAGCAAGACGTCCGAGATAAGGAGATCCATACAGGACTTTCAATAGAAGCCCGGGGAAGCATTCCACGATGCTTTCGAGAGACTAAAGGAGTTGTTGCGCTCATGTCCGCATCATGAGTTTCCACGATGGCAACTAGTCAAATTTTTCTATGATGGTTTTGACACCACGAGTCAAGCAATGATTAACGCATCATCAGGAGGCACAATTATGATGCAAGATTCTGAAGCAGCATGGCAATTTTTGGAGCAGTTAAGTAATGGATCCAAGACAAATGCACCTTCAAGGGATAGGATGGCGTCAGCAGCGAGCCTGGATATGGAAAATAAATGGAAAAAAGAAATTCAGGCTGAGATAGGAGCCATTACAAATAAGTTCAACCAATTTCTCATAATATTACAAAAAGAAAAGGGAGCTTATGTGTTGCATGGGCAAACTATTTGCAAAAACTGTGGTGAAGTTAGCCATTATTGCGATGAATGCAAAATGACACATGAAGAGGTGAGTCAGATACATACATGGATACAAACAATTTCATAATACGCCACAACCATTCAAGGGAAATCATCAAGGAGACGCTAGAAAACAGCAAGGAGAGCAGGAACATTTAAAGTCAACACCAAAGTTAGAATCCAATACTAAAGTGGACGCAATTTATAACTTTGTAGTTGGAGTTAAAAAGGAAACTGATGCAAACACTGAGGCATTGTTAAGATTAGGGACGAAGCTCGCTAAGTTAGGAGAGGACATTGAACAAGACAAAAAGCAAAATTTTCAACTCAAGGAAGGTCAAGTCAATGAAGTTATCACATTAAGGAGCGGTAAGAAAGTGGATAATAAGATTGTTGCTCCACCGCCTGAAGATGACAGTGATGTAGAAATCATTTTGATGAAAAGGAAGAATTGGAAAAAGAAGAGAAAGAAACGCAGAAAGAGATGAAGAAACCTGAGAGAAAATGGAAGAAAGGAGAGTCCAATGGTACTGCCCATTTTCCAACAGCCTTGCAAACACCAGTAGCCAAACCATACGACAAGAGAGGACATCAGACAAAAGAAATGTGGGATTTGTTTATTCAAATCAAGGTTAACATTCCATTGGTCAAATTGATTAAAGAAGTTCCTGCTTACGCTAAATTTTTGAAAGACATGTGCGTTCACAAGAAGCAAATTCTTTCTCATCTTCCTAAAAAGATTAAGTTAACAGAGTATGTTAGTTCAATAATTATGGATACCTTACCACCCAAAATGAAGGATCCAGGAGCTCCTCTCATATGAGTGGATTTAGGAGATATCCATATCAAGAAGGCTGTGTGAGATTTAGGTGCGAGTGTGAACATTCTCCTAGGACAACTTTTTGACAAATATGAATTTGGTACTTTAAGACATACATATGTAATCCTGCAGCTCGCCGATAAGTCCACGAAGATACCACGAGGGATGTTATCAAATATCATAATCAAGGTTGGAGACTTCTACTATCCAACAAATTTTCTGGTGCTAGATGCTCATCAAGTTATCAAAGAAGAACATCCAACAATCATTCTTAGACGACCATTTCTTGCAACAGCCAATGCGCACATCGACTGTCGCACCAGAGAAATGGGGATTTCTTTTGGACAGCAACAGTCAAAGATCAACATCATCAATACTAATGAAAGTATGATAGAAGAAAAAGAATGTTACCAAATTGACATTGTGGATGAGTTGGTACAACAGTATATACCGGGAGTCTTGCAACCGGAAGCAGAAATTTTTTTGGAAGTAGTCGAAGAAGAACAGGAAGGCACTGAAGAAGCGTAGAAGGAGGAAAAACAAAGATATGAAGAATGTTTGCAAGTTGATAAGCTACCATCATAAATAACTAAGTCGCTCAAACCTTCATTACAAGAACCACCAACTCTAGAACCGAAGACATTGCCATCTTACTTGAAAATATGCCTTTCTCAGAAAGAATGTTGGATGTATCAACATTCAAGTTATTACCATTTATGCCATTAACACATTCACACAACATTTCGAGGATAATTAAAACAATCAAAAGAAAATCAACATTTTTATTAAAACACAAAAATCCTCGAACAATGTACTATGCGAATTCATGTCATATGTATCTATAAACTAATAGCAAGGAAAAATATCTAGTTTAACTCCAAAAACTGCACGAGCTCTAGATCCAATCCGAATATGCTCCTGTGCGACAACATCCCGAATCCTACAGAGTCCGTGTATACAGAGCAAATGTGAGAAAAACACATCCTGTGTCAAGGAAATGAGGATCAGGTATTATGAGTTTTAAGATGTTACTGAGTTTGCCAAACGGTTTGGCTTTGGAGCATTGTTCCAATCTTTCTGTGACTGTGTCCCACCTTATGGATTCCCAGTTTGAAACATCGAACAATCGGTCCGGACGATCCGGATCATTTCTTGATGCACCTTAATACTGGACTCAATCCTGAAGCAGCTGAATCAATGGAACTATGCTTCTCCATGAACGACTCATACAGCGTCGACATTGAATGCATTTCCATGATTGTCTTATCCGATTACCCTTTCTGTTCATCTGGGTGAACAGATCAACGAGTCGAGCTAACGCTTAACTCCCGATCACAAAGGGAAACCAGTTTTATACTGTTCGCCTATGTATCCCTTAAACTTGGGAACATGCAAACTAGTGCTACTTCCTTCATGCTTGAAACTTCAAGCTCTTTGAAGATCCTAGTTTGTTCCCTTTTTCAACCAGTTCTCGGAACCTTTCCTCAACTAGCTGTGCCAACTTATCTGACCCCAGGAATTCTAAATCCCTGCGGAACTCGGGGTCAATGATCAATGGCATAAGGCAACGCACTTCCTTGGACTCAATGGTCAAGGAGTCATGCTCATCACAAGCTGCTGTGTGATGTCATGTTTGGGAGCGGACACTCAGTCGGATATGGTTCCCCAGCAAAACTAAGAACTATTCTCTAATTGCAAAACCATATCACACAGTCAATGCCAGTCAGCCTTACCATATTTAACAGGTGCTTTCTGAAGCTCTCAGAAATGGGTGAAGGAGGGGAAGGAGGAGAATGACATTTTCTTCAGACATATATAAAATTTGAATTTATTAGTTTAATTAATCCTTTTTAAATAATTACCCAAATTATTATTTAACAAGGCTAGGACCCAAAATACCCCAACTATGCTATGAAGAGGGATGCCGTAATCACAACACAGTGGTCATTAAGGTAGATAACATTTATCAATTTCAGTCTTATGAAATTCCTAGATCTGTGAGACTCATTGAACTGTTCAATGGCATGTTTAATCTCGGATATGCCCCACCGTTTGTGACTGGGATGCCGAGGATCACAAACCGGGTGTGAATAACCATGCAAATTAGCTTGGTACTCTCGGGGTCCATTATCATCTCAAATTGATGTGCCGGTTAACCACACACGCTCCATCAACAATGATAACACCCGAGAAACCTATTGCCACTCTTTATGAACCCCCATTGGTGTGCCGGTAACCCACACACGCTCCACCAACGTTTCATAAAGTGCAATGTGCAACTTCATGGATTAGCATCAAATTCACATTTTTCCTAAAGTAACTAGATTGAGATTTTGTAAATGGTTCTAGTACTTTGATCATTATACTTTTAATGATTAAGCGGTCCTATCAAAACTGTTCGGCTAACGACCCTCCACTGATCAGGCGAGCGGTGGGCGAGAGTGTTCACCCATTAGACCGCCATTTTATAGGCAGCCTCCTTATACCCACTTTATAGATCAGCTTCGTGAATGAGGCCTACTATTGAATTGACTGACCAATTTCATCTTATACATATAGTATTAACTTTTAATAACATATATAAGATGTATTTTAAAACCCTTTAAAATATTCCAGGTTTATCTTTTAATTTTACCAATTTAACTATTAAATTTAAAATTAAATTAAACCTATAAGAAATCGATTTAATCATCTTTTAATTAGCACTTAATTAAATTAATTAAATCTTGGTATTTTAAACCTTTTAAAATATTTCAGGTTTATCTTTTAATTTTTTCCAATTTAACTATTAAATTTAAAATTAAATTAAACCTTAAAAAATCGATTTTAATTATCCTTTAATTAACAATTAATTAAATTAATTAAATCTAGATATTTTAAACCTTTTAAAATATTTTAGGATTTATCCTTTAATTTTTTTTCGAAATTTAACTATTTAAATTAAAATTAAATTAAATCCTTGAATTATCTTTTAATTAAACAATTAATTAAATTAATTCAAATGTAGATAGGTTTCACAAATTAATCAAATTAATTTAAACCTATCTTAAACCCCTAATTTTCGAAAAACAAATAATGGGTTTAAGGTTATCCATTTAATTAAACAATTAAAGTTACCAAAAATAGAAAACCTCCTAAAACCCTAATAGATATTTTCGAAAAAAACTAAGGGGGGGATTAGGGTTTCCAAAACCCTAATCCTAGAAATCGATCCAAGCAATAATTAGGGTTTATAAGCTTTAAACCCTAATTTTAGGAAAACTATTACAGCAATTCAACAAGAAAACAACCAAAAGCTCTGATACCACTGAAAGGTTTTCTGCAAATCTATGAACTAAAACCCTAAGTTCACATGCAACCTAGATTGGATCTATGTTTTCTTACTTTTAACATGTAATTAATTCCTAAAGGCAAAACAAAAATTAACTAAAATAATAAAATAGAAAAACTAACCTTTTAGTTGTTTCTTGCAAGCTAAGCAGCACAAGTGTCCTGCCTCAAATGAGATCACACCCAAGCTAGGAGGTAAGCCACGAAATTTAGAGAGAAATTAGAGTCAAAAGTCGTGCCAAATGGTGTGCATGGGACTCCCTATTTATAGGTTCCAACTTATAACCAGATAAGCCTTTAGAGATAAACCTTTTTGAATTCAAATAAGATAAACCTTTATCTTACAATTCAAAACCCTTTATCCTAATATCTAATTATCGAAATTATGGTTTATCCTAACCATAATTTCGTGGACTATAATACCTTGCCAAAATTGTCACTCAACTATTGAATAATTACAATTCAGCCCCTGCACCTTTAATTAATTAAATTAATCACCAAATTAAATCCAATTAATTCCAGATTAATTTCTAATTAATTAATATAGTTTCTAATTAATATATTATCACTTTAATATATTAACAAACCATATATTTAATTCTATTGATTTATTAATCTCATAATAAATCAATCTTTCTCTCTACCGAATTTTCTACCAAACCTCCAGCTATGAGGGCAACCCAAATAGACTTTGCTACTATTAATTAGGTAAATACAAATTATTAGTCATGCCTTAGACACCTAATCCAACAGTTTCGTGCATATGTGCACATTTCGTGTATATATATTATTTTTTTCAATTTTTTTACAAAAGGTCTTAAATATAAGCGATTAGGTGTATTATATCATTTTGTTTGAAAAAAAATTTCAGTCAAAAAGTTCCTACGTTTCTTAGGAAAATATTGGTTCGCATTTGATATTTAGTATATATATATATATATATATATATATATATATATATATATATATATATATATATATATATATATATATATATATATATATATATATATATATATATATATATATATATATATATATATATATATATATATATATATATATGATGCGAACTCTTGTCTTAGATTGATCCTCTGAACGCTGAAATCCTCGACCTGAGCTCACAACAATGAAGAAAAGGGTCAGACGCGCTCCGGGAGGCGGTCCCGGGAGGGCGCTCCGACGATTAAGTTAGTAGTGGATCATCATATACCGTTATACCTGCGAGGGGACCACTTATCAGTTGGTAGTGGATCTTTTCCTTATTGGTCGATTGTCTGGCGTTAACTGTGATTGGTTCATTCCTGTGGCCAGGTGGTAGTTCGGGGACCACATGATTCGTTCGTGTCTAAATGATTCGCACGATGACCGTTACAGGGTGACGTGTTGTTCTAACATTGGTACATGTGGCAATCAGCCATTTAGCGACTGTCGAGTCGGATAAGGTCCAGCCAGGCCTCTGGCGGCTGGCTGTCTGTCTGAATGCTGGCGAGTCTTGCCGCTGGCGTGCTGGTAGGAAGCTTATGCGTATCCGTGTGATATACCATCAAGTCCCCCAGTATTGTTAGTCAAGGCGATGACGTGGTCTAGTTTTGACTAGCAAGATTAGAAAAAGGCGGTTCGCTTTCCGAAGGAATCGGCGTTATTATGGTTGACGTGAGTGATGTGACTTGTCCGTTTCCATCATTAGGAACGATTTTCAATTTCCCGCTTCCTTTCTTATCCTTTTAGGGTTATCAATTTCTTCCTCTCCGTTTTACTCTTTTTCTCACTCACTTTCAATTTTCTTCTGTTATCTTCTCTCTTGCTCTTCTCCCCCCCTTTTCATCTTAAAAAATGGCTGAACACGATCGTCAGGAGATTCCGGACGATGTTTATGGTCCTTTAGTAGAGCGATATCGTTTTCAACCGGAAGATGGAGTCCTCCTTCCTGATGCTGACGTAGGGTTTTCTTTGCCTCCTGATGGGAAAACTGGCGTTTACTTGAAAACTTTTGATGCCGGATACCGTCTTCCAACATCCGACTTTATGGATGAAGTTATGTGCCGTGACAACGTTGGTTTGCACCAGTTGACACCAAACTCTGTCAATAAGATAGTGGCTTTCGAGCTTTTGTGCCGTGGCCTAGGTATCATGCCCGATTTCTTTGTTTTCAAACATTTTTTCTGTCTCGCTGCTTCTGGGGAGAACTATGCCTTTTATAGAAGAACTTCCGTCCATACACTAATTCCGGAGCCCAAGTATTCTCCTAAAAACTGGCAGGATAAGTGGTTGTGGGTTAATCTTTCGCGTGTTGGTAAAGTATATTATCGGACTGGTGCTGCTTCTGATCAGATTCCTAAGTTATATCCCCATCAAGAACAGGTAGTAAAAACCCTAAACGGTTTTCGGGTTGTTCCGAAGGAGTTTCCGGAATTCATTCTGGCCGGAGGAGGCCTGAGTACGGCATGGCGTCTGCGAGGGAAGATGTCGGAGTTCTATGTACTGCGAAAAAGTATAGATCGTCCTTTTCCTGCTTTTTGTTTTAGTTGATTAAATTTTAAAAAAAAATTATATATATATATATATATTTTTTTTTCCTTTTTGCTTTGCAGATGCTCCGTGTAAAGTGCCTTTCGAGGACGTTCTTGCCAAGGAATGGGGGAAAGGGGAACTGAAGTATCGAGAGGTTGATCTTGTTGACAAAGTGGCTCCATTATTTACTTTTCGCAATCCGGATATTGCTGCGCGGGTTAAAGAGATACAAGATTTGGGTGATAAAAAGACTGGTGAGGGTGCCTCCGGGAGTATTCATTTGATTGATACAAAGGTTGGGGGGTTGTCGAAGGGTAATCGTGAGGAGTCTGTTGAGTCGATGCAAGATAGCGAAGAAGGTATTTTGAGGGGGTCTGCCAGGTTTGTGCATAAGAGGAAGTTGGCATGGGAATCAATGGGGGGAGCCGAGCATCCTCCAGACATGAGGTTGGTCAGGAGGGTGAATCGTCGTCACTTGCTAAACAAACTGAAGCAGGATGATCTCGGTGTAATAGATATCCCTGATGATGAGGGGACAAAAGTTGGGAAAAATAAAACTTCCGCGGGGTCTAAGAGTATTGGTGGTGAAGGATATGAGGATGAGTTATCCTTTGACCCGAAAATCTTGTCCGGGTCTGGTGGGATGGAAGGTTTTGGGGGCGACACGGGTGGTTCTTTTGATGCTGGTGCTGGGGGTGAGGATGGTTCTGGGGCTGGTGGGAGTGACGGTGTAGCTTTGGATACTCGTGTGTTTACCGATTTCTCTTCTTTGACATTCGTTCCTGAGTGGAAACTTGTTAATGGGTCTAGCTTGTTTCCTCAAGAGAATGCTGTTGATTTCGCTCTTCATGCGTTCCCTCCGGCTGCAGAGGCCAAGATGGAAAACTTTTCTCACGAGAATCTGGTAAGTACGCTTAGGTTTGCTTCCGCGCAGTCTGCTTATTATTTGGCAGATGCGGCGAAGAGGATAGAGCGCTTGTCATCCTCTTCTTCTCTCCAAGAATCTTTAAAGCTTGAGGCTCGGAATGCTCTAAGTGAAAGTGCCCGTTTACGTGAGGCGAACAAAGAATTAGAGAGCCAGATTGTTCGGCTGGAGGCTGCTGCTCGCCAATTTGACAACAAATGCGAGATACTGGTCGCAGAAAAAATGTCCATGGAGGAGCAAATGGAGAAACTTAATCGTAATAATGAGGCCTTGATGATTCGGTTGGAGAGTGTGGATGCTGAGCTATACGAGAAAGATCGTCTCTTGGAGGAGAAGGGGGTTGCTTTGAAGGCGGTAGAAGAGGATCTCAAGTGGGTTGTAGAAGAGGGTGCTGCCAGGATCGTGCAAAAGGTTTTCCTAATTCCCGAATTTATGCATGGGATCAATCGTATTCGCCGAACAAGCTATGTGGCTGGAGAAGAAGCAGGTAGGCGTGGTCTTCGCCAGGAATTAAAGATTGAAGGTCTGGATACCGGAGAGGGAAGTTCGGCGTCCGAGTGTGCTAGGGAAGTTGATGATGCGATGGAAGAGTTCGCGACTCTTGACTATGCAGGTTTGCTAAATTTGGGAGAGCTTGGAGTGGATGGCCTGAAGGAGTTGCTCAAGGTGGAGGCTGATGGATGAGTCGTTTGTTTACATCTTTCGATATGGTTGTAACGGTATTTCTGGATAATTTCTTTTGTTTTGGCAGTTATGGACAAATGTTCTGTTTATATATGGTGAACAAGGTTATGTTTGTATGTTAACTTTGCTTGGTTGGATGTGTCTGGAAACTGTTTTTCTTGTGAAATGGTATTTAGTTGTTTGTGTTGTATCTATTCTTGTTTGAATATGGTGGGTATCAATGTACGTGGTATCTGGTTGGTTGTATTGTGATGTGTTTTAATGCGAGTAACGTTTGACCGGTTATGTTATGACTTGATATAGATGGTGCTCGGTCATTTGTGTTAAATTGCGACTTGTTATGAGTGGTGCTCGGCCATTTGTATTAAGTTGCGACTTGTTATGAGTGATGCTCGGCCATTTGTATTAAGTTGTGACTTAATACGGGTGGTGCTCGGCCAAATTGTGTTAAGTTGCGACTTATCATGAGTGGTGCTCGGCTATTTGTATTAAGTTGCGACTTGTTATGAGTGGTGCTCGGCCATTTGTATTAAGTTGTGACTTAATACGGGTGGTGCTCGGCCAAGTTGTGTTAAGTTGCGACTTATCATGAGTGGTGCTCGGCCATTTGTATTAAGTTGTGACTTAATATGAGTGGTGCTCGGCCAAGTTGTGTTAAGTTGCGACTTATCATGAGTGGTGCTCGGCCATTTGTATTAAGTTGTGACTTAATACGAGTGGTGCTCGGCCAATTTTGTGTTAAGTTGGCTGGATGATCAGGTCAGCCAACGGTTTTCAAGTTGTGACTTAATACAACGGTTTTCGATGTGTACAAATAAGAGTGTCATGATATGGAGTTTTCAAGACTTAATTCTTTGCAACATTGAATCCATTACATTTTCTTGTTAGTAGAGAAAAAGAGAAAGTATGTTGCAATCAGTTATTCAAGTTGCCTGGTATTGGTCTTTTTAGAAATGGAAGATTTTTAGGTGCTGGATGTTCCATGTTCTTGGTATCGGGTTACCATCCATGGTTTCTAGTATGTATGCTCCATTCCGGTGTGCTTCTATTACTTTGTATGGGCCCTCCCAAGTTGGGCCCAGCTTCCCTCTTGGTTGGGCGTGGCTGACTTCATTCTTCCGTAATACCAAGTCGCCCACTTTAAACGCCCTTCCTTTCACTCGTCTGTTATTGGATCTCTCTGTGTTAGACTTGTATCTTGCTTGTCTAACGCTGGCCAGTTCGCGTCTTTCTTCCAGTAGGTCCAAATTGTGTCTTAGATCCTCCTCCGTCCTTTCAGTGCTAAAGGCGGAGACCCGTAAGGAGGTTATGGAAAGTTCCGGCGGGAGCATTGCTGGTTCTTGGTGTTACCCGGTAGGACCAAAGAACGCTTGGTAGCTCTTCCACCTAGTTGCCTTTGGCTTTTCCCAGCCTTTTCTTTATTCCATTTACCATGGTACGGTTAGTTACTTCCGTTTGGCCATTGGCTTGTGGATGGGCAACCGATGTGAACTGCTGTCGGATTTGTCTTTCCTCGCACCATCCACGAAAGGGGTTCTCAGCAAATTGTAGCCCGTTGTCACTAATTAACACTCGTGGGGTGCCGAACCTAGTGAGTATATGTTTCCACATGAATTTGATGATGCTACGTCCAGTTATGGAAGCCACTGGTTCCGCCTCTACCCATTTGGTGAAATAGTCCACCGCCACAATTAAGAATTTTACCCTTCCTGAAGCTTCTGGGAAAGGCCCAACAATGTCAATACCCCACTGGAAGAATGACCATGGGCTTGTTATGCTTGTCAGAGGGGCTGCGGGTAAGTTCTGTGTTGGAGAAAAAGTTTGGCATTCTATGCACCTGCGTTTTATCTCCATCGCATCAGCATGAATGTCGGGCCAATAGAATCCCATTCGTAAGATTTTGCCCGTTAACGCCCTTGCTCCCTCATGGGCCCCTGCTAGCCCAGAGTGTATTTCGTTTAATGCGCGACATCCTTCTTCTTTTGTTATACATTTTAGCCAGGGGGTCAAGTATCCTTTTTTGTAAAGATTCCCTTCAATTATTGCGAAGTTGGGAGCTTTGACTCGAATCTTACGAGCTTCCGTATCATCTTCTGGCAGGGTCCCATGTTGGAGGTATTCCATGAATGGAGTACTCCAAGTCGGTGACTCTTCTGATGTCACGTTGACTTGTCTTTCCTTGATGCTGCTTTCATGTAGTACTTCGACCAACACCTTTTTGGTCAGATGATCGAATGACGTTGAGGCTAGCTTACTTAGGGCATCGGCCCGTCTGTTCTCTGACCGGGGGATTTGTTTGATTGAGAAGTTGTCAAAGGATTTTATTAGTTTTTTCACCGCTTCTGTGTATTTTTGCATTCGTTTGTCTCTGGCTTCATATTGACCATTTATCTGGTTCGTCACCAATAAAGAGTCACTTAAGGCTGTCACTCGTGTTGCCCCATTTTCAATTGCTAGTCGAAGTCCTGCTAGCAAAGCTTCGTATTCTGCCTCATTATTTGATGTTCGGAAGTCAAAGCGTAATGCGTACGTGATCTCTTCACCCTGAGGACTTTTCAAAATCAAACCAGCCCCTGACCCTTCTTTTCCAGCCGCTCCGTCGGTAAACAAAGTCCATTCGCGTAACTGTTCCCTGGGGGAGAATGAGCAGCAATCGATGTTTCTGTGGCTGGTTGGTCGGGGACTTCAATTAAGAAATCTGCCAGCGCTTGTGCTTTGATGCCTGTGCGAGGCCGGTAAGTGAGGGCGTGCTCTCCCAGCTCTATGGCCCATTTGGCTAATCTTTCGGAGTTTTCTGGTTTCAGGAGGATCTGCTTAAGCGGCTGATTGGTGAGTACTTCAATGTGATGCGCTTGGAAATATCGGCAAAGACGTCTGGCAGCATGTACAAGTGCTAAGACCAATTTCTCGAGCATTGGGTAATTTATTTCCGGGCTTTGGAGTGCTCGGCTGATGAAATACACTGGGAGTTGTGTATTATTTCTTTCCACTAGTAATACCGCTGAAATGGCTTCATGCGATGCTGACAAATACATGGATAATGTTTCTCCTGGGATAGGGCTGGCCAGCGTGGGTAAGTTGCTTAGTTCTTGCTTAAGATTTTGCCAAGCTTCGTCAGCTGCCGCTGTCCATCTGAATCCTTCCTTGTTGACTTCTCTTTTTAGTGTGTTAAAGAGTGGCAGGGCTTTCTCTGCTGATTTTGCAATGAAACGCCCTAATGCTGTTAACTTTCCTTTCAACGTCTGCATGTCTTTTAATGTGGCTGGAGGTTTGGTTTCGAGGGCATCTTGTACTTTAGCAGGATTGGGGAGTATACCCTGATTTGTCACGTAATATCCCAAGAAATGGCCTTCCTCCACCCCGAATACGCATTTCGCGGGGTTCAGTTTCATCTTAGCCTGCTCTAATGTTTTTAATGTCTCTTCTATGTCTGTTATTAATGTAGTTTCTTCCAAGCTTTTTATTACCATATCATCGACATAGACTTCGATATTTCGCCCGATTTGATTGCGGAATAAATGGTCCACCAACCGCTGGTATGTTGCGCCTGCGTTCTTTAGTCCAAAAGGCATTTTCCGGTAGCAGAATGTTCCTCGATCAGTATAGAATGCTGTTTTCTCTTCGTCCTCTTTTTTCATTTGTATTTGGTGATAACCCTTATATGCGTCTAGAAAGCATTCCCACCGAAAACCTTGAAGTGATTCAACTTTTTGATCTATCTCTGGCAGGGGATAGCAATCCTTGGGACAAGCTTTGTTTAGGTCTGTGTAGTCTATACACATCCTCCAACTTCCGTCACTCTTCCTGACCATTACTGGATTAGCAATCCAGTCAGGGAAAATGGCTTCCCTTAGTATTCCTGCTACAACTAATTTGGTCACTTCTGTATTAATTGCCATGTTTCGTTCACCTGCTTGGCCCCGCTTTTTCTGCTTGATTGCCTTACTTCCTGGCTTAACGTTTAAACTGTGCTCTATTACTTCTCTGTCTACTCCCACCATATCTGCGGGCTCCCATGCAAACACATGTTTATATTGTTTAAGGAGAATAATCACTTTCTTTCTCGTAATTGTGGGCAGACTGGTGCCGATGCGGCTCAGTTGCTCGGGGTAATCTTGGTTAATAATCTCTTGGCCATTTGATCCTTCCGTCCTCGCTTTCTTGACTGGTCTGATGATATCTTTTGGTTGCATGACTTGACAGCAGCTCAGAGTCTGGGGGCTTGTGGCTAGAACGCAGGCTACCCTATTCGGAGTTCTGAATTTCAGGAGGTCATGTACTGTGGATGGTACCGCCCCAAACTTTAGTAGCCCTGGCCTTCCTAGAATCATATTATGTTCTGAAGGTGCTCTTACAACTACAAATTCGATGAGTGATGTTTTATGGAGTTTTCCATCGAAACTCTTCAACGTGAATGGCAGAGAGATGGTCCCGATTGGCCATATGCTGTGAGCAGTAAATCCTACGAGTCGTCCTCTAGCAGGCTTTAGCTCTTCCTTGATGACTTGTGGCAATAAGTTAAAACAGTGTTCGTGTATGATGTCGGCAGCACTTCCGCCGTCTACGTATACTCTATGGATCTTGATGTTTTGAATATATCCAGTCAGTACCAGAGGGTTATCTCCCTGCCAGCTCTCAGGTCTCGGGTCATTAATTGAAAAACTTACGTTTAGGGGGCCGTCGTCGCAATGTGTGTGTTCTCCGTTGGAGCGGTCATGTCGCTTCTGACTGGTCCGGATAGCTAGAATCTCGAGGGTCTTTCCTCCGGCCTTATCATTTTTCCTTCATCTTTCAGCTTTTCTTTCCGCTTCAAATTGTTCTCGTAATCTTTTTGTTGTTTCCACCAAGTTACCTTTCAAATTTTTCTCTTCCATTTCTTTCTTCAGCATGGCACAATCGATGGTGTCATGAGCCCTGCTCTTATGGTACTCGCAGTATCTTTGTCTACTGTCTAGCGCTTTATTCGTGGTGGATTCTTTGACCGCGTAGATGTCTGCCTGTCTGTTCCGAGGTTCTTCCCGATAGAGTGGGTTAAATCGTCGTGGAGGTCTTCCTCCCCTTGGAGGGAGATTGAAATGGTCCTGGCATCGGCTGTGAGGGTAACGGTCGTGTCGCTTGTGTTGGCCGTCGGTTGTTGCTTTGAGATACTGTTGTTTCTCCGCTGTACCTTCTTCCTGTCTAAGGAACCTTTCGACTCGCTCCTTCAGCTCGTGCCGGGTTTGCGGTGGTCGGCCTAGGAATTTTCGGGATAACGGTCCTGGTAACAATCCCCAAGTGAACGCTCCCGTCACCATGCGGTCGTCCTGTCCCGGTACATCTAGGGTAACTTTGTTGAATCGCTTGAAATAATCTTTCACAGATTCGCCCTCTCACTGTTTACAGCCCATTATAGCATGGTTATCACCCCTATATTTGCGTAGTTGCATGAAATTTGTGAGAAACAGTTGCTTTAATTGTTCGAAATTGTATATGCTGTTTGGTGCTAAGCTTTTGAACCATGCACCCGCGTTTCCGTCCAGCGTTGTCGGGAAATAAGTGCACCAGAAGCGTTGATCTAATTTTAACGAGTTCATATGCCATTCATAAGTGTCGATGTGGCTGTCCGGGCATGTGGTTCCATTGTATACCTTCAACGTTGGGAGTTTGGCAGTACTTGGGATCTCGTAATCCAAGAGCTCTTTGACAAAAGGAGAGCGTGGTGCGGTGATTGTTGGAATTGGGTTCAATGTTTGGGGTTGAAACGACTGGTAGAATGGCACGAACGGGTATTGTGGCGTCATGTAGGGTGTGTTCATTATTGGGGCAGTAGGGAAACTGTTAACGTAAAATGGTGGTGGGGTGAATTGGGTTGGAGGGGTGGAGGCGCATACAAAGAAATTTTATGGTACAGTGGGTGTCGGAGTTGGGGTTGACGGTGTTCCTGAGGCAAACAGTGGTGGAAAAGGCGGTAAGAAACTTGCCGAGGCCGGGATTGACGTGGGTGTTCCCGCCGTTGTTAGAGTGACTAATGGAGGTGAAAATAGCGATTGCGTTGCTGTTGGCCTTGCGTGGAGGAAAGGGTTGACATAAGGTAGCGGCGGCGGTATCAGGGTTGGCAGCGGGGTCTGCGATGGTGAGACGGTTATGATGGGCGATGCTGTCGTAACTATTTGTGGTGTAGTCGCCGGAGTGGGAGGTGTTACAGCTCCTAAGGACGGCATGGGTCGTATTGGACTTCGCTGGGCGTCGTCCTGTTGACTTCCAGATGGTGTCGCCATTCAAGATTGGGAGATTGTAGTTCTTTGCTTCGTCACACAAGCGGATGGCGCCAATGATGCTAACTCTTGTCTTAGATTGATCCTCTGAACGCTGAAATCCTCGACCTGAGCTCACAATAATGAAGAAAAGGGTCAGACGCGCTCCGGGAGGCGGTCCCGGGAGGGCGCTCCGACGATTAAGTTAGTACGGTGGTCGGAAAGTATGGAGAAAGATGTGAGAAGAGGTAAATGTAAGTGGTTATGCGATGATGATCTCACCAAGGGTGTGATCATCATATACCGTTATACCTGCGAGGGGACCACTTATCAGTTGGTAGTGGATCTTTTCCTTATTGGTCGATTGTCTGGCGTTAACTGTGATTGGTTCATTCCTCAGGCCAGGTGGTAGTTCGGGGACCACATGATTCGTTCGTGTCTAAATGATTCGCACGATGACCGTTACAGGGTGACGTGTTGTTCTAACATTGGTACATGTGGCAATCAGCCATTTAGCGACTGCCGAGTCGGATAAGGTCCAGCCAGGCCTCTGGCGGCTGGCTGTCTGTCTGAATGCTGGCGAGTCTTGCCGCTGGCGTGCTGGTGGGAAGCTTATACGTATCCGTGTGATATACCATCAATATATATATATATATATATATATATATATATATATATATATATATATATATATATATATATATATATATATATATATATATATATATATATATATATATATATATATATATATATAGGGTTATATATATATAGGGTCATGATCAGATGAGAACCATTTTTTTCGTGAGAACCTAGGAACCTTTTTACTGAATTTTTTTTTCTAAATTAATTACATAATACATCTAGTCGCTTATATTTAAGATCTTTTTTCAAAAAAAAAATTAGAAAAAAAAAATATGTATACACGAAATATGCACATATGCACGAAACGTGATCATATACGCATTTGCGAAAAAAGTGCATATGTGCACATTTCGTGTATACATATTATTTTTCAAATTTTTTTTGACAAAAAGTGTTAAATATAAGCGACTGGTTGTATTATGTCATTTTTTTTGAAAAAAAAAACATTTTGTCAAAAGGTTTTTAGGTTCTCATGAAAAAAAGAGTTGTCATTATATATATATATATATATATATATATATATATATATATATATATATATATATATATATATATATATATATATATATATATATATATATATATATATATATATATATATATATATATATATATATATATAGAGAGAGAGAGTTAGGATATTTTGAGAACCACAAGTCCCCCGAGAACCCGAAAACTCCCAAACCGATATTTTTTTCAAAAAACCGACCACATAGGCCTCTAAATCGCTCAAATAGGTGCCGGGTCGCTCAAAAAAATTTCCGAAAAAACGACTTTTTTTCTTTTTTTTTTTTAAAAAATTTGCACATGTGCAAAAAAAAAACTTTGCACATGTGCAAAGTTTTTTATACGTACACTTTTTTTGAAATTTTATTTTACAGAACGCCTTAAATATATGTTAGAAAGACATCCATAAAAAGAAACTTGAAAAAAATGTACGTATAAAAAAGTTTGCACATGTGCAAAGTTTTTTTTTTTTGTGCACATGTGCAAATTTTTTTCAAAAAAAAAAAAAGTTATTTTATCGGAAATTTTTTTCAGCGACCCGGCACCTATTTGAGCGTTTTAGAGGCCTATGTGGTCGGTTTTTTGAAAAAAAATATCGGTTTGGGAGATATAGGATTGATCTAAAAGGAGTTGGGAGTTCTCGGGTTTTCGGGAGACTTGTGGTTCTCAAAAGATCCTAAGTCTATATATATATATATATATATATATATATATATATATATATATATATATATATATATATATATATATATATATATATATATATATATATATATATATATATATATATATATATATATATATATATATATATATATATATATATATATATGGATGAAATTGTCGATTGGCTGGAGGGCAAGGGAGAAACAATTTGGAGAAAAGGGTACTGCATCTGGTTGGAATCGCAGGTTTATATATATATATATATATATATATATATATATATATATATATATATATATATATATATATATATATATATATATATATATATATATATATATATATATATATATATATATATATATATATATATATATATATATATATATATATATATATATATATATATATATATATATATATATATAGGGTCGAGATCATGAGAGAACCTAAAAAACCCTAGGAACCTAAGAACTTTTTTTATACACAATATTTTTCAAAAAAAATTGCATCCAATTTTTTTATTTAAAGCGTCTAAGATATTTCTAAACCTTAAACCCTAAACCCTAAACCCTAAACCCTAAACTTAAACCCTAAACCCTAAACCCTAAACCCTAAACCTAAACCCTAAACCCTAAACCCATATGAAAAAATAATAATAATAAATGATTTTTTTTTGCATCCAATTTTTTTATTTAAAGCGTCTAAGAGATTTCTAAACCCTAAACCCTAAACCCTAAACCTAAACCCTAAACCCTAAACTCTAAACCCTAAACTCATATGAAAAAAAAAATAAAAAAATGATTTTTTTTGAATTTTTTTTTTTGAAATCTTCTAGACGCATCATAACAAAAATTTTGGTATATTTTTTTTTGAAAAATATTGTGTAGAAAAAAAGTTCATAAAATGGGTTCTTAGGTTCCTAGGCTTTTTTAGGTTCTCAATTGAACTTTACCCTATATATATATATATATATATATATATATATATATATATATATATATATATATATATATATATATATATATATATATATATATATATATATATATATATATATATATATATATATATATATATATATATATATATATATATATATATATATATATATATATATATATATATATATATATATATATATATATATATATATATATATATATATATATATATATATATATATATATATATATATATATATATATATATATATATATATGGATGGATGGATGAAATTGTCGATGGGCTGACGGCCCAAGGAAGAAACCATTTGGAGAAAAGGGTGTTGCCTCTGGTTGGAATCGCAGGTTTTTATATCCTTTGGAACGCTAGAAATGAGAGCGTTTTCAATAACAAGAATCTTACGAAGGAGGATATTTTTGCTAGGATTCAAAGAGAGGTGTTCCTTTGGCTAGATAGTAGAGCTAGTAAAATTGTTGTTGATAGGAGTTTGTGGTTCTCAAATCCTTGATTAGTTATGAACTCGTAATTTTTTGTGCTTCCTAGCGCCTTGCTAGGAGTGCCTCGGTCGTGAGATCTAGAATACTCTTAGACTATTTTTTTTCGAAAAAAAATAATTAATGCACTAAGTCGCTTACATTTAATACATTTTGTCAACTTAAATTACTTTTTTGACAAAATGTTTTAAATATACACGACTTATTAAGTCATTTTTTTTGAAAAAAAATATACAGTCTAGGAGTTCTGAAGATCTCATTAATACATAGGTTCTCAAATGATCCTAACTATATATATATATATATATATATATATATATATATATATATATATATATATATATATATATATATATATATATATATATATATATATATATATATATATATATATATATATATAGGGCTAGGTTATATTAAGATCCACAATTATTATGTGGACGTAAGACCCAATCAGAATCGTAGAATTATAATCATCAATGGTTGTGATTAATAACAGAATATTAATTATTTCTAATTAAAAGAAATATCAACTTTCTAATTATATCATTCTAAATGGTAATATGGACTTTTTATTCTTTTTCAATTATGGAATGTGAGATTTTAATGGGATTAATTTTGAATTTTAATTAAATTTCAAATTCAAATTCAAATTTATTTTCAAATTCAAAATTAAGTTTTGTAACAATTCTAACAAATATCTAAAATTAATTTTGATTTTATCCTCAGTTCTTAATCCGTTCCATTCTATTAGAATGAATTACAAAATCGTACATCAGAAACTGGTATTCTTATAGAATGCTAGTGTACATTTTCAAAGTAAGTTAACCATTCTAGTAGAATGAGTTACAAAATCATACTTATATGAATTAAAAGTCATAAAAATCAGATAAATATGAAAGTATGATAAACATTCTTTTAGAATGAATTACCCAATCATACAAAATATACTTACATATTCTGTTAGAATGAAGTACATAGTATACAAAACAGAATGACATTCTGCCAGAATAATTGCATTGAAATTCATCAAGTTGAGAATTACATTCTGTGAGAATGACATTCTGCCGGAATAATTGCATTGAAATTCATCAAGTTGAGAATTACATTCTGTGAGAATGACATTCTGCCATAATAATTGCATTGAAATTCATCAAAATCTGCCCTGTAACATCAAAATTCTTCTCTAGTTGTAATTCATCAAGTTGAGAATGACATCAAGTTGAGCAGGCATGCAACATGAAGGAGTGGGAACCATATTACTTCATCTTTGTGTTCTTTCATGTATCCCGATGGTGATGGTGGCTGCAAAACGGTGTGTTAGGGTTAATTTTGTTAACAAATGCAACAGCATACATCATATTTTATGATAATTTTGTGAAATAGAGGATGAACGGAAATCTTTCCCTATGTAACTTATGAGAATGCTTTCTAGAACTTTCTTTCCAGAGGGAAATCCAGGAACATGAATAAATTGGAGAAAAATAGATAAAATTTAGTATGCAGAATAAATTTTAAGGAATGAATGGTTGAAATCTAAAAGTACCTTGGCCTTCTTCATAAACTCATTTATCACTCTTTTGTAAAAGTTCTCACAGACAATTGGTGGAACTTCTACTTTCAACAGAATCTGTAGATTTTGAAGATTAAGAGCTGAAAGGAATTGACATGAACAGAAGTATACAAATTTGGAGGTCAATTGACGACATGTCTCGAACCCAATTCCTATGTTTCCTTCTGTGACAAGCGCGCATCTGAAATTTAAAATCAAACATCTAGGTCATGTGGTGTTCGATGGTATGATATGTGTGCAGAATTGACATGAACAGAAGTATACAAATTTGGAGGCCAATTGACGACATGTCTCGAACCCAATTCCTATGTTTCCTTCTGTGACAAGCGCGCATCTGAAATTTAAAATCAAACATCTAGGTCATGTGGTGTTCGATGGTATGATATGTGTGCAGAATTGAGTTCATCAAACTCATCAGGCATATATAGCCCGAGGGCAAACCTGATTATTTCAGTAATGGATAATCAATTTGTACAGTTGCTAAATTTTGATGCGTTTGAAATACAATAATTTTTAGGTCATTGGCGGCTAGGGTTGCGAAAATCAAACCTTAGAACTGATGCAGATTGAATCACAGATGCTAAATTTTGATGCGATGGTGATGTTGGCTGCTGGTGGTCGTCAAGAAGAAAATATGGCGTAGAGATGAAGATGAAGATGCGGATTGAATCACAGTTGTTGCTGCAGGCGGTGGTTCGGCGGCAATGATGGTTTCTCCATGGTGAACGGAGATGCTCCTGGTACAGCTTGAATGGTGATTGACGGCAACATTGGTAGGGTTTAATGGTGATAGGCGTATAAGTAGGAAAGTTAGAGAGAGAAGGGAGATAATTAATCAAACTTCCCTAAATAAATGGATACAATTAAATGTAATTAATTAATTTATTATATTAATTTACTAATATACCATTGGATGCTTCTAAATTCTGATTGGGTCTTACGTCCACACAATAGTTAGAGTTTTTAATATATCCTAACTATATATATATATATATATATATATATATATATATATATATATATATATATATATATATATATATATATATATATATATATATATATATATATATATATATATATATATAGGATAGGGATCTAGCAAGAAATAAAATAAGGGGGAGAAGGAAAGACGAAATATTATGTGCGGATTCAAATAGGGTAGTATTGTAATCTCATTTTAATGATTTATTATAGTAAGTGATTCTTTATTGTGGTGAGTAATAGACGTTTTTAAATAAATAACTAAAGTCGCATTTATTTAGCAACTAACTCCCATCATTTACACAAAAGGGAAAAAAAATCGATTTTTTTTACTAGGGTCTTTTTCCGAACAAAACGCAAGTGTGTTGAAGCATTGCGAAAGACAAAAAGCTCCGGTATTGAACTCGTATGTAGAGCAAGGATGGATGGGCTGAAAATGGGGTGCAACTACAACTAAAGCATTGAACTCATTGATTAACAAATTCATTGAATCGTTCGATAAACGAATTCTTTAGAGCAAGGAGTTCGAACTTGTATATTTAAGCTTCAACAAATTTATCATTGGATCAACGAATTCATTGAATCAAGCAACTAAGAACAAAGTTACCAGGTTAGTATTGCTGATTTGTTAATGTATTAGTGATGATTCATTTATTAGGAAATGATGATAACGCTCATTTGTTATACAAGTAACTGATGATTCAATTTTTATGTAAATGATTCGTAATTGGTAGTATTGCTAATTCGTTAATGTTAGAATTGTTGATTCGTTATTGTAATAATAAATGATTCAATTACAAGGAGAATTATACAAGTAAATGAATATTCCATTTTTATGTAAATGATTCGTTATTGTTAGTATTACTGAATCGTTAATGTACTAGTGATGATTTAAGTATTAGTTAATGATGATAATGCTGATTGGTTATTGTATTAGTAAATGATTCAATTACAGGGGAAATTATACGAGTAAAATTATCAATGGATCAACGAATTCATTGAATCAAACAACTGAAGAATAAAGTTACCAGGTTAGTATTTTGCTGATTCGTTATTGTATTATTGATGATTTGTTATAGTAAAAGATGATAATGCTGATTCGTTATTGTATTAGTAAATGATTCAATTACAGGAAAATTATACAAGTAAATGATGGAGAATGTGTTAGATTTATTGCTAATTTAAAGTTTCATACTAGGTATATACCAATGTTGCTATTAATTATGAATCAATCCAATGATTGTAGTATGCATGTTAGAATGTAATTGTTGGGCTTTTCACTGAATCTGACATAAAAATTTTTAGGTACTCAAGTTTAATTGATACAATGGAAGCAACACCCCTGAATGTTAATGAAGCATTAGGATCGAGAACAGGCTATATAATTGTATCTGGTATATTAGTAATTGAATATCAATTTTATGTTAAATATGGACATTTTATGGTGATTGATGACAACAATTAGCTTATGTATGTGACAGATATGTGTGAATGACAACCAACAAATATTCAATCTGATGGGGTTCAATGTCTAAGTCTGGTTGCAAAAAGTTGGACACCTGAACTTCACTTTAAACCATTTGTAGGGCAACAATTTCATTCATATGAAAAAGCTCTTGCATTTTATAGAGATTGTGTACGAAAAAGTGGCTTTGAGATCCGAAAAGAAACTGGAGAGCAATCCAAAAAAGGAGACGGTTATTCGCGTAGGTACATCTTGTGTAATAGGGAGGGCAAGAAAAGGAAACGTTCATTTGATAGTTTGAAAGACTAGAGCAAACAACATCGTAATCGACCAAGTCACCGAGTAGGATGTAAAGCTTGTATTCGGTTGAGGGTTAATGATGCAAACTTTTGGGAGGTTAGATATTTTGAGGAGAAACACAATCATGAGTTAGTTAAGCCGGGAGATTTTCATTTTTTAAAAAGTAATATGAGGCTTATGTATAATAAAAAAACAACTAGTACATGACGTTTCGGATATCAACATTGGTCCGGTTAGAGCATTCAATGTATTGAAGCAAACACAATGAGGATTTGACAAAGTATGGTCAACAAAAGTTGAGTGCAAGAATTTGAAAAGGGATTGGATTGGATTCATTGGTGAGAGTGATGCGGACATGGTCGAGAAGCTCCATAAAAAGAAGGAGTATTTACATGACTTTTCTTTTGAATATCGTGTGGATAGTGATGGGAAGTTAAGCGAGTTATTTTGGGCAGATGAAGATGCGAAGCATAATTATTTTGCATTTGGAGATGTTGTAGGATTCGATGCTACTTACCGAACAAACAAGTACGTAATATTTTCGCCTACTTGAAACGTATTAAAACAACAGTAGTAATAACAAATTTATTTACCTATTTTATCTTTGTAAATACGTACTTCGTGATTTTTTTGTCGTTTACCGGCATTGACAATCACAAAAGGTGTGTCACGTTTGCAGTTGGCTTGCTTTCTAGTGAGTCAACAAAATCTTATGAGTTGGTGTTACGGGCTTTTAAAACTACATTCGGGAGGGAACCAAGGTTTTTGGTGATGGATCAAGACCACAGTAGTAATAACAATTTTATTTACCTATTTTATCTTTGTTAAATAGATACTTCATGATTTTTGTGTCGTTTGTCGGCATCGACAATCACAAAAGGTGTCACGTTTGCAGTTGGCTTGCTTTCTAATGAGTCAATAAAATCTTATGAGTGGTTGTTACGGGCTTTTAAAACTACATTCGGGCGGGAACCAAGGTTGTTGATGATGGATCAAGACCTCCATCAGTTTTTTCACGATCGTGTAGGCATCGCTTGTGTATGTGGCACATCTCATAGAAGTTCACAAAAAGGTAAGTAGAATAATGACTTTAGGCATGACAATGTATTTATTTAATAAGGGTTAAACATGAGATAGAAAGAACAATTTTAATATAATTGAATCACTAATAAACACTAAAATCACGTGAATAAAAATTATGGTGGTATAATAATCACTCACATGATATGGAGTGATTGTTATAGAAGTTTTACAATCACTAAAATCACATGAATCAATTTGTTTTTTTTAAACTAAAAATGTGTGGTAAAAAGCTTAACTGCCATGAATGATAAGATGCACTAAAATGAAAGTACAGTCATGAATGCAAACATATCACTAAATCACATAATCATAAGTGTCAAGAAACGGTTAAATTATGAGAATATTCGGTTAAACTAATAATGATTAGTTGTTGATGTTTCTGCTGGGTTCTAATATGTCGAAGACGGGTGTTTTGAAACGTCTAAATAATCTTATATGGACCGAGCGAATCAATCCGACGGAGTTCGAAATAGAATGGCAATCGATCATGGATGAATACGAATTAAATAGTAACAAATGGTTTAAAGAAATGTTTGAAATTCGAGATAAGTGGATTCCTGATTATTTTAAGGATTGTCACTTATCTGGTTTAATGAGAACGACCTCAAGATCAAAAGGCGAGAATTATTTCTATGGCTTGGTAACAAATATAGATTTGCATTTAGTTGAGTTTGTTAGTCATTTTGAAACGACAATGGAAGCACAACGTTTTGTTCAACGTAAAAACGACCATGACTCGCGCTACACGAATCCTGAAGTTCAAACCAATTTTTTGATTGAAGAGGAGGCATCTCAAGTATTCACACAAACTATATTATTTGAAATCCAAATGGAGATAATGGCATCAATGCTGACATGTTATGCAATTAAAGTAGAAGACTGCGATGGAATCACCAAATTCAAAATCAAGGATATTGACAAAGATGTTAAGCATTTAGGTGATTTCGAGGTATGTAAATTGATCTCCGTTATATCTATAAAATCTTAATAAATACATAGAAAATAATGATTTCTTATATTGACAGGTTTTGTTCATTAAATCCGATTGCACAGTTAGTTGCTCGTGCTTCCGCTTTGAACTAACTGGATGTTTATGTAGACACTGGTTTTATGTATTACGAATGTCGGGTGTGGAACATTTTCCTAGCAAATATGTGTCAAAAATATGGACAAAGGATGTAGTACCGAGATCATCAATTGGATATAATATGTGTCACTGTTCTACCAAAAATGGAAACGAAGACTTTAATACAATGATCTGGGACATATACTTCTCAGTTGACTATTGTGTTGACCGGTTAGTCCTTAATAAGGAGAAGATGAATGTTTATAGAGAGAGAATAAGGAAGATGATGAAAGATGTTGACGAGGATAGAAGAAATGAACAGCCCATGACGAACACATTGTTTATTGAATCGGTTATTGGTGTTAAAATTCCAAAAGGAATTACAAACAAAGGTAGTGGGCCAATTAAGACAAGGCTGATAAGAGAAAAGGAGAAGGCTATTTTAAAGGCAAAAAAGAGCTTGAGAAAATGTGGACGATGCGGGGAGTATGTTGATCATAATGCTTGCACTTGCCAGAAAGAAACAAATGACTCTCATGCTAAGTAGTTGAATTTATGCTTGTTATTTATTTGTTTTTCTGCCAACCTATGTAATTGGATGAAAAAACATGAATCTTTGTTATCTTGTGTTAAGCAATCTAGTTTCGAGAATAAACATAAATTGAACTACTAAAGAACTCCAACAATAGTGTAAAAAGGAGTTTTAACCCAAAGGATTTTTTGACCAAAATGGTGGCTTTTAGAACAGAGAATAGAAGGGAGGTGGACAATGATGTAGACCTTGTCAATGTGTTTGTTGTAAACCACTCAACATCATTGGTGTTTTGAGGTGGTAAAATCTTGAAATTTGTATTTGAGCCTTTGAAGGATAAATCCTTAACTTGAGGTGTATGCAACAATAACTGTTCCAAGGTTCTCGATGCTACTTTTTGTGCCATGTTGCTACTTCATATGAGAGCATACTTGAAGCAAGAACAAATTCATAACCATGGGAAATGGAATTTGTAAGGAAAGTTGATCAAGAAGTTTAAAGTGGAACACCTGTTCTGGCTTGGGAATATCTGAAGTTCGACATACTCGAGCAGAGCGCATCACGACCAATTCCCCTCTCCATCTCCATCAACCTGAAGAAGCAAACAAAAAACATAATTTACTTACCAATGCTCATAAATAGAACTTTTCTATTCTTAATCTACGACAAAATCACAACATGAAATCCTCATTATGAAGCGACATTTAAAATTTCAAATTGAAAGTATACAAAAATACAAATATCTTTTACCGCAATGAAGGAGGTGGCGATTGAGAACATTCAAATAGGGAGATAAAGTGAGACGACGGTGTGATGAAAAGTGGCGACTAGGTCATATATGTTGGAAAAAGGAGCTCAGTATCCTGTTAACCTTGGAAGATGATTACGATAAACAATATGAAGAAGAGGAAATTCAGGTGGAGAAAGAAGAGAATCTGATTACCGAGGTATGCTTAAATTCAGTTCTAGGTATGACTAAACCAAAAACTTTGAACCTTAAAGGGTACATCAAAGGTAGGGAGGTTGTAGTGATGATTGGTCCGGGTGCATCCCATAATTTTATTTCCTTGGATATTGTGAAGCTATTACAAGTGCCAGTAACGACAACGGGAGGATTTTGAGTTGCTTTGGGAACTAGTACCACTGTTCAAGGGAAGGGCGAATACATGGAAGTGAGATTACAGCATCACAGGGGTTGGAAGTAATTGAATATTTTTTGTAAGTTTTGACATAATCCTTAGGGTCCAATGGCCCGAAAAATTGGGTCTATTTCTTACAAATTGACAAACTCAATTAATGGAGTTTAAAGTGGGGGGTATTACCTGTTGGATTAGGTGTCTAAGCCATGACTAATAATTTGTATTTACATAATTAATAGAAGCAAAGTCCATTTGGGTTGCCCTCATAGCTGGAGGTTTGGTAGAAAGTTCGGTAGAGAGAAAGGTTGGTTTATTATGGGATTAATAAATCAATAGAAATAAAAGATATGGTTTGTTAATATATTAAAGTGATAATATATTAATTAGAAACTATATTGATTGATTAATAATTAATCAGGAATTAATTAGATTAATTTCCGTGGCATTAATTAGATTAATCAGGAAGTCAGGGATTAAAGTCGTACAAATTCAATCGTTGAATTGTGGCGCGCGGCGCGCCAATGTATAGGCCGCGGCGCGCGTACGTATAATCCGGAAAATGGCTGGCGGCTAGGGTTTCTTGTTTCCCTATAAATAGGGACCCCTAGACCTCATTATTTGGTGCTCATTCTATTATTCTCTCTGGAATTTTCCTGATCTTCCTCTGGCTCCCTGGGTGTGATCTCATTTGAGGCAGGACACTTGTGTTGCTTAGCTTCAAGATTAAAACTAAAGGTTAGTTTTTCTGATTTATTCTTTTAGTTAATTTTTGTTTGGCCTTTAGGAATTAGTTACATGTTCAAAGTAAGAAAACATAGATCTTTTCTAGGTTGCATGTGAACTTAGGTTATTTAGTTCATGGTTGCGGAAAACCTTTCAGTGGTATCAGAGCCAGGTTGTTTTCTTATTGAATGGCTGTAATAGTTTTCCTAATTAGGGTTTATTGTTTATAAATCATTTGGGCCTGATTTCGTTTTTGGGGTTTAGGGTTTTGAAACCCTAGCCCCTCCCCCCTTCTTTTTCAATTTTCCTGGTTAGGGTTTTAGGAGGTTTTCTATTTTTGGTAACTTTAATTGGTTAATTAAATGGATAACCTTAAACCCAGTTTGTTTGAATTCGATAATTAGGGGTTTAAGATAGGTTTAAATTGATTTTATTAATTTGGAAAAACCTATCTACATTTGAATTAATTTAATTAATTGTTTAATTAAAAGATAATTCAAGGGATTTAATTTAATTTTGATTTAATGATTAAATTTCGAAAATTAAAGGATAAATCCTAAAATATTTTAAAAGGTTTAAAATATCTAGATTTAATTAATTTAATTAATAGTTTAATTAAAAGATAAATTAAATCAAATTAAAGGTTTAATTTAATTTGAAATTTAATAGTTAAATTTCAGGAAATTAAAAGATAAACCAGGAATATTTTAAAAGATTTAAAATACATCTTATATATATTATTAAAGGTTAATACTATATGTATAAGATAAATTGGTTAGTCAAATCATTAGTAGGCCTCATTCACGAAGCTGGTCTATAAAGTGGGTATAAGGAAACTGCCTATAAAATGGCGGTCTAATGGGTGTTCACTCTCACCCACCGCTCGCCTGATCAGTGGAGGGTCGTTAGCCGAACAGTTTTGATAGGACCGCTTAATCATTAAAAGTATAATGATCAAAGTACTAGAACCCGTACAAGAATTCCCAATCTAGTTACTTTTAAAAAAAATGTGAATTTGATGCTAACCCATGAAATTGCACATTGCACTTTATGAAACGTTGGTGGAGCGTGTGTGGGTTACCGACACACCAATGGGGGTTCATAAAGAGTGACAATGGGTTTCTCGGGTGTTATCATTGTTGATGGAGCGTGTGTGGTTAACCGGCACATCAATTTGAGATGATAATGGACCCCGAGAGTACCAAGCTAATTTGCATGGTTATTCACACCTGGTTTGTGATCCTCGGCATCCCAGTCACAAACGGTGGGGCATATCCGAGATTAAACATGTCATTGAACAGTTCAATGAATCTCACAGATCTAGGAATTTCATAAGACTGAAATTGATAAAAGTTATCTACCTTAATGACCACTGTGTTGTGACTACGGCATCCCTCTTCACAGCATAGTTGGGGTATTTTGGATCCTAGCCTTGTTAAATAATGTATATTGGGTAATTATTTAAAAGGATGAATTAAACGAATAAATTCAAATTTTATATATGTCTGAAGAAAGTGTCATTCTCCTCCTTCCCCTCCTTCACCCATTTTTGAGAGCTTCAGAAAGCACCTGTTAAATATGGTAAGGGTGACTGGCCTTGACTATATGATATGGTTTTGCAATTAGAGAATAGTTCTTAGTTTTGCTGGCGAACCATATCCGACTGAGTGTCCGCTCCCAAACATGGCATCACACAGCAGCTTGTGATGAGCATGACTCCTTGACTATTGAGTCCAAGGAAGTTTGTTGCCTTATGCTATTGATCATTAACCCCGAGTTCCGCAGGGATTTAGAATTCCTGGGGTCTGATAAGTTAGCACAGCTACTTCAGGAAAGGTTCCGTGAACTGGTTGAATAAAGGGAACGAACTAGGATCTTCAAAGAGCTTGAAGTTACAAGCTAGAAGGAAGTAGCACCAGTTTGCGTATTCCCGAGATTGAGGGATACATAGGCAAACAGTATAAAACTGGATTCCTTTTGTGATCGGGAGTTAAGCATTAGCTTAACTCGCTGATCTGTTCATCCAGATGAACAGAAAGGGTAACCGGATAAGACAATCGTGGAAGTGCATTCAATGTCGAATCTGTATGAATCGTTCATGGAGAAGCATAGTTCCATTAATTCAGCTGCTTTTCAGGATTGAGTCCAGTATTAAGGTGCATCAAGAAATGATCCAGATCGTCTGGACCGATTGTTCGATGTTTCAAACTGGGAATCCACAAGGTGGGACACAGTCACGGAAAGATTGGAAAAATGCTCCAAAGCCAAACCGTTTGGTAAAACTCATAAATATCTTAGAATTCAGAACACCTGATCCTCATTTCCTTGATACAGGATGTGTTTCACACATTTGCTCTGTATGCACGAACTCCGGAGGATGCGGGATGGTGTCGCACAGGAGCATATTCAGATTGGATCTGGAGCTCGTGCAGTTTTTGAGTTAAGCTAGATATTTGTTCTTGTTATTAGTTTATAGATACATACGACATGGATTCGCATAGTACATTGTTCTGAGTAGGGATGAGATTTTGAACCGGAGAACCGGACCGGACCGGGAACCGAACCGGAACCGGAACCGAATAGGAACCGGAACCGTGTATTCGGTCCGGTTCTCGGTTCTCCATTTCTCACAAAATCGGTTCTCGGTTTTTCGGTTCTCGGTCCGGTTCGGTCCGGGTCCGGAACCGAACACATTTCTTACCTTGAATAACCGAACCGGAACCGGAACCGGACCGGAACCGAACCGGTAGGAACCGGAACCCGGGTATTCGGTCCGGTTCCCGGTTCTTCGTTTCCTATAAAATCGGTTCTCGGTTCTTCGGTTCTCGGTCCGGTTCGGTCCGGGTCCGGACCGATTCTCATCCCTAGTTCTGAGGATAATTCTAGTTTAATGAAATATTTTTTGAAACATGATTGTTTTAATTGTCCTCGAAATGTTGTGTGAATGTGTTGATGACGTAAATGGTAATAACTTGAATGTTGATACATCCAATGGGATTGGATTTGTAAATTGTGTTCTTTATGATTGTTAAAGTGAATTTTATGAGAATCACTTCAACCAAAGGTCCAGTTGGACAGGACTTTGTAATCATTTGACTTAGAGTCACATGATGAATTGAGTGCTTAATAAAATTAATTGTGGCAAGAAAGGAATCGCCCAAAGATCCAATGGATAGGATTTTGGAATCAGTTGACTTGGAGTCAGGTGATGATTGCATGTCTTGAACAATATTAACAAAGTCATAAATTTACATGGAACTGTAAATGTATTAAGATTTTGAGCAACAGACACATAAGTTACTGTGTATTGCTCGAATCTTCGAACAGAACACGATTAGTTATGCTTCATGATATTTGCCAAATGGTTTGACAAATATGGCTTTGTTTATAGGAATAAGCGATTGATTGGAACCTTGAAGTGTTCAAGGATTTCAAAGGAAGTATAAGATCAACAGAACCTGAGTAACAACATAGACTGAGAAAATGTTTCACAGTTTATCCTCTTCCAAGAACACTAATGGTTATAATGTGTCTTAGGGAAGATGATGGAGCATTGATCGAAATAGTTTTGACCCTCGGTGTATAAGATACACTGGATACATTTCCGACTAGTATTTCAATGAATTGAATATTCAACCAGTCAGACCGCAGAAGCCATATTCCGACCACATCTTAGACTAAGTAGGTTATGTTGACACCGTCTGAAATGTAAAGTTAGGATCGTCCCACTAGTACATAGAAAGTCCAGGGTCATGTAGCATTCGTCTGAATCTCATGATAAGCCTGAAACTGATCAGCAATGTCGTTTCATTGGCCACTCCGGTTTATCCTTTGAAAGAAGAGTACTTTTAGAAAGAACTCAAGTTCTAAGGAAATAGTGGGAGTAAGAATAATTCTGAATGAGTTCAGGGATTAGCCAAGTGAACGAACCTTTAGTCACCGCTGGGACTTGACCAGGAATTAGATTCCTGTTAACATACCCTCTCTTCGCTTGACCAGTAGTTATTGTCACTGTCATAAGGAGTTATGATTTGGGTGATATACCAGGTAGTGGTAAAACACTAAAGATGGTACGGATAAGTAATCCGACTGCTGGAAGCATTGGTGAGCCCAGTTGCTGCCAAATAAGAGAACCTTACCGCGAGACACAGTCTATGTGATAGTTTGATTGATCTTTACAACTGGTCTAGGAACCAGTGGGAGTAATTGAATCATCAAAAGAAGGGAACATAGAAATGTACTTATAGAACATCTGGTTGAATGAGTCATCACTTGGAGTCAAGCAATTGATTCTGAGAGAAGCACTCTCAATAGAAGATGTAATCTGAGAGGATTCTGCGTGGCATAGTGTGAGTCGTTAGTGGAGCGTGTGTGGTTTACCGACACACTAATAGGGACTCACATAGAGCATGCCATTACAAAAGGGTACACGGCCCCGGGATTCGTCCCATGGGCATCTCGCAAGAAAGGATATTCAGATTCTCAAAATAGGCCAAAAGGTTTGGATTTTGTGAATAGCCTGAAAGATTTCCTTTAATATGTCAGAAAGGTTTGGATTTCGGTTTCGCAAAATGTGCCATAAGTTCTGGATTTTGTGAATAGTCTGAAAGAGTCATATAACGGTGTCAAAGCCAGTGGGAGTATCGTTGTTATCTGCTATCATTGTATGTGGGTTACATACTGGTTCTAGGAAACGTCTCTTATCATTACAAAGTGTAATGACTTGGTGTTAAGAAACGGTTCGCTATGAAAGACTTTAAGAGATACAACATACTCAGGTGGTTGTGAACATCTATTAGATAGATCAAAATTCTGCCAATATGATCTTGATGAGATTCAAGATGCATAACCCCAGGAATGGAGTTTCCTGTCATTGCAAAGTGTAATGAATTGGCATGAAAGAAACAAAGAAGGTGCAGCATGCTCATGTAGTTCATAGACATCTATCAGATAAATGAGACTGACAGTATTGACTTAGCCGTTGAGAATATGATCTTGATGGGATTCAAGATTCATAAGAAAGAGTCCCTGAAAGGAAATGGTTTCCGGAAATCATGACACAAGGATTATTGGTAATCTTAGGATTCCGAAAGGGCTTGGAATGAGATTACATCAGGTTCCTCGAGCCTCTTGGACAAATCAGAAGTGTTATGAACATATCCTGATGACTTAATGCTTAGAGTATTGTAAGTTGGATTCAGGATATTGCCTGGCTGAGAATACTGAATGGATTTTTGAACAGACGTGTGAAATCATTGGGAAATGATTAGGGTGATTGATTTGAAAGGTTTTCAAATCGGTAATTGTTTACACCAAAGTGTGGTGCTGTAGGACTTCATGGTTAAAGAATTTCGTTGGTTTCTGATGGAGCGTGTCTGGTTCACCGGCACATCATGACGCCTCGAAATTGTCTTAGGGTGTAGTCATGTAGACTAAAGACCCGAGAACCATGGGCAGTCACGGTACACATCACCGGAATGGAGTTGTGAGAGAGAATGACAAAATGACAAAATGACAAATCGAGATATCATCGGAAGAGTATCCGATAGGACCATCTGCAATAAAGTGTATAAGTGTTAGACACTTGGATACATAGAAAGAGTGAAAAGGTCATAGACATAGATATAAAAGGCTTGAATTAAAAGTTTAAAAGAGAATAAGAAACCGATAATAGTTATGATAAATCCGACTTGGTGATTACCTCGTGGAGACTTGGTAATAAGCAGGAGTAGCTACCAGTCAGATTTTATGTTTCACTTTTGCATGTTTACTTCCTGAATAATTGGATTATTCAAATACTCTTAGGGAGTAAGTATGAAGGAAGACTGTCATGAATTGGTTTGTAGATTGTCTAAGGAGTTAGACATAGCAATAAGATTGTTGCAACGTTCATGAGTACTTAGAAATGGAGATTTGAGTTTTGGATAAACCCGCGCTCAATGGATTGCTTCATGGATTATATCACGAGCAATGTTGAGACGATAATATCTTATGGTCTTAAAGTTGAGAGATATGAGTTATAATTTGCAAGGCGGTTGTTCATTGATAGTATGAAAACGCATCGGTAACTCGGTGTTATAAAACGTGCTGTTGTGAGTGATTTGTCGGGTAAAAGATATAACATATTAGTCGAAGCTTATTCGTCCATTGACCCAGACGGGAAACATATATCTGTTGGCCACTCGATGATTTTGAAGTTGACTGAAGCGCTGGCCAGCCAGGACTGAATTGATTCGTTCAATTAGAAGTCTAAAAGTCATAAGCAAAATCGGAAATCGGGAAACAGTGTGTCAGACAGAGATTGATCTCAATCCATGTCTCATGTCTGAAAATATCTTGTTGGACGGAGGATCATCTGATCACTTATCTATGGACAGAACTGACTAGGTCAGAGTTCGGCAGCAATTTCTAGGACGCTACAGTTTGCTGATTAATTAGAGGTTAAATTGGTAATTATAGTCATAGACTTATCCAAGTGGGAGACTGTTGGATTAGGTGTCTAAGCCATGACTAATAATTTGTATTTACATAATTAATAAAAGCAAAGTCCATTTGGGTTGCCCTCATAGCTGGAGGTTTGGTAGAAAGTTCGGTAGAGAGAAAGGTTGGTTTATTATGGGATTAATAAATCAATAGAAATAAAATATATGGTTTGTTAATATATTAAAGTGATAATATATTAATTAGAAACTATATTGATTGATTAATAATTAATCAGGAATTAATTAGATTAATTTCTGTGGCATTAATTAGATTAATCAGGAAGTCAGGGATTGAAGTCATACAAATTCAATAGTTGAATCGCGGCGCGCGGCGCGCCAATGTATAGGCCGCGGCGCGCGTATGTATAATCCGGAAAATGGCTGGCGGCTAGGGTTTCTTGTTTCCCTATAAATAGGGACCCCTAAACCTCATTATTTGGTGCACATTCTATTATTCTCTCTGGAATATAATCCGGAAAATGGCTGGCGGCTAGGGTTTCTTGTTTCCCTATAAATAGGGACCCCTAACCTCATTATTTGGTGCACATTCTATTATTCTCTCTGGAATTTTCGTGACCTTCCTCTGGCTCCCTGGGTGTGATCTCATTTGAGGCAGGACACTTGTGCTGCTTAGCTTCAAGATTAAAACTAAAGGTTAGTTTTTCTGATTTATTCTTTTAGTTAATTTTTGTTTGGCCTTTAGGAATTAGTTACATGTTCAAAGTAAGAAAACATAGATCTTTTCTAGGTTGCATGTGAACTTAGGTTATTTAGTTCATGGTTGCGGAAAACCTTTCATTACCACCGTACTCAAGGGTGATCCCTCACTAGAATATTCGATGATAACCCTCAAAAACATGTGCAAGACGATCAAAAGTGTGTGTGTGTGTGGGGGGGGGGTATTTTGGTCCAATTATATCAATTAGTTCCAATGGAATCAAGGGAGGAAAACATAGAAGTTGTCATTCCTATCTTTTTAAGAGATGAAATCGAGGAGTTTGCCGATGTTTTTTCAACCTCGACAGAGCTTCCGCCCACTAGAGGAAGAGAACACGCCATTGTACTACAATAAGGTACAAATCCAGTTAGTGTGCCACCTTATCGGTACCCTCAATCATAAAAAGTGGTGATAGAAAAGCTGGTTCAAGATATGTTGAAAGCCGGAATTATTCAACAGTCCACAAGTCCGTTTTCGAGCCCGATATTGGTAGTAAAGAAGAAGAACGGGTCTTGGAGTTTTTGTGTGGACTATAGAGCCTTGAACCGAGTAACTGTTGCTGATAAGTATCCTATTCCGATAATTGACGAACTACTCGATGAGTTAGACGGGTCTCGGATTTTCATGAAACTGGATTTGAGGCCTGGTTACCATCAAATTAGAGTTTGAACACATGATATCCCAAAAACGGCATTTCAGACGCATGAGGGTCACTATAAGTTCCTCGTTATACCGTTTGGCTCGACTAACTCCCCAGCAACGTTCCAATCTTTGATGAATGACGTGTTCCAACCATTTTCTAAGAAAATTTGTATTGTCTCTTTATGATATCCTAATCTATAGTAAAGATGCACAACGACACGCTACCTATGTTCAGCAAGTTCTAAATAAGCTAAGAGAGCAACAACTCTTCGCTAATATGGATAAGTGTACGTTCGGAAAACCTTAGGTGGCATATTTAGGACATGTGATTTTAGAATTAGGGGTCTCTATGGATAACGAGAAGGTGGAGCAGACTTAGAATGGGAAACCCCAAAGACAGTCCTGAACTAAGGGGATTTTTGGGTTTAACCGGTTATTACCGGAAGTATATATCATGTTATGCAACTATTGCTGCCCCAATGACTGATTTGTTAAATAAAGGACAGTTCGAGTGGAATGAGAGGGTGGACCAAGCCTTCTAGAAGCTTAAGGAGTCGATGACCTCAGCACAGATTTTGGTTATGCTGAATTTCACTAAACTCTTCATTGTAGAAACGGATGCATCAGGATTTGGAGTTGGAGTGGTTTTACTACAAGAAAGGCATCCTATCACATTTTTTAGCTAGGTTTTGGGCGCACAGGATCGCTTAAAACCTATATACGAAGAGGAGCTAATGACTATTGTGTTATCGGTGCAAAAGTGGCGGCACTATCTTTTAGGAAGAAAATTTATAATCCGAACAAACCACAAAAGTCTAAACTTTTTGTTGGAACAACCAGAAGTTGGAAGTCCGTATCAGCGTTGGGTTTGCAAACTTATGGGGTACAATTTTGAGATTTAATATAAGAAGGGATCGGCTAATTTGGTAGTTGATGCACTGCCCAGAAAAAGTTTGGAAACAATGGAATTGACAACTCTTACAACCTCAGCAGTGTTTCCTTTGGATAGGTTAAACCATGAAATTGATTCAGATTCTTTTATTCAGGGGTTATTAAACATATACGGGGAACATGAAGAAAAAAATAAAAAAAACTACGAGAAAGAGTGTCCCGTATGCCAACAAAATAAACATTCCACTATGTGCTGGTCGGGTTTATTACAACCAATGGGTCTTCCAAATCAGGTTTGGGAGGACGTGATGATGGATTTCATCGAAGCTCTTCCAATATAAAAAAGAATGGACATGATTTTAGTCATAGTTGATCATCTATCAAAATACAGACATTTTGTGGAACTGAAGCATCCCTTCACCACATGAATTGTTGTAGAATTGTTTGTGAAGGAGGTGGTTCGATTACACTGGTTTCCGGCTTCCATAGTTTCCGACTTCAATAGTTTCCGACAGGGACAAGGTTTTTATGAGCATCTTTTGGTCGGATCATTTTCGTGACTGATAACGGGGCTGCATCGGGGACCGGATGCGATTCTGTTGTCACCATTTTACTCTATGTAAATTGCGGAATAAGAAAGATTGAATACTTAGAATTGATCTTTCGCCCAACAATAAACGATGATATATAAATAAATTAAATGCTAAAATGTAAAGGAACGTTGCGGAAAATATAAATGACATGAAATGTAAAGTTGCGGAATATTAAATGAATCGTAAAGAACAAGTGCGGAAATTAAAAGACAATAATTAAACGATATAATGTAATTCGTATTTTTCATTGATAATAAGAAATGAGTTACATATTGGAAGTTAAACTCTAACACAATTTCTAGTCTAAGTTGAATTACATGAAGATCTAGAAGGGATAGAAAAGATAAGATACAAAAGAAGTTAGAAGAAAAGATATGGAGATCTAGAAATAAAGATAGATAGAAAATATAGAAGGAAAGTGGAGAGATCTAGTATAGAAGAGAAGAGAAGTGAGGAGTGTTCTTGATGTTCTTGAGGTGGCTGGAGAGAATTCTCCAGCCCCTCCTCCAATTACTTTAGACTACATTGGAGTGATAGTTCCCTCAACTTCTCACTAGAATCTCACAATAAAACTCATGACTCAAGCCTTCTATTTATAGGAGGATAATATATTACAAGTACAACTAAAAATATTAAACTATTACAAAAGTATAATTTAACAGCCGGCTAAAATAATCTAAGTCTTGAGCTTCCTGGTCTTCACCCGCTGTGTACTTTCGTTGCTGAACGGATCAGCGCTGATATTTTCTGATCCGTATTTTCTGATGAACCGGCACAGCTGAACCGTAATTTCTGAAATGTATTTTCTGAACCATAATTTCTGAGTTGGCATTTCTGAACCGGCATTTCTGAAGCGGCAATTTCTGAATCGCCGTTTCTGCCTCACTTTCGGTACACCCTCAAGTTCGGATCCCATTTCTGAATCGGAACTCTTTGCTGTTCGGAACATTGCATTTCTGAACGGAATAGACCACGTGCGAAGTGATGTCAGTATTACTTTCTGAAGAGCCTCGTTACAACTTGCACTTCTGAATGGTCCTTGGTTTCGGTGTCATTCACTCATAATTCCTTATTGCTCGGCCGCTCATTTTATTCACTCGATCGCACATATGAAATCTCTATTATTCCTCGATCGCACATTCTTTTATTGTGATTCTTACTCGACCCGCATGGTTCTACTTTAACCTTTTTGGTGCATTAAATGCACCGACCATGTGATTATCGGTATATTTATCTGCTCGGCTCGCATGCTTGTTCCATTTCCTTTTGTTGAGAGTTTGCTTGACGGACCACTTACTTCTTCTCCTTTCTATTTTGCTCGGCCAGCACATTTAATTCTTGGTGTCATCTTTTTCCATTTAAACCTCACGAGTGACATGCATATAAACAATTCTCAATTCTCTTGATTAATATGCACCACACAATATTGTTTTGTATTAACACCACATATGCATGCATTATAATATCAACCACAAGTTCTTTTCTTTCTTTAGATGCTCACGTGACATACATGCTTTTATATTTATTTGATTCTTTTCATTCATGTAAAACACACACATGCGTAACATATATATATATATATATATATATATATATATATATATATATATATATATATATATATATATATATATATATATATATATATATTTGTATTACGATTTTGCGATGTTGTCATTTTTGGTCTCCGATAAAGTTCGTTGGTCGTCTAATCTTCAACATCTTCGGCATTTACACTAACAATATCCCCCTAAATGGTGATAGATGTTCAATGTAATTCCTGAATTGTTCGGTGAACTTTATCACCAATTCCTCAATCTCATTGTTGAATAAATACTCAATATTTCAGAGCATTTACCTAACAGTATTCCCCTAAATGATTTGAAATGTTGAGGGTTGGGATATCAAAAATTTGAGGAGAAATTTTGACTACTTGGTTGAGTTGTACTGGGATCTTGGATGCCCCCAAATGTTGATGGGGTGTTAGAAATTTTTGAGAAAATCTTCTTGGTCATGAAATTTTATTAGAAAGAAGTGATTTGCGCTATATGTTCAAAAAGATGAAAAGCTACAGATACTTAATAGTTAAGAAAATTTCTTGTTGCTGATATGTTGCTACTGATGAAGTGAGCTGTTGTTGCTTTGGTTCCAACTGATGAACTTCTGAAGTTGTTAGCTCTTCCCAAACTTCTTGGTTTCAGGAGATGTGCAAACCTTCTCCATAAAGCACGTTTAGGCTCCTAGAGCTTTGGCATTCGAATGTGACTCGGCACATGCCTACGTCGCCGCAAGAACTGAATCGTTACAGCCCCCTACGAAGAAATTGCTTTCTTCGAGAAACGAAACCTTGACTGTAGTTCTGAAATCACCTGGATCTGGATGCTGCTATGATGCTGATACCAACTGCTGAATTTGGGTGATCAGCACTTTGTTTTTCTCAATTCAACTTCCCATCTCCTAATTTTTTTTAATAAGGCTTTAGAAGTTGAATTTGTCTCCCTGTTTTCTGATTCTGGGGTCAAAAATTGTCATTTCTCCTAAGATTTTCGGAATTGGTTTTTGATGCAAATTTTCGGAATCTTTTTTTTTAAAGAAGGTTCCGAAAATACTGTTTATAAGTTCCGAATTTGATTTTCTGAAGTGCATTTTCGGATTTTCTTTTAAGGTTCCGAAAATACTGTTCATGAGTTCCGAATTTGATTTTCTGAAGTGTATTTTCGGAATTTTTTTTATGTTCCGAAAATACAGATAAAAATTCCGAGCAGAAGTTTCTCATGAAAATTTTCTGATTTTATAACTGTGACGGACTTCTTGAGCAAAATGTGGAATTTCTGAACTTAGATGTTACAAATCATCTATGTTTTGAAAGGGGGTTAGAAGTTGGATGTGATGTTGGGCTTTGGTGTTATGAAGCACCAAGGCTTGATTCAGAAAATCAAACTTCTGATGGAAGGAATGAGGAAGGTGATGTCACTTAGGAAAAGATTGATGATGTCACTACTAAAAAGGTGAGTGACATCACCAGACAAAAATGCTGGAAAGTAATTAGGATACGTTGGAGATAATGACAAAGGTGTTCCCCATGCTTTGACTTTGGTGTGAAAGAGACAAGAGACAGAGATATTCGAGCTGAAGCTTTTTAAAGCAAATAATTTTTATATCCCCCCAAATATATAAAAATTCGAAAAATCAAAGGGAATATAAATTAAATACAACATTTTTCAACAAAAAATATGACTTTTTTTATAGAAATTTTCGAAAAATTAATTTTGAACAAAATAGCCAAAAAGAATCACAATAGTTAATTTTTGTTTTTAATCTCCAACAAAACGATTTTCGTCTAAAAATAAGTTAATGTTTAAATTACGGAAAATGTTTTGTTCCACTTGTTTTTACGCGTTTCAGTCATTTACGTCCTTTACGATTTTATTTTTGTTTTTACGGAAACGAAATTGAGCACAGTAGCATGCAACGGTTTGTAGAGGATCCAAAGGTTGTTGCTTAAGCAAACTCAGAAATTGTAAAGAAATTGTAGCAGATCAGATTATCAAACTCAGATTATCTCATTATCAGACTCACAAATTAGATTGTAAAGGAATTACAACAGATCATATTATCTATCATTATCATACTCGGATCAGATTATCAGACACATCAATTAACAGACTCAAAGACTAAATTGTAAAGAAAAATCACAGAAATTGTTCTAATTAACAGACTCAAAGACTAAATTGTATAAAATTTGATCAGAAATTCACTGGTAGAACCGTAGAAGTCCTATATTTCACATTCGCATTCATATAAATTGTAAAGAAAAATCACAGAAATTGTTCTAATTGTTCCAATTAACAGAATTCGCGGAGGACCTTACTTACCGAAGCAGATGGCGGGGTCACGTCGGGAGGACCTGCAGAGACCGGCGAGGACAAGTGGCTGTGGACGTGTGTCGGCGTGCTGTGCTGCCTGTGGACGTGGGGCGGAGGTGGGGCGGAGGCTCGAACGAGGTGGCGTCTTGGTGATGTGAGGCGATTGAAACTGTGAAAGAGTGAAGACGAGTGAAGAGTGGAACTGTGGTGTGGAAGGGACGACCGGACGAAGAGTTGGAACGGACGAAGGTCGAAGAGTCGAAGGCAACTCAGTCAAACGAAGAGCGGAAGCTGCGGAAGTCGATTGATTAGGTTAGGGCAAAGTTATTTCATATTTCAGCAATTCCTTTTAATTTTTTATTATAGATAAAAAATGAAAAATAATAAATACATATATATATATATACGGGTTGGCGGGTCAACCCGCAAACCCAACTAATGACCCGAACACGACCCGTATAATAAACGGGTTGGCGGGTTGGCGGGTCAAAAATCTCAACCCAAACCCGTTTATTTTCGTATCGGGTTCGTGTCGTGTCGCGGGTCGTGTCGAGTATTGCCACCCCTACATTTACCTAACAATCTCCCACTTGAAGATTTTGAACATCTCTCATTAATCTCCGAACATAACAAGTCTTCCAAGCTTTCAGTTCCTAAGAACAAGCTAAAACTTAGTCAAATTTTCCTAGTTGCAGCCGCCTCTCTCATCAAATACCAGAGGGACCAGTTAAAGCTTCCCCGAGCCCTAACTGAACATCGGTCATATCAGACCCAGTCATGGCAGAACCAGCCATAGAAACATCCCCAATCTCAACCGACTCCCATAAACGGGTACCATCGGTTCCAAAGAATTTCAGTGGTACCATCAGCAGACTATTCCCAGGAGAGAGTTTAACATTTGGCTTTTCAGTCTTACAAACCCATTTCATTTTCGCCCTAGTACCCAGAACACGACCCATGCTCCCACTGTTGCCAAAACCTTTATTTGGTTTTGACTTCCGAATCCGCTCAGGTGACATCCCCGTGGCTCCAGGCTTCAAGTCTGTAGATTGAACCCTCTTAGCTCTACTAGATTCAGCGAACCCGACTTTGTCATTCATCTTGACAGGGGGTTACATCCCTAGATGGAACCGGCATCATGTATAACGACCCTCGTTTGAATCCTTGTTACACAACCTTACCTTCCCAAAGTCGCTTTCTTTAAGATTCTTCATTTCTTCATTGTTGTGGGTAACATAAAATGAAGCACCCGAATCCATAACCCAAGAGTCCACATTACCTTTCACACCGAGTCACAATGCATCATCCTCAGAAACATTCTCAGCACCAGCAATGTTTAGTTCTCTCTTTGGACATTGACTCTTAACATGTCCCACCTCTTGACAGTTCCAACTCACTTCACATTCTTCCTAGTTCTAGACGAACTTCTTCCTCGGCTCCCACTGTTCCTCATATTCCTTCTACCTCTATCCATATTCAATAACGCAGAAGAAGATGATCCACCTTGATTTTTTGCGTCTGATATCCTCGCCCAAAACCAAGTATCTAACCCCTTCAAAAGTCATACCACTATCTCCCACGGAGCTAGTAACAGCCGTAACTATTCCGGACCAGCTATTAGGTAGTGAAGCTAGCAGCAGTGCAACTTGAGTTTCATTATCAAATTTAATTCCCACAGATGATAATCTGGAAAGAATTGAATTTAGATTGTTAATGTGAACCGTAACCGAACTTTCCTCATTCATCCTTGTAGTAAACAACTCCCTCATCAAGAACACCTTGTTAGCTGCTGACGGCTTCTCATACATATTCGACTGAGCATCCATCATACCACGCGCAGTGGTTTGATTCATGATGTTGAAAGCAACGCTCTTTGACAACGATAATGTAATAACCGCCCTAGCTTTCTTGTTCTTTGAGTTCCAAACATCTTCATCAGCTTTTTCCATTTTCTCCGGCTTGTCCCCAAGTACCATTTCCAAGTCTTTTTGACATAGCAATGCTTCTATTTGCATTTTCCACCAACTGAAATCAGAACCGTCGAACTTCTCGATTACAATCTTGTCTTTAGCCATTACGACAAATAAGAAACAACTCGAGACAATTTGGAATTTTTTTCTGAAAGAACAGGGACCTGTCTTGCAATTTTTTGGAACTTCAGGACCTGTTTTGCAATTTTCGGGAACTTCAGGACCTGTTTTGCAATTTTCTAGAACTTCAGGGACCTGTTTTGCAATTTTCTAGAACTTTAAGGACATGTTTTGCAATTTTCTGGAACTTCAGGGACTTGTTTTGAGTTTTTCAAAATATGCTACAGTACCGCTACAGTGTCGCTACAGTGTTGCTACAGGCCTGCTACAGTGTCGTCTTCTCCGGCAGACTCCGGCGCTACAGTGTCGTCTTCTCCGGCGATCTGGTTTCTCCAGTCACTATTCCGGCGAACGTTTGATCGGCAATTTGGAGGTCTTTCGGTTGTCGAAAAATCCAAAAAATATATTTTCGGAATCGTTGGAACGAGACCTTTCCAACGGTATACACCAAAATCGTTTTTGACCAAAAACTGAAAATCACCTTCTGGAGCTAAACCTTAGTTCTGATACCATTTGTAAAGATCGAGACACTTAGCATACGAACACGACACTCACACACTCAGCTCACAAATTAAGAACACAAGGATTTTACGTGGTTCGGATTCGGTGTCAATCCTACATCCACGGGCTACAACTAGATTTTATTTGAATGAGGAGATTACAGGAGATACACACTCAATCCTTGCATGTATTGTGTGTTGTGGTGCATGATGCTCTTCATCTAATGCTCTACTTATATGTGTAAGCAATCAATGTGAAATGAAGAACTTGGAATGAGGCTACCAAACTTATTATGCTACCAACCATTCACCAACTCTTCAAACTTCACCAACTTTTGAATAAATCTTCAAAAGCTTCACATTTACCTAACAAATTATGTCAATTTCGCTACTGTTTTCTTCTTCCGAATTGGTTTCTCAACAATCTTCTTCCATCAAGCTCTGTTTCTAGGGCTACTTTCTATGATGAATTTTTTATACTCTCTTTAGCCAGGGAGAAAGCAATGGTTGTTAACTTGGAATACATAAAAGCCATAGTCACAGCAGAAGAAGTCATGTTACTTGATTCTCTACGTCACGAGGTTCTTGTATTTGTAGATCAACTGAGACATCAACTTTCTCACAAAACCACTTCAACACTTCCGGTAACCAAGGTGGTCGCCAGCTTGCTTTACGTGATACAAAATCAAACCTATCAATTTCTGGACCATGGTTGCCTGTTCCTGAAACTGCTAGAAGGTCTGCAAGCCGAGCTTCCATTTGAGTTTCAAGTTATGGAAATTGCATTGGAGGTATATATACGAACAGCGAAAGAGAGAGAGAGAGAGGTTTGGTTTATTTTTATTTTTTTAATTGATTTAATAAATAATATATTAAAAAATTAAATTGGTCGAAATACCATAAATATAAGTTTCAAAATGTTGAAATTGAAAATTTTATATAAAAGGTTCAATCTATATTCTTGCGAACGAAGTTAAAAAAGCCCTATTTCAACAAAACTTATTGGTAGAATTTGAAAGACCATAAACATAATTTTCAAACGTCCAAATTGAAATATTTATCGGTCCAATTCATAAATTTGCAATAAAAAAAATAATAATAATAATAATAACCCTAGCTATCACAATAAAACTTTTGCAGCTTCACCCTATTTTTACAAAAGCCCACAAATTTATACACGTGGATACTTGGATCATCACATTTCTATAGTTGATTGAGCTGGTTTCATGGGCATCGGTGACCTCTCTCAACCACTGAAGCCGTCTTCTTAAGATGGGTAGTCTCGTAAAGTTAATTTGGATCCAAGAACATCAGCAAGAAATGGAAATGAGAAAGTTAATTTTAGTTTCAGTAACACTGGTTTGGTGTTTAGGGGGGGTTGTTGAGGGCTTCACATATGACGATAAAGAGGTTGAAACGGAGGAGGGGAAGTCGGTTATGTTCGAAAGGTGGAGGAGCCACCACAAGATGGAGAGTATAAGCGCCGAAGACAAAATGAAGCATTTCAAAGCGTTCAAGCATAACCTGGCAGTTTTCAATCCAGTATACATGCTCTTGAACTCTGCGTGATGCATCCCGGCAAAACGGTTCATCTCTAACTTATATGGCTTGTTCGCCTTGTTTGTCGAGTGAACAATTTCCAGGTTATGCTTGAAGGCTTTGAACTGCTTCATCTCTAACTGGAGAACAAAAGGTGTCGTCACCCCTGTCAAGCAACAAGCAGCCTGTGGTAATTAACCTTAACCTACAGGAACTTATTTTTTCTTTTCTATTCTGAAATCTGATCTCCTTACCTTTTGAAGTAATCGAATTTGTAATATTACAGGAAGTTGCTATGCGTTTGCAGCATGAGATCATACAATCGAAAGTCTACATGCGATCCAAACCAAGCAGCTCATAGATTATCACCAAAGGAGATTGTCGATTGCAGTAAATGTGCCGGATGCAATGGAGGGATAATGTCATCATATATATATCATCATCACAACTTTTTGAATAACAGGAGAACGATATTGTCGTCAAAATTCGTGGATTTGTGGAGGTGCCTCTTGATAATGAGCAGGCTCATATGGCATCAGTTGCAAACCACTGTCCAAGTTGCTGTTGCAGTTGAAGAAGCTTTTATGATGTATAAAGAGGTAAATTCCATTTTGAATTTCTTCGAGTCCCTTAGCCATCTTTTACCATCAAAAGGTGTTTAATAATACGGCTTAACAGGGAGTTATGACCGCACCGTGTGGAAAAGAGATTGCCCACGGAGTAATAGCAGTTGCATACGATACGGCGCCTGATGGAATCCCGTACTGGATAATAAAGAACTCATGGGGCCCGGATTGGGGCGAGAAAGGATACATCAGAATGCTACGTGGAGTTCTGATATATATATATATATATATATATATATATATATATATATATATATATATATATATATATATATATATATATATATATATATATATATATATATATATATATATATATATATATATATATATATATATATATATATATATATATATATATATATATATATGCATGCACGTACGTACGCACGTACGTACATACATACATACATACACACACATACACACACATAGTGTGTACCCGCCTGATACGACGCAAAAAATAGTTTGATTCAGTGAATAATTTTTGGTTGGAGATTTGTTTTGTTGTGAGTATTTTCTATCAGCTAATAGTTTTCTTTATTTAAATATATCATGTTCAAAGAAAACACAATTCATCGATACACGGCTACCATTAAAATGTTTCTACAAATAAAATTACACTTCTATCTTTGGTTAAAATAATAGTGTGATGTTATCTTATGGAAAAGCCGAAAAGGAAACTACATATTTCAGGTTAAAAATAAAATTATTTTGTTGTTTTTTGTTATATATATATATATATAAATAAATAAATAAATAAAATAGTGTGATGTTGGTTAAAATGTTTCTACATATTTTAGGTTAAAAATAAAATTATTTTCTAAAGAGAGAGATAGAGAGGTGGGTGAGTCTTTTTATTTATAATTAAATAAAATATAAAAATAAATCTAAATAATTCAAAAATACTTGAAATTGGACCAATGGTGCACTGCCAAAACTTTTTGGACCAAAACTGCATAAAAATGACAAACACAGGCACCATTTTTGCAATTTTGTCTATATATATATATATATATATATATATATATATATATATATATATATATATATATATATATATATATATATATATATATATATATATATATATAGGGTTAGGTTATAATAATAATGACAATTATTATGTTACCTTGTAACCAAATCCTGCCTATCAGATTTCATTCTCGTAGGAATGAAAAAACTGAAAAATTAACAGACAAATCATTCTTAAAAAATGTGTTTTAACTGAGTGGTCCATATTGAGTTTCAAGGTTACACAATACTTGTCAGGATATATTTGATTATGGGCCATATATATATATATATATATATATATATATATATATATATATATATATATATATATATATATATATATATATATATATATATATATATATATATATATATATATATATATATATATATATATATATATATATATATATATATATATATATATATATATATATATATATATATATATATATATATATATATATACATATATATATATATACATATATATATATATACATATATATATATATATATATATATATATATATATATATATATATATATATACATATATATATATATATATATATACATATATATATACATATATATATATATATATATATATATATATATATATATATATATATATATATATATATATATAGTAGCGTTGTCCCCGCACGATGCGGTGGTTAAGAAATGTCGTGGGTAATGAATGCCTCAGATGAATAATAGCTTTTTTGGTGATCTGTATCGTGATATATATATATATATATATATATATATATATATATATATATATATATATATATATATATATATATATATATATATATATATATATATATATATATATATATATATATATATATATATATATATATATATATATATATATATATATATATATATATATATATATATATATATACATATACTTGCATTAAACAAACAAACCAAACCCAGCCAGGAGCTGGGAGGCAACAGAGGATTACATCGGTTTACATGAAATTTTTGGGTTATCTAGCCACATACACCTATATATATATATATATATATATATATATATATATATATATATATATATATATATATATATATATATATATATATATATATATATATATATATATATATATATATATATATATATATATATATATATATATATATATATATATATATATATTGATGATTTATCATGGGCGACGTACTCACCAGCCCGCCAGCTCGGCAGCTCGCCAGCCCGCCAGCTCGCCAGCACGACAGCAAGCAACGTCCAGCCAGCCGCCAGGGCCGCGCGACCCGCCTGGCTGGACGACACGCTTGCCAACAACCACGAATATTCAAGAATCTCGTAAACCAATAAGAAAATGACAGCTCTCCTCATAAGAGTCATGTGTACGATTCACCAACAGACGATTCAGTTAATATGCGGTCCACTACCTGGTCAGACTAACGCACCAATCACAGACGAGCACAAAGGATCTGCCAATCAGAGAAGGCCCACGATCCTAACGATCGTGTGGTCCCCAAAGGTACAACGGTATATGATGATCGACCTCATGGGGAGATCATCATAATCACTCTCATATTCACTCTTCGCTATCACATTCTCTCTAAATTTTCCGATCACCGTACTAACTAGACCGTCGGAGCGCCCTTCCGGGATCGCCTCCCGGAGTGCGACTGACCGTTTTCCTGTTATTGTGAACTTAGGCCTTCAATCCGGTTAAACGGCGAACACGAAGCAGAGAGTTCTCATCATTGGCGCCATCCGTTGTGTGACAACGCAAGGATCATATTCTCTAATACTGAATGGCTACACCACCGGAGAATCAGCAAGGCAACGTTACGCCAAGCCCAATCCGACCAATGGCATCTCTGGACGCTGCTACACCACAAACACCGGTAAATGTACTCACTACGTCTTCCCCAGCCATTATCATACCACCATGGCAGCCGCCACTGCCAACTTCCACAACATCGCCAGTACCATACTTTAGTCCTTTCCTTCAAGCCGGAACATCGCTAACTCTACCACTACTTGCATCACAAACACCAGCACCCACGGTGCGGGGTGCATCGCTGTTTCCTCCTCCTCCTTTCCTTCAATCAGGGACGGCGCTGAATCCCTCCTTTTCCTTGGGATTCTCTTCCTCATCACCATTAACCACCACCCTTGCATCAAATTCTATACCAGTCTCAGCTGCCCCTTATCCAATGTTTACCGGAATACCAACTCCCCACACATCTCGTGGACTACCGCCATATTACGGTAGTAGTTATACGCCACCCTATATAACGCCACCAAACACTTTTGTACCGCTTCATCCACCTTTTCAGCAATATCCACCCACTCTCATCCCGACAATAACACCTAATCGTTCCCCTTTCGTCAAAGAGTTGCTGGACTACGAGATTCCAAGTACGGCTAAGCTACCAACGTTGAAAGTGTATAATGGCACCACATGCCCCGATAGCCACATTGATACATATGAATGGCATATGACGTCCCTGAAATTAGATCAGCGATTCTGGTGCACGTACTTCCCAACAACTCTAGATGGAAACGCATGCGCGTGGTTTAAAAGCTTAGCACCGAACAGCATCTACAATTTTGAGCAACTGAAACAACTTTTCCTAACAAATTTCATGCAACTCCGAAAGTACAGAGGCGATAACCACGCCATCATGGGATGTAAACAACGTGAAGGAGAGTCTGTGAAAGAATACTTTCGTCGCTTCAACAAAGCAACATTAGATGTCCCAGGACAATACGATCGAATGGTAACAGGAGCCTTTACCTGGGGACTTCTTCCTGGACCGCTCTCCAGAAAGTTTCTGGGAAAACCACCTCAAACACGTCACGAACTCAAGGAGCGAGTAGAGCGTTTCCTTCGTCAAGAAGACGGAACTGTCGAAAAACAATCATACCTCAAAGCAACTTCAGACCAGTATCGTAAGCGCTATGATCGATACCAGCACCACAGCCGACGATCTGATTACTCCACCTCCTCCTTCAGAGGAGGTCGACCACCACGACGATACAACCCATTTCCTAGAGAAGAACAGCGAAGCAAAACCGCAGACATTTACGTGGTGAAAGAGAATATTGATAAAACCCAAGATAACAGAAACCGGTACTACGAGTACCACAAAAGTAGGGCCCACGACACGGCAGACTGTGCCATGCTCAAAAGAGAAATGGGGGAAAAACAACTTAAAGGAAATCTCGTAGAAACGGCAAAGAAGTTACGAGAACAATACGAAGCAAAACGGGACATGGGAAGAAACAAGAAGGACGAGCAAGAAACTAGACGAGGCCTTGAGATATTAGCTATCCGCGCTTGCCACAAACGAATATCAAGCGCCAGGGAGGAGGCCGCGTTCCCCCCGAAAAAGATTCTAAACCTGGATTTTTCCATAGACGATCCCCGACCAGATAACTGGCAGGGAGACGACCCCCTAATCATCGTTGGGTATGTCAAAAATATCAAGATTCACAGAGTGTATATCGACACCGGAAGTGCCGCAGACATTATTTACGAGCATTGTTTCAATTTACTTCCTCAAGAAATTAAAGCTACCCTGCGGCCAGCCACACGCCAATTGGTAGGGTTCACGGGGCACAGCATCTGGCCAATCGGAACAATACATTTGCCTTTTACCCTACGAAGCTTCGATGAAAAACTCTACAAAACTGTCCTCCTCGAATTTATAGTAGTACGGGCACCATCGGAGCACAACATGATATTGGGGCGACCGGGACTCTTGAAGTTCGGCGCAGTACCATCTACGGTCCATGGCACACTCAAATTCAAGACACTTGGCGGCACTGCGTGCGTTCTCGCCACAAATCCTCAACAATTGAGATGTTACCAAGTAATGCAACCCACAGATATCGTCCGCCCCACCAAGAAAGTGTGCTCAGAAACGTCCGGTGACAAAGCAATCGTGAACCCAGCCTATCCTGAAAAACTTGTCAAAATAGGTAACACACTCCCCGTTGATGTAAAAGACGCAATCATTACCTTACTCCGAAAATACAAACACGTATTTGCATGGCAACCGTCTGACATGGTGGGGGTAGACAGAGATGTCATAGAGCATAGCTTGAATGTTAAAGTGGGAAGTAATGCTATAAAACAGAAAAAGCGAAGCCAAGCCGGCGAACGTAATGCTGCAATCAACACTGAGGTATCTAAGCTAGTGGCTGCCGTAATTCTGCGCGAAGCAATTTTTCCCGATTGGATAGCCAACCCAGTAATGGTTAAGAAACACGATGGCAGTTGGCGCATGTGTATAGACTATACAGATTTAAACAAGGCATGCCACAAAGATTGTTATCCATTGCCAGAAATCGACCAAAAAGTAGAGTCACTTCAAGGTTTTCGTTGGAAGTGTTTCTTGGACGCGTATAAGGGGTACCACAAAATTCAGATGAAGAAAGAAGACGAAGAAAAGACTGCATTTTATACTGACAGAGGAACATTTTGCTATAAAAAATGCCATTTGGTTTGAAAAACGCAGGAGCAACTTACCAACGCTTGGTCGACCGAATGTTTCGCAATCAAATCGGAAGAAACATAGAAGTTTACGTCGATGATATGGTCATTAAAAGTCAAGAAACACTAGCACTAACAGCAGACATCGAAGAAACCTTCAAAACGTTGGAAGAGGCGAAGATGAAATTAAATCCATCAAAATGTGTCTTCGGGGTGGAGGAAGGCCGGTTCCTGGGATACTATGTGACAAACCAAGGTGTTCTCCCCAATCCAGCGAAGCTTCAAGATGCTATCGAAACTAAAATACCTACCACAGTGAAGGAAATGCAAGGCCTCAATGGGAAGTTAACTGCCTTAGGCCGTTTCATAGCCAAGTCAGCTGAAAAAGCATTACCACTCTTTAATACACTGAAAGGTGAAGTAAGTAAAGAAGGATTCAAATGGACGCCTGCAGCCGACGAAGCATGGCAGAAACTCAAAGAAACGCTTAGCCAACTTCCAACACTCGCCAGCCCAATTCCCGGGGAAACTCTATTCGTATACCTGTCAGCGGCACAAGAGGCAATTTCAGCGGTTTTAGTCGTAGAAAGGAACACCATGCAGCTACCAGTGTATTTCATAAGCCGGGCACTTCAAGGCCCAGAAGTCAATTACCCTATATTGGAGAAACTCGTCCTGGCACTCGTATATGCCGCCAGGCGACTCCGACGATATTTCCAAGCGCACCACATTGAGGTCCTCACCAGCCAACCACTAAAACAAATACTCTTGAAACCGGAAAACTCTGGTCGACTAGCAAAATGGGCAATAGAGTTGGGAGAGCATCATATTGAATATCGACCGCGATCAGGCATCAAAGGCCAAGCTTTGGCGGATTTCCTTATTGAAATTCCAAAACAGATGCAAGTGACAGTACCAGACAGCCAGCCGAAACCTACAGATAAGCAACAATGTGAATGGATCCTTTATACTGACGGTGCAGCGAGCAAAGAGGGATCAGGCGCAGGCCTAATTTTGAAAAGCCCACATGGGGAGGAGATTACGTATGCATTACGGTTTGATTTCAAGACGTCTAACAACGAAGCGGAATACGAAGCTCTGTTAGCAGGCTTAAGGCTAGCAATCGCAAATGGAGCAAAACAAGTTGCAGCTTTGAGCGATTCAATGCTGGTAGCAAACCAAGTCAATGGCCAGTATGAAGCAAGAAACAAAATAATGCAAGGATACATGGACGCAGTTCACAAATTAACCAAATCTTTCGACAAGTTCACTATCAAACAAATCCCAAGATCAGAAAACAGGAGAGCGGATGCCCTGAGTAAGCTCGCTTCAACTTCTTTTGATCACTTGACGAAGCAAGTATTGGTCGAAGTTTTACCAGCAAGAAGTATAGACGACAAACAAATTTGTGAAACGAGACACGCAGAAATAACGTGGATGACACCTTATGTAGAATACCTCCAACGCGGCACACTACCAGAAGACGACGCCAGCGCGCGAAAGATAAGGGTCAAAGCCCCAAATTTCGTCATAATGGAGGGAATATTATATAAAAAGGGATACCTTACGCCATGGTTGAAGTGCATAACCAAGCAAGAAGGACGACAGATACTGGAAGAGACACACTCAGGACTTGCGGGAGCTCATGAGGGGGCACGTGCTTTAACTGGTAAAATATTGCGAATGGGAGTCTTCTGGCCAGATATACACCACGATGTGACAGAAATGACGCGAACATGCCCCGAGTGCCAAACCTTTGCCCCAGTATAATACTTGCCTTCCAACACTATGACAAGTATTAGCAGCCCCTGGCCATTCTACCAGTGGGGAATCGATATTGTAGGACCGTTTCCCGAGGCTCCTGGGAGAGTGAAATTCCTAGTAGTCGCTATTGACTATTTCACAAAATGGGTGGAAGCTGAGCCACTAGCCTCTATCTCAGGAAGGACCATCATAAAGTTTATGTGGAAGAACATACTGACAAGGTTTGGCACGCCTAGGGTGTTGATCAGCGATAACGGATTACAGTTTGTAGAAAATCCGTTCAGAGGTTGGTGCGAAGACAAAAACATTCGACATCAATTCACATCAGTGGCACATCCGCAAGCGAATGGGCAAACGGAAGTAACTAACCGGACCATTGTCAATGGAATCAAGAAGAGATTGGGAAAATCTAAAGGTAACTGGGTGGAGGAACTCCCAAGCGTATTATGGTCTTACCGGACAACTCCCAGAGCTGGCACGCGAGAAACTCCATTCAGCTTAACATACGACACGGAAGCTGTGCTTCCCCCGGAGTTAATGATAACATCTCTTAGAATTTCCACCTTCACACCAGAGAAAGTCGAAAAAGACTTGCGACACAATTTGGATTTACTAGACGAAAAGCGGGAGCTTGCCAACCTACGACAGGCAGCGTACAAATCCAACACAGAAAGGTACTATAATAAGCGTGTACAGTCCAAAGCTTTCAAGGTAGGAGACTTTGTTCTGAGGAGGAACGAGATTGGTCACACGCAACCAAGGGGCAAACTAGGACCAACATGGGAGGGCCCTTACAAAGTACAAGAAGCGCACCGAAATGGGTCCTATGTGCTAGAAACCACTGATGGAAGAACGATACCAAGGACATGGAGTGCTCAACATCTAAGGAAATTCTTTTTCTAAAAACATCGTATTCGACCAATTACAATCCGAAAGCTAATGAAAATGTATGACCAAATTCTTGCAATGAGCTAGTCTCCGAAAATTAAAATATGTCTTTATTTCAAAGCAAACACACTTTCTATTTCAACGAGTGCCTCCTAAACAAACGACAGATGGGTTGGACTGATCATCCAACCCGCAAACAATGATTAAGTCAAAATTCAATATTAGTGGCCGAGCACCACACCCATTAAGTCGAAACTTAACATAGTGGCCGAGCACCACACCCATTAAGTCGAAACTTAACATTGTGGCCGAGCACCACACCCATTAAGTCGAAACTTAACATTGTGGCCGAGCACCACACCCATTAAGTCGAAACTTAACATTGTGGCCGAGCACCACACCGATTAAGTCGAAACTTGACATTGTGGCCGAGCACCACACCCATTAAGACGAAACTTAGCATTGTGGCCGAGCACCACACCGATTAAGCTAAAATTCAATGCTAGTGGCCGAGCACCACACGCATTAAGTCAACACTTCACATTGTGGCCAAGCACCACACCGATTAAGTCAAAATTCAACGATAGTGGCCGAGCACCACACCAGTCAAAACCAAAATCAAGGCTAAAAAGTAGTAATTACCACTGCAAAATTTACAAAGCCAAAAAATATGTTTGCTACAAAGAGAGGTACACAGTAACCAAAATATCATAACAGTCAAATAAAGATGCTTATGCCCAACTATCATAACCAACATTTCAAGACAAAAACACCCAGCCAATTGTTCTACAAACCACAAGCAACAACACCCTGCTGAAGTCCAAAGAAGAAAAGCAACATAAACACCATCTACGAACAAACACATAGACAAAGACAACAAAATGTACGAAATATTGTCCAGACAGCAAACATCATTCGAACAAAACCGAACAAACATACCCTACTCATCAGCTTCGACTCGCAACAGCTCCTTCAACTCTCCAACACTCAACTGACCCAAACGGAGTAACCCAGCGTAATCCAACGTCGCGAACTCTTCCATGGCATCATTTACTTCATGAGCATAGCTGGAGGACGAACTACCCTCCCCCACATACGGATCTGCAATATTAAGCTCTTGGCGCAAAGCACGACGACCAGCATCCTCACCTGCAACATAGCTTGTACGCCTGATGCGATTCACGCTATGGATTAATTCCGGGATCATGAAGACTTTCTCTACAACCCTGACCATACCTTCCTCAACCACCCATTTCAAGTCTTCTTCCACCTTAGCTAAAGCTGCAGCTCCCTCCTCCAGCATATGATCCTTCTCGTACATACCTGCATCAAAACTTTCTGTACGAATCATCAATGCCTCGTTTTCCTCAGTTACTTTGTCTAACCGTTCCTGGGTACCAACAAGCTGCTCCTTAACAGACATATTTTCTGACATTAAGAGTTCATACTTCAGATCGAATTCGCGGGATGCCTTCTCCAACACAGCAATTTGTTCTTTCAACTCCTTTACCGTCCCGTGTAAACGTGCATTCTCTGCTGCAGCCTTCCGGACTTCCAATTTAAATGCTTCATGTGTCTTGGAGGAGTTGGCTAGGCGTTCGATGCGCTTCGCAGCAGCCGCCAAATAGTACGCCGACTGAGTCGATGCAAACCTCAGCGTACTCACCAAGCCATCATGCGTAAAATCTTCCATTTCTGAATCTGCCGCGGGAGGAAAAGCATGTAAGGCAAAATCAATGGCCGCTTCTCTCGATGAGAGGCGTGACCCATTCAGCAATTTCCAATCTGGAACGAATGGCAGAGATGAATAATCTTTCCAGACATGTGTCCCCACCATGCCGCCACCTTTCCCCATATTGACACCTTCTTCATTATCAACTTCGAACCCGCCCACACTTTCATCACCAACATTTCCAAATTCAACACTAACATCATCCTTCTTACCCAGACCTTGTGTACTCTCAGACCTAGAAATCTTCACTGCTTCATCAACCTTTTCCTTACCTTTACCCTTACCACCAACAATGCCAGACTCAGGAATCACTTTGGAGTCTTTTGGAGCATCATCATCAGGAATGTCAATAATCCCAAAGTCGTTTTCCTTCAACTGATTCAACAATCTACGACGACTCACACGCCTGACCAGTCGAGTATCCCTGGAACTTTCTGATCCCTCCACCGTATCCCATACCACCTTCCTTTTACTCAATATTTTAGATGCCTCTTCAATAATACCCTCCTTACTATCTACAACAAGTTCATGAGATTTCCCACCATCCCCTTTCAACAAACCTTCCACCTTAGCGTCAATCAAAGGAACCTCGCCAGACAGCTTTTTTCCCGACCTTTCCACCTCCCTAATATTTTCGATACGAGCGAGGGTCTCTGGATTACGGAAAACAAACGATGGCGGTATCTTGTCAACCAGATCCACCTCACGATACTGGTATTTCTCTTTTGAACTCTTCGAAAGAACCTCTTCAAATCGAACTTTACGAGGACCACCTACATATAGAATCAACACTTTCTTTAACAAAGAGGAGCAAATACGAACACATAGAGATGATCATAGGAGAACTAACAAGAAAATGAACACATACCTTTTTGGACAACGAAAAACTCCGGCATTTTACCTCGCATCCTCCAAGCAGTACTCATCCCTCCCCCGGCCAGAATATGCTCCGGAAATTCATCGGCCGCCACCTGAAAGCTATTTAGGATCTTTACTACAGCCTCCTGATGAGGATATAATTTTGGAATCTGATCAGGCGCTGTACCCGGGCAGTGATAAGTGGCCCCAACTCGAGAAGTGTTCACCCATAACCAATGATCTTGCCAATTTTTGGGGGAATACTTGGGCTCAGGTACTAAGGTATGCACATTAGTTCTCCGATAGAAGACATAGTTATCACCAACCGCTGCAAACCTGAAGTAATACTTAAAGACAAAGAAATCAAGAGCTATACCCTGTGAACGACACAGTAACTCGAAAGCAACGATTTTGTTCACAGAATTTGGGGTCAACTGATGCAAGCCAACATGATTCCGTCGAAGAACCTCCTCCATGAAATCCGACGTCGGAAGACAGTAGCCGGCGTCGAAAGTCTTCAAATAAACCCCAGTTTTTCCTTCGGGGGGAAAGAGAAGATGGCATTCTCAGAAGGAATCAGAACACCATCTTCGGGTTGGAAACCGTACTTTTCCACAAGGGGACCATAGAGCTCATCGGCAATCTTTTGTTCAACAACTGCGGCCATTACTTCAGTGTAGTGAAAGAGAAAGAGCAAAAATAAAACAGAAGAGAATGAGAATGTTGTAGAAAGTAGAAAACCCTAATCGAAGGAATAGAGATAAGAAGCGGGAAACTCGAAAATCGCTAATGATGGAAACTGACACATCATGTCAGCAATAAATACGGGCCCACTCAGCCAAAAAGCAAATCGACGATTATCTAAAGTCTAGAACGTCAGAGCTAGCACGCGTCTATCTCGACTACTAGACTGGGGGACTTGATGATATACCATGGGCGACGTACTCGCCAGCCCGCCAGCTCGCTCGCCTGGCAGCTCGCCAGCTCGCCAGCCCGGCAGCTCGCCAGCTCGCCATCACGACAGCAAGCAACGTCCAGCCAACCGCCAGGGGCCGCGCGACCCGCCTGGCTGGACGACACGCTTGCCAACAACCACGAATATTCAGGAATCTCGTAAACCAATAAGAAAATGACAGCTCTCCTCATGAGAGTCCTGTGTACGATTCACCAACAGACGATTCAGTTAATATGCGGTCCACTACATGGTCAGACTAACGCACCAATCACAGACGAGCACAAAGGATCTGCCAATCAGAGAAGGCCCACGATCCTAACGATCATGTGGTCCCCAAAGGTACAACGGTATATGATGATCGACCTCATGGGGAGATCATCATAATCACTCTCATATTCACTCTTCGTCATCACATTCTCTCTAAATTTTCCGATCACCGTACTAACTAGACCGTCGGAGCGCCCTTCCGGGATCGCCTCCCGGAGTGCGACTGACCGTTTTCCTGTTATTGTGAACTCAGGCCTTCAATCCAGTTAAACGGTGAACACGAAGCAGAGAGTTCTCATCATATATATATATATATATATATATATATATATATATATATATATATATATATATATATATATATATATATATATATATATATATATATATATCTATATCTATATCTATATCTATAGTATATTATAAATCATATATAAATTACAACTCATTTCAGCATAAGAGTCTTAAAATTAAGACATGTACAAGCAATTAATGCAGTAAAAATGAGCTACAAACACCGGAGGCTTCTTATAGCCGTCGATTTCATCCCAAGCTAATCTAACCGTTCATTGATTTAAGGATCCACCCCATTACATTTCAACCAATCACAACACCTCTCACATCCCACCTACAGCAGAATGTCCTTTGGGCGGAAGAATTTTCAATTTCAAAACTGAAAACCCTTTCCATCTTTCATATAAACCTGATTCATTAAGGCTATTCGTTCTAAAACCCTAAATTACGCACCGTCTCCATCACTTCACTTAATCTTCTCTCTTAATCGAAATCCTAGCCCTGCTACTTCATTTGCCGTCGGTCTCTTCTGAATTTCGTTATCGTTTTCGCTACTCACCACCATCGCCATCGCCATCCGCTTCTGTCACCACAATCCACCATACCACCGCCACTCCCCTATTACCAGTGAAGATGAGTTACCACAAACCCCAAATCATTTTCGTAGTCTCTCCAACCGCCTCCACCTAAAGATCGGCTTTGGTTTAGATCTCGATCCGTCACCTGATGAATCTCGATCCGCCTCCTGATGAATCTCGATCGGCTTTTGTTTGGATCTCCACCGGATTTGGTAACTGATGAATCTCGATCGGATTTGGTATGCACTCCAAAGCGTTGCTGTGTAGATGTTCTTACAATCCTAACACTGTTAATCGATTTATATTGATTTTTTAGATGTTCTGATTGTTTTTATTTCGGTTCAGATGTGGTCCAATATCTGTTGCTGAATACATCGACATTCACACCCCTACTCTTTTGATACAAAATAGGTCATTATCTTCTACAGGTTGAAGGCTTTTGGGTCTGTTATTGTCATTTAGCTCCTCCATCTTCCTTGCCTAGGCCAACCGACTTGCATCTTCTCAAACAAGGAATCCGCCCATTATGGGAGGTACAACAAATTTGAAACATTAAGGGTATTTTTGACATAAAGTAATGAAATTTAACCATTTAGGTTTATATTTTTATTGGTAAATTAGGATTCTGCTAATTACAAGGGTGGGAAGTGGATCATACGGTTTAAAAAGGCTGTATCAGGTCGTTTCTGGGAAGATTTGGTAAGAAAAAAATGCATAATCTTTTATCTTTACAATTAGAACTTAAATTCTATATTCTGTCTGATTTACCATAAATATATTAATTTTGGGTTTTAGGTTTTGGCATTGGTGGGTGATCAACTTGATTACAGTGATAATATATGTGGCATTGTGTTGAGTGTTCGGTTCAATGAGGATATATTGAGTGTGTGGAACCGTAATGCATCTAATAATCAGGTAAATTACCAAAATGCCCTTGGTATATGTATGTTTGGATATGTTGGTGAAATTTTTTTTTTGTTGGATAGATTTATTAAGGAGCTTAAGTGTTACAATGACTTTTTTATTCACAAGATAATTAATTATCTGAGTTAAAGACTTGTGATGTCTTCATTTTGATTCCAGTTGTTTAAAAATCCAATTTTCTTGGTTACCCAGTTTTGAAACAAAGTCGGTGCTTTTTCACCATATTATCAATTTAGCCATTGAACTATTATTTTTATTATGATTATTATATTACTTCAATGGTTAAATACATAAAAAAATATTAGTTTAAGGGCGAAATTGATGAAATTGTTATAGTACATTGTGTTTTCTGTTCTTAATCCTGATATTCAAACAAGGTAGCCAAAATTGTTTTATACAAACAATTTAGAACAATGAGAGATGGAATTGGATTACTCTACATTATGCGGTGAATTGCTCTCTTGATTTTGGGTTTTGATTTAGGAGGTATGATCTCAATTATTATTTTTCTCTTGCTAACAACCTCTCTTCACCATCATCGATCTGCAAAAGCAGGCTGGGCACTGATACATGTTTACTAGAGACTCTTTCTGGGATGATTTTTAGTATCTTTAATCACTCGGTGTATTAGGTTTGCTTCCGGATCTGGCCAGTTCGACATGAGTATCCAAAATTAGTTAAAGCTAAATGTGATCATTCTTCAACCGGTGGTTTTTGTGATTAATTTTCCTTGTAGATCTTTCTTTTTTGTGAAATAATTTGAGGGGTTTTGATGATTGTGCAGGAATATTATAGGGTTTTACGGAAGTGTATGTGTGTGTGATTTACAGATCTTGAAATAGGAAGACACTGAGATTGGGATCTGAAAGATGCAGCCTGATTTTAGCAAGAGGTCGGGTTTTCTCACTAATCCTTACTTTTTATGTGTACCTAAAGCAACTAACTCAACTTCACCATTATTTACGGTTCATCATCTCCTTTTCTTTTTCGTTTATCATCTACGGGGGACACCAACTCTATTTCTGATTTCTTAATGATTGGACTTGATTTGCAGGTTTACAGAACAGGTAAGATGAGGCCGGTTGTTTTTTTCCTGATTTCTTGATGATTGGACTTGATTTGTAGGCTCACAGAACAGGTTTGATGAAATTGGTCAAAATTTTCCTGATTTGTTGATGATTGGACTTGATTGGCAGATGATGAATTTGGTCATTTTTTTCTGATTTCAATGAAATTAGTCAATCGAGTGTATTTCATCGTTTTGTTAATTGTTTGTATATTGTAACCCTAGATAGCTTTGAAGCCACTCCTGGTGATGACTGAGATTTTGAGGTAATACATTTCAATATTTCATATTGTTTTCCTTAAATATTTTGCATTCTAAGATCTATAACTTACATTATTTTAATAAATATCACACAGATCAAATTCTTGGTTGCTGGAGCCATTGCCCTTAAAGCCATTGTAGGCTTTCTTTTCATCTTTGGTTGTACCATTGGTGCTACTCTCCTGGTTAGCAAAAAAAAAACAATTTTCTTGTTTTTTTAATTAAATTAACTTTTTAATCCTTAACACAATTTGCAGATTGTTCACCAATTGATTGCTACTCCTATGTTATACGACTTCTAGAAATATGACATTGAGAAGAAGGAATTCCTACAACTATTTATCAAATTTACTCAGGTAAGAAAAAAAGGCACATTTTTTCTTTTCTTTATCAATTGGATACATTTTAAGTTCCGTATTTTGAGCTAAATGATAATAACTACGTACGTCCATTTATGTATGCTTTATATAGTTCTACTTTGATTTTTTTTTTCAATTACAACACTGTACTTTTAATTTTTTTTCTTATAATTACATTGAAAAATTTACCTAAATCATATTTGTATTTATATGACATTGCTATAATTTAAAATTTTCGAAATTTGAAAACTTGAAAATTTTCAGAAATTTGAATAATTTAAATAATTTGAAAAGTCTGAAAATTTGAATAACTTTGAAAAATTTGAAAATTTTGAATCATTTGAAAATTTTCGAAATTTGAAAAGATTGAATAATTTGAAAATTTCGGAAATTTGAAAAAATTGAATAATTTGAAAATTTCGAAAATTTGAATAATTTGAAAAATCTTAAAATTGAATAATCTTAAAAGTTTGAAAATTTTGAATAATGTGAAAAGTCTGAAAAATTTGAATGATTTTGAAAATTTGAATAATTTAAAATTTTCAAAATTTCGAAATTTGAAAATGTTGAATAATTTAAAAAGTTTGAAAATCACCGGTTAGATGCCTACGTCGATTCTAGGTCCTAACCAACTAGGTAAACAGACATGATTGAGAAGAATGAATGGTATTGTGATTTTAGTTATTTGGAAATTATGTAGAGTTTTCAAATTGTTTGGTAATTTAGTGAATAACTGACACGAAGTGGAGCAAGCTATGGAGGCTGGAATTTTGGCAACAACTCACATGTTGCTTCATCAAAAGAATGATGGGTATGGATTCATGAGAACAACTGGTGGATTCGATGATGGAAAACATTCCTGCATTTAATGTTAAATGGGTTTGACACATATCATCAAGGTCAAGTTATCTTTTTGGTTAAACTTTTTCAATTTCTAACATTTATTAATAAGAATTAATGCATTAATATTTCGTTAATATGTATGTATTTGTTTCCAGGATGAAAGCAACCACATTGCTTACAAGAGGTATTCCTTATAAAAGGGCCTTTGACCTTCTGGTTGGAGCAAAAAGATAAAGGATGCAATAAACAAATTGTGGAAAGTTTTGAAGCAATGATCAGGCATTTGTTTAACATGTAATTGGGACAGTTTTTTAAAAAAGTATGTATTATAAGATAATTAGTATATATTTTTCTTTAAAACGAAAGTGAGAAGTGTAAAGCAGAACAAAGATTTGTGTTGTGCAACTTTTATTTTAAAAAAATGAAACTGTTCTTATGAACCCTTGATAGTCAATAGGCTGTAAAATAATATTAAAAGTTTTTTTCCCTTAAAAATGGTCCTATAACTGGGAACACATTTGAGTGCTTGACTTTAATGTGAATCGGATAAAGTGTAAAGCAGAGCAAAAATTTGTGTTGTGCAACTTTATTTAAAAAAAAAGATTTGTGTTGTGCAACTTTTATTTTAAAAAAATGAAACTGTTCTTATGAACACTTGATAGTCAATAGGCTGTAAAATAATAATAAAAGTTTTTTTCCCTTTAAAAATGGTCGTATAACTGGGAACACATTTGAGTGCTTGACTTTAATGTGAATCGGATAAAGTGATAAACCATAAATTATATCTCTTTTTATTTTTCTTTTTGAAACAACTATCATCATATATTTGATCTTACTATAGGAAAAGCAAAACAATGCCATTCACATGTAAAATGTTGGTGTTAACAAACACGATTATTATGTTGTTTTATTATTGTGCAAAAATTATTTATTTATTTTATTTTCATTTCACTACTTTATTTGTTTAAACATGTTAATTAGTTTTAAATGATCAAATCATCATATATTTGTTTTTGCTCTAAAATAAATCAATTTTCCAATTAGCAAATCTAAAAAACGGCAAATGTAATAAAGAACACTACATACTTTCATATTGGCATGGACTGGACATAAACTACTACACGATCATTATAGTAGTAATTCAATCGTTAAATCAACTAAACATAATTCTCCTAAATATAAGATTATGTCCATTAAAATAATTCTACATACACCATAGAAACATCAAGCAAATCAAGTGTTTGGCATTCGACCGAAATCAAATTACTTATATTATTTCCAATGTCTCAGTCGGATATGAGCCTGTGTGACACCATGTTTGAACGACATATTCACCAAAGAATCCATCGAGCAAAGCGTACTTAACTTTTCCAAAAGACGACAAAGACGGTTTTTCTACCTCAACAAGAACTCGAGCCAAAAAAATTTACATTTCGTCGCATTCCATGTGTGCTTTCGAATATATGACATATTTTTGCGTTGCTGCTTTGCATGTGTACCCAACATTCTGCAGGTTGTTCAACCCCTTCACATCCTTCTCCTCACACACGCATGCCAAATGGTACATCATGGTAACCAAATAAGACATCGACCTAAATTTCTAGAATAGTAAATAACATACCTCTAACATGCATCTATTGTATATTTCCACAAAAGTAAATTGATTGTTGAAACTCAACAACCCCCCCCCCCCCCCCCCCCCCAAGGGAATTAGCGCCCGCCACATACGAAATTACATATTTTTGTTAACGTTATCAAATGAATATACGTAATATCTAAATCATGATTTTAAAACAAACTTTCCTTATTAAAAACCCTATAGTTTTTTTTTTCGTTTTAGCGAAACATCGAATCGAACAGCGTGGTGCTCGTCCCTAACAATTTGGATTATAGCATTGCACTTCTATTGTTGTTGTTATTATTGCATTGTACTTTCCTTAAATATGAGTTCTGCCCAAACTAATCATTTACTTAGTTTTATTTTTTGAGGATTATAGCATTGTACCTTTTGTTTTTACAAAATTTGTTAGATTTAAGATTTTTTACATTTTTGGTCCGAAAAATTGTTTTGCCCCTTGCCCCTTTGTTTATTTTGTCTTTTTTTTTTCAGATTATAACATTCTACTTCTATTTATTATTTCATTACAAAATATCCCTATAGTTTCAAACCGATTTCTAAAAGTTTTTCCCATTTTTGGTCCCACACTCTCAAGTATTTACCGTCCCCTATATCGTTGGAAATGAAATCAATCGCCCAAAAAGAAATTAATCACTCTCATATTCGTCAACTCCCCCTCCCATCTGCAACCTAAAACCTAAAAAGTAATTGCCGAAACGAAACTATTTGCCGCCGCCGCATTGCGCGGGTACGCAGCTAGTATACTATAAACCATATATAAATTACAACTCCTTTAAGCATCATAGTCTTAATTTTTAAGACAGTACCACCAAACAAAGCATAGATAACCTTAGCTGGTGAATAATCATGGAGAGAACGTCGGCCAGGCTGTTTCTTGACAAGACTTTTATACATAAGGCTACACGGAGTGGTGGCCAATGGCCAACGGATGGTCAAGGGGTTTTTGTGGGCCAGACTATGGTTGGCAGGCGTTGACCATTTTGTAGGCAGTGGTGGCCAATGGCCAACGAATGACCAAAGGAGAAAGTTGTACAAGTGCTAATGCTAGATGTACAAGGAAAATAGCCGTTGGCATCTCGCCAACCGGTCGGCGAGTGAGGATGGCGAGAGGGGCCGGAGTAGTGTTGGCGAGTGTTTTTGGTTGGCCAAAGGGTTTGGCGAGTGGTTTGGCCACTCCTACTCCCTACAGCCTAATGTAACCCATGTGCAGTGTCATATCTCATATGTCTAGAGACCTTTATTTAAAAATTGAATTACAATCGAGACCAGAGACCTTTAAAAAACAGCTATCATAGCTATCATAAAGTAACCCATGTGCAGTGTCATATGTCCTTTACATTCAATCGAGACCTTTAAATTCTTTAGATGAATCCAACCCATTCATTTAACACTAATCCATCTAAACCAAAAAGAACCAATCAGATTGGAGGATTATGAGTATAAAAAACATTCACTCCCACCATTCTTTCATTCAAACATTTCCAAAACCTCCGCCCTACATTTAATTTTTCCCTCTATGTTGATGAACTGCAAGATCTGGTATGCCAAGAGTCACCTATGCCAAGAGTCACCAGCCTTCTTTGTCTTCATCTCTTCATTGTTTTTCATTTGAAACATCGGAGCTTGCATTTTTTTGTATGAAATCCTGTAATATTCCAAAAACATATAATTTTGTCATTTATTTTGATTTTGTTATCAATCTTATGCATGAATGTTTTGGTTTAGTGTACAATTTTGACATTTATTTTGAATGCAACATTATCAATTGCAGTAAACTTGAGAATTCTCGATCTCCATTTTTGTTTCAAAAACTATAAATATTTTTAAGGTCTACCAATTTACAGATAACTAAAGTATATAGTAAGCAAATAGACTGCTTCCTAAAAAGGGTTTGTCATTTCAAAGAAATCGCAGGCCAATATAGAACATAAAAAACACATAACACGACGACTTATTTAATTTCTTTTACCTCGATCAACTTGGGCTACAATCTGATTTCTCCCACCAACATCTAGGCATATAAAGATAGGGTCGTGATTCGAGCCTGAAGTAAAAAAACAAAAAAAATATGAGTGAGCCACAGAAAGTCGAATCTACACAAAAGTTCAACAAACCGAAAAACAACATTTGCAATTAACATTATCAGATCTAAAATACATAAACAAATAATAAAATAAATAAACAAGAAAAAAAATTTGCAGGTTAATAGATCCGGACAAACTCAAGCAAGATCCTTTTCAAGGGTAACAACAACGGGTCCAGATCGATAACCATAATAATGGACAACCAAAATCAAAATTAGTAGATTTGTTTTAGAAATTTCCAAAAACATACACAAAACAAAAACCATAGGCTTGCTTGAGTTTACTAGGATCTAGAAAACCAAAATCAGATCCGACAAATTTATTCAAATAAATAGAATCAAAAACAGTTAGAATCGTTGTCTGTATTTCAGTTTGTTAACAAAAATCAGAAAGGGGATCCAATCTCACACAGAAACAAAAAAAAAAAACCGATTTCACCTTATCGGGTGTACCTTTAACAAAAAATCGTTCTCTGTATTTCAACTAAAACAAAATACCGTTGTCTGTATTTCAACTAAAACAAAAGCCTTTATCGGGTGTACCTTAAACAAAAAATCCGATTTCACTTTCGAAATCTGTTGCCCGACTGGAAGCCAATGGCCTCGAAGCTGGAGGTATGGAGGCGTGTGGTGGTAGCCATGATCTGTGGAAGCAGGAGACGAATGAGGAGGGGTGATGCTGGTCAGGATCGAGAACCAAAACCAAACAAAGTAGTCAACGGTGGGGTTGGAAGAGAGTAGCCGGCGGTTGGGCGGTAAGAGTCGGAGTGAAGCTTGGCAGATCGTAAGAGGAAGTCTTTGGTAGAAGAACTGGTCGGAGGACCAGATCTGTGATCCATGGAGGCGGGAGGAGAAAGCTTGAATCGGTTCTCACAAGCTTCAATCGGTTTCACGGAGGTATTAGATCGGAGAAGACGGAGAAGTGTCGACAGCTTCAATCAATTTCAGATCGGAGAAGATGGAGGGGGTGTCGACAGCTTCAATCAGATTCACGGAGGTCGAAAGCTTGAATCGGAGTCGTCTGTCGGAGACATGGTCGGAGAACCGATGCGTGCTTTCTGGAGGCGGGAGGAGAACCGGAGAAGGAGATGCACCGGTCGGAGAACCGATGCGTGCTTTCTGGAGGCGGGAGGAGAACCGGAGAAGGAGATGCACCGGTCGGAGATGGGGAAGGAGATGTATGCGATAAGGAGATGGCGGCTTAAGGGTAACAATAGTTGACAAAGGATTAGGGTTACCAGTTACCACATTAGATGTATATATCTGTATCATATCAAGGTACAACTAAATTACAAATTTAATACTTTTAACTTAACTATGTATTTTTTTTATTTACTTTTAAACAAAAATATATATGTTATTGTTTCATACAATATTAAAATTTTCAAACAATATATATTATAAATTCCGTTATTTATATAAATATTTTACACTAATAAGTAACTTCGAAAATTATTTGCCCGAATAAACTAAATAACAAATCTATCAGCAGTGAACTTTTACTTTTAGCTCGAAATAGGCATACCAAAATCAAACTATTCGTCGCCGTAAATTATTTGCCCATATAAACTAAAAGCCGCTAGAAAATTATTCGTCGTAACGAACTAATCGTCTCCGCCGCATCGCGCGGGTATGCACCAAAGTCTTAATTTGAAGACATGTACAATCATCTATTGCACTCTTTCTGTATTATCCCTAACATGTTATATTTTTTTATGTGTGTTCATGTGTGTGTATCTGGCATTTCAGTATTGGTTGGGCTGCAAAGTGCTATTTTTATGTGATGTTTTTTATGGATATTCACATTTTTATGATAATCTAAAAGGGCCCATTCTTATGCTATACGAGAATGATTCTCCTTTGTAACAAAAAAGCAAAACACAATACTTATGAAAGTTCTGTTCAAATATCACTCTGTTAGATGGTAACCAACCTGTATAAACATTTTTTATGGATATTCACGTTTTTCCAAAAGCCCCGAAGTTTTGCATCAAAATCCTGGAATAAGAAAGAGTCAATATAAACGCTTGCTAATTTTAATGGCGTAGAACCACACCCATCGAGTTGTTCACTGTCCAGCAAATATCTTAAAAGTAGAATGTTATAGTCGAGGAGGTATTTAGATTAGAAATCTATAATATAAAAAAGAAAAAAGACGAAAGTAAGATGTCGTAATAGAAATAATAAAATGTAGAATGCTTATTATAACATTATTTTTGGTATAACAATATGTCACCTCTACCACAATATGTGAACACGTAAAATTCATAATCGCCCGTCGTGTTCAACGGATATGCAATCAACATCGATATACATGCAATATTAACTGGTAACAATCGGCCAAAAGACAAATAATCGTCGTCCGACAACTATTCAGCGGAGCGAACAATTTGCCGCCGCCGCATTGCGCGGGTACGTAGCTAGTATATATATATATATATATATATATATATATATATATATATATATATATATATATATATATATATATATATATATATATATATATATATATATATATATATATATATATATATATATATATATATATATATATATATATATATATATATATATATAAAATCTAGGGAACTTTGCTTTCAGCGGTTGATCTCCTGTCCACCAACCTTCCCAGAAATTTGTAGCTTTACCATTTCCAACTTGCTTTTTGATTAGAGATCTAGAGTCTAATTGAGGTTTTGAAAGCTCATCCCATTGTATATATAAATAAATAAATATATATATATATATATATATATATATATATATATATATATATATATATATATATATATATATATATATATAAAGTGATGGGCTGGTGGAAATTTTCAATTCGCGAACCCAATTCAATCCACGAGATCTCCGATCTTATGCAGGCCCAAGCATGGAATCAAATAGAAAAAAGGGTGATTTATGCGGTTTGTATCGCCACTCTTCATATGATCTGGAAAGGTAGAAATGATCGGATTTTTAATAATATTGAAATGAAGGCTGAAGATATTTTCCATAAGGCACAAAAGGAGGCTCTACTTTGGTTAGCGAGTAGAGCTAATAAATTGGAGTTAGATAGTTTTATGTGGGTGGTCAACCCAAATCTCGCGATAAAACACATGTAATCTGCTCAGAGTGCCTCAGCTCCTTGCTGGGGTTTTAACTCTTTATATTCCAAGTTGCCTTTCAATATATATATATATATATATATATATATATATATATATATATATATATATATATATATATATATATATATATATATATATATATATATATATATATATATATATATATATATATATATATATATATATATATATTGAAAGGCAACTTTATATATAAAAAAACAAAAAACAAAGGGCAAAACCTAGCAAGGAGCTAAGGCGCCCCAAAACAATGACCACAAACCACAACACCTAAGGACACCACACAACGCCGCCTACACTCCAAGACTAATCTAAGAACAAACGCCCAAACACCAAACCTGACACCAACAACGAAACTCTAACAACTCCATTACTCCTAAACAACCTAGAGAAATTAACCCTTGCCATTTCCACTTCTCCTCGAGAAACCACAAAAGTCTCCCATTTCCTCCATTTGTTGCAATATCCCAAGGCTAATAAATGAATTTTCTGAAATTTCTGCAGATGACGCCACTCCCTTGTTCCCATCAACGCCATTTATTTCATTTTTCTGCCTCATTTGACTCCTTATTATCCTTTGGAAATGAGAACCCGAATTAGCTTCTACGCATTTTTTCTTTTTATTAATTATAGTCTTCTTATCCGCTTTTTGCATAACTTCAGCACCTTCTAGTTTAGCTTTTAACGGAGTGTTGTTGTCAAGGAGATTTTTTTAATCTCTCTGAAACTCCTTGTAAATTAGAGTTAACGACATTCTCCTTTCGCTCTCTATTTTCCTTGGATTCATACAATTTTTCGTCAGATGGAGTCACCCTATTTTGTTCGACAATATTAAACTCAGTGGAAATAATCTCTGTATCGAACTGATTTTGATGGCTAATAATATTTGGGACTGTTGTTGTACCTTCCGATCTAGCATCATTAACTTCAGGAGAAATATGTTGTATCGTGAGTTGGGTGGTATTATTATTGGGCTCAACAAAATTATCGATATGATTTAACGCATTTGGGCTTGAGATTTCAAGGATAAGCCCATTACAAGACTTATTTTGAATCAAAGTGACATTGCCATTCTCTTCATTCAATTCGCACGTGAATGATCTGATTGCTTTTTCTTTATCTTTTTCTTCCCCCTTTTTAGGAGTATTGGTACCACCATTTGCATCTTTGAAGTCAAAAAGTAATTCTGTAGGCATTATCTCCTTCACGCGTGTCTGACCCATGTTAGGCTGCACGGAGTGGAAGCAATTTTGCCGGAGGCATCCGACGTGGAGCAGTTTTGCCGGCGGCAACACCGCCCCCAGGTGCGGCATCGGCGAGCGGCGCGTCTGGAGCGGCAGAGGAATGCCGCGTTCTCTCTCCTCTTTTGGTCAACACTTTGTGGCTTTTGAGACCGTTGAACGGTCAAAAACTGTTTTTAAAAAAAAAAAAAATTTTTTTTCATCTTTTAACTCTCTATATATACATATACATACTTCATTTTACATCCATCCACAAACCTCTTCACATATATACACTTTCAAAATGAATCCAATTCAAAGAAATCAACAGCTACTAATGATTGGTGAGGCGGCTTTCAAATCAATGGAAGTTATGCTCGGTCTTTTAGAAGACGAAGACGAATTCGCATGCACAAACCTTTATTTATGCGTATTGCCACCGACTTGACTAATTTTTCTGAGTATATTAGTCAACGTCCCGACGCAAGAGGTGCAGAAGGCTTTTCTCCGATACAGAAATGTGCGTGTGCAGTACGTCAACTAGCATACGGTTCTGTGGGAGATTCATGGGACGAGTATTTTCAAATGTCGGAGCGGACGACACGGGAAACTTTGGAGGAGTTTTGCCGATGTGTTATTGAAGTATACGGTCCAAGGTATTTACGCAAGCCTACATTCAGTGATGTTCAGGCATTGTACGCGCATCACGCAAATGTGCACGGTTTTCCTGGGATGCTTGGAAGTCTAGATTGTCTTCATTGGTCTTGGACCACTTGCCCGAGTGCATGGCATGGGCAATTCACACGGGGTGATAAGACTCACCTAACGGTCATCTTGGAGGCAGTTGCATCACAGGATCTATGGATTTGGCATGCATTCTTTGGTGCTCCCGGTTCAATTAACGATATCAACGTTTTAAACATGTCGCCTTTATTTGACTGGTTTTGCAACGGCTCCTCCCCGGATTGTCCATTTCAAGTAAATGGAACCACATACAAATACGGGTATTATCTTGTAGATGGTATATATCCAGAATACGCTGTGCTTGTGAAATCTTTGACATGTCCAGGTGATGCAAAGCGTATAAAATTCAAAGCAGCTCAAGAGAGGGCAAGAAAGGATGTGGAGCGAGCATTTGGAGTTCTTAAAAAACGTTGGCAAATTTTGGAAAATCCGGCACGTCCACGGTCGGTGGACAAGCTATCGCGTATTATGTATGCATGCATAATTTTACATAATATGATCATAGAAGATCAAGGAAAAGCGATATGTCAATATGTGGAAAATGAGGAAGTTCCGTCAATTCCACCAATAGAGCCGGGTAGCCCACCGTACGTGGCAAGAAGAAGGGAGATACGAAACAATCAGAAACATCACGAGCTTCGAGCCGATTTGGCGGAACACATATATCGACTCCAAAATCTGGACCTCAATATGCCACCACAAGATGATTCCGAAGAATACTCGGATTGAAAGTTATCGTTTTATTAGGAATGTTTGTTTTTATTTCGGCTTTTTTTTATGTTTTTAAATTAATGTGACGTTTTTTCAAGTTAATGTAATGTTTTTTTATTTAATGTAATGTGTTTTTTTTAATATATTGTGTTAAATGAAAATTAGTTTTAAAAAAAATAAAAAAGAAATTCCCACAATGTTGGAGGCACCACTCCCTGAGTGCAACATAAATTTGGATGTTGGCAACAAAACTGATGTGGCGCCTACGTGGCAGTCTTGCCTCCCACATGTTGGAGGCACCACTCCCTTCAGCCTTATAAGCATTATCTCCCCCCATGTTGTACGCTTTATCACTTTCACGCTCTAAAAGAGCTTTACCTATCTCCTCGAAAAAAGAAAAATCCTGTACTACCGAATTTTCCTCCTCGGCAATTGCGAGCTCATCGTTTTTTTCGTCAGAGAAGCCTATGCCGCATGTTTTTCCGTCGGGTCTGATCCAAGCACCGGTGCCGTACGTACATACATACATACACACACATACACACACACACACACACACACATATATATATATATATATATATATATATATATATATATATATATATATATATATATATATATATATATATATATATATATATATATATATATATATATATATATATATATATATATATATATATATATAGACTAAATATCAAATGGGAACCAATATTTTCCAAGGAACCGTAGGAACTTTTTTACTGAAATTTTTTTTTTAAAAAATGACATAATACACCTAATCGCTTATATTTAAGACATTTTTAAAAAAAAATTGAAAAAATAATATATATACACGAAATGTGCACATATGCACGAAACGTGATCATATACACATGTGCGAAAAAAATGCATATATGCATATTTCGTGTATATATATTATTTTTCAAATTTTCTTTTGACAAAAAGTCTTAAATATAAGCGACTAGATGTATTATGTCATTTTTTTTAAAATAATTTTAGTCAAAAAGTTCCTACGGTTCCTAGGAAAATATTGGTTCTTCCTTGAAACGGACTCTATATCTATATATATATATATATATATATATATATATATATATATATATATATATATATATATATATATATATATATATATATATATATATATATATATATAATTATGTATTCTTGAAGGTATTAGAGAGTAGTCGGTGAAATACTTGGGAGGCTTATGGATGATGTTTGATACAATGAGCACGGAGGAAGAAGAGCGGATACTTTCAAGCATTGAAATTCAAGCGTGTTTTAAGTCCATGAGGAGATGGAAAGATGATTTTCGAATTCACGATAGAATCACTTGGCTAAAAGTTGATGGTATTCCAATACATGCTTGGTGTCCTAATAGTCTAATTGAGATCGGGCGTTTGTGGGGGGAGGTCATTATTTCGGATCCTTGCAGTAATGCTAGAGTTGACTGGTCCTTCGGAAAAATCTGCATCAATACGTCTATAATGGACCTTATTAATGAAACAATCGAAATAAAAATTGGGATCCAAATATTCAAAGTTAGAGTCTTCGAGATTATGGGTGAAATGTTCGGTATGGAGGAACACGTGAAATCCAGTAATGAAGTTGAAGAAGAAGAAAAAGAAAAAGAAGAGTCTCTAAATTCTGAAGACGAAGACGACTTTGCTTCATCGGAAGATTTGGAGTCGGAACAATTTTCCGATGAGGAAGTGGAAGGGTCAAATTCGGTCTCGAGAATCCAAGAAAGTAATTCACATGCTTTAAAAAAGTCTGCTACTCAAGAAACTGAGACGGCTAAGAATAATGAGAATTTCGAGAATAATGATGAAGAAAACAAGTGTATCGATTGGGAGAACGTTAACACTAAAGTGTCGGAGCAAGAGAAAGAAGGAAGTGGGTCATGTAGCCCAATTTGAAAAAGCAAACACCAAAGCCCAATAAATAATACGGACAGCAAAATGATAATAGAAAAGGAGCCTAGTCAGCCCAATCAGATTGGTGAAGACCAAATGGAAAAACAGGAATTCGACCAGCCCATTCAGAATATTGAAGAGAAGGAGTTCGATCAGCCTAAGCGGAATATTGAAGCCCAAACAGAAAATCGGGAGTTGAATCCAATACTTGAGGGTTGTTCAGACAAGCTTAAATCCTTACTCTCAAGAGACACCCCAATAAAGAAAAAAATAGAAATTGTTAATGGCGAAAAACCTTTAGAACAAGAAATCAAATTCAACAATAATCAAGAGGAGATTGTCAAAGATCGGAGCAAAATTTCTCCTCGCATTACCAGAAGTCAAACAAGAAGGAGCTCCTCGAAGTTGGTTTCAAAAAATTTGGAGAGAACGGGTCAATAGAAATCGGAGTCCTCTGGTATCTCTTCAGGTATTGAATCGAGATTAGAAGAAATTGGCGTAATCTGTGGGTTCGGCAAAGTGAGCTCTAACGGACAAGGTGGAAAGCAAAGGAAGAATGGAAGAACAGGAGATTCAAAGATGTTAAGATGAATATCTTAACTCTCAATTCAAATGGGTTCGGTAAAGGAGATTATAAGGTGAGATGGTATTCTGATTTGATTTCTAAGTTTAAAATCTCTGTTGTTGGAATTCAAGAAACTAAAAGAAGAAATCTCTCTGAGATGATGATAAAAAAGATGTGGGGAAGCCCTGATTTTGATTATGTGTCTTCTAATGGTATAGGACGTGGTGGAGGAATCTTGTATGTTTGGAATAAGCACTTATTTTGGAAAGAAAATGCTATTTGTAGGGAAGACTGTTTGATTGTTCAAGGAAAGTGGACTGAAAATAATGAAAATATATGCTTCATCAACGTCTATGCTAGCCAAATACCGGCTAAACGTGCTGAGCTGTGGGAATTCATCACTGCTTATCTGGGAAGTTGGCAGGGGAATGTTGTTATTTTTGGCGACTTTAACGATGTGAGAAGTGAAAATGAAAGAAGAGGCTCCAACCTTGATGGTACTGCTACTAGGAAGTTTAATGAATTCATTACTTGTAACGAGCTCATTGATGTTAAAATCGGGGGATCGAAATTCACCTGGATTAAGGGAGGGGGGTCTAAACTCTCTAAACTTGATCGATTCTTGATTAATGAGAGTTTAAATTCAAAATGGCCTAATGTGGAAGTTATCGCGGACACCAGACTATTTTCAGATCATAAGCCTCTTATTCTTCGCCAAGTGAGAAGAGACTATGGAAGTATTCCTTTCAAACTATATAACTCCTGGTTGGAAGAAGATGGGTTCGAATAATTGATTAGAAAAACATGGAGTGATCATAAAATGCAAGGAAATCACAAAAAGATATTCACGCTAATGCAGAAGCTTAAGGCAGTGAAAATGAAAATAAAGGATTGGAGGAAAGAAAAGGACAGAAAACAGAAGGAAGAAACTATCCTATGGTTGAATAGAATTAATGAAATTGACAAAAAGATTGAAGAAGAGGGCTGTTCTATAGAATTAAATCAGGAGAGGATGGAATTATCTTGTAAAATCAGGAACAGAGAGAAACTAGAACTCGAGGATATTATGCAAAAAAATAAAAACAAATGGTGCTTGGAAGGAGATGAAAATTCAGCCCTATTCCATAGAAATCTTAATAAAAAGAAGCATACTAGGAGCATAAGAGGAATTGAAATAAATGATGTTTGGGAGGTGGATCCGTCCAAAGTGAAAGAAGCATTCAAAGTTCATTTTGAAAATATTTTTAAGGCTGATTTGGAGTGCAATTGGCATCAAGACCTGGGGAATACCTCGAAGATATCAGCTAGAGAAAAAGATGATCTTGAAAAACCATTTGTTGAATCTGAATTGAAAGAAGCCTTGTGGAGCTGTGGATCCAACAAATCCCCAGGACCTGATGGTTTTACTGTGGAATTTTTTAAGAAAAATTGGGACTTCTTGAAATTCGATTTACTTGAAGCATATAATGAATTTGCCAATAACCCAAAAATCCCAAAAGGGGTCAATGCTGCCTTAATCACCCTTATTCCCAAAGTTCAAAACCCCACGTCGGTTAAAGAATTTAGACCGATAAGTCTTATATCGAGTGTTTATAAAATTCTCTCCAAGATGATGGCGAATAGACTTAAAAAGGTGCTCCCTAAAGTGATAGATAAAACTCAGTCTGCATTCATTAAAGGTAGACAAATTCTCGATGGGCCTTTGATAGCTAACGAAGTGATGGATTGGGCGAAAAAAAAGAAGAAGAACTTATTCATTTTCAAATCCGATATTGCTAAAGCCTACGACTCCGTTTCTTGGAATTATTTGGATTCGATGATGATGCAAAAAGGGTTCGGATGGAGATGGAGGAAGTGGATACAAGAATGCTTGAAATCTGGATCCTTTTCTGTCCTTATCAATGGAAGCCCCACGACTGAATTCTCTCCCCAAAGAGGCCTACGCCAAGGAGACCCGATTGCCCCCTTTCTGTTTACCCTTGTGATGGAGGGCCTTAACACCGCTATAAATAAAGCTTCAAATTCAGGGAATTATAAAGGAGTTGAAGTAGGAGACAATAAAATTATGCTAACCCATCTTTTTTTTGCAGATGACTCGATGTTTTTTGGAGAATGGTCAATTGAGAATATTCTCAATTTGGTCCGTATTCTAGTTTGCTTTAAGAAGACAGCAGCTCTCAACGTGAACCTTGACAAGAGCATGCTTTTTGGGCTTGGAGTCGATACTAATGCAGTTAAAGAGATGGCGTTGATTATAGGATGCAAGGCGGATGAAATGCCTACTACTTTCCTTGGAATGCCGATTGGTGCAAATATGAGAGCAAAGAAACATTGGAAGAAACTAATTGAAAAATTCAAAAAAAAATGAGCAACTAGAAGCTAAAAACTCTCTCAATCGGAGGGAGGCATACTATTGTTACCAACATCCTTGGAATTCTTGGCAATTACTTATTTTCTTTATACAAAGTGTCGAGTGGAGTTATCAAGAATATAGAAGACTTGAGAAGAAACTTTTTTTGGGGTAAAAATCAAGATAAAGGCAACATAGTATGGGTCAAATGGGAAAATGTTTTAAAAGACAGATCTGTAGGTGGTTTGGGAATTGGCGCAATGAAAGAGATGAATCAAGCCCTTCTTTCTAAATGGTACTGGAGGTATAAAACTGAAGAAAAGGCTTTGTGGGTGCAAATCGTAGACAGTATTCATGGTAAAGTGGATGGTCTTGAAGTTAATTGTAATATAAGGAGTGGGTTCACATGGAAACAAATTGTGAAGCAGTGGGAAAAGCAAAAAAGTGATTATCTTGATCCACGTCTACTTGTTAAAAGAAGAATTGGAAATGGCAGGAAGACAAAGTTCTGGAAGGACTGGTGGATAGGCGATAGACCACTCGCAATTAATTATCCCAGAATTTATAATTTGGATCCTTTAAAAGAGGCAACGGTGGAGGATAAGTTAAAATATGGGGATAGAGACTGCTTTCATAGAGAGTTTATCAGAGATGGCAGAACCAAGTCAGAAATGGACTCATTGAATGAGCTCATTGCAACCACCAATCTTATCGAGAAAGAGGATTCATGGTTTTGCCCGGATGGCCCTAAGGAAGAATTTATGGTGGCTTGGATGCGACAAAAAATTAGGAAGAAAAATCACAGATTGATCGAGAAGAACAGATGGTGCAAATGGTTACCGAAAAGGAATAATATCTTTATATGGAGAGCCTGTAGAGGTCGTATAGCAGTCAAAGAAAATCTTGCCAAAATTCAATCCATTGTGGGTAACTCGTTATGTGATGTCTGCAAACAGGAGGTTGAATCAGTTTTTCATGCTCTTTACAAGTGCCCTTTCGCTAATAATGTGTGGAAAAGAATGGCGAATTGGTGGGGTCTTAAGACCAAAAATGTGTCTTCGATTGAAGAAGTTCTAGATTGGGTTGAAGCTGAAGGAAAGAATGCTAACGAAAAGAAAGCCCTTTTTGTCTCAGGAGCTGCTACTATAGCCTCCTTATGGCTTAATAGAAATGAAGTGACTTTCCTGGACAGAAAAAGAAAGGAAGAGGAGGTTTTTTCTCACGCCCAAAGAGATGCCCTTTTGTGGATCGATAGTAGAGCGTCTAAGGTTGAAGTCGATAGGAGTCTTTGGTTACCTTTCCCTAGATTAGCTCTTAAATGTAATTGATACGTTGTTTTGTTTTTTGGGGTTGGCTCATTTTCTGGCTGGGCCTCCCCCTTTTTAATATATGTTGCCTTTCAATATATATATATATATATATATATATATATATATATATATATATATATATATATATATATATATATATATATAGATACATATATATATATATATACACGCAGGCGGATATCTACGCAGTTAAAGAATCCACCACGAGTCAAGCCCCAGAGAGTAGACAACGGTATTGCGAATATCATAAGAGCAGGGCTCATGACACCATCGATTGTGCCATGCTGAAGAAAGAAATGGAAGAGAAACACCTGAAGGGTAATTTGGTAGAAATAGCGAGAAAACTACGAGAACAATTTGAAGCAGAAAGAAAAGCTGAGAGAGGAAGAAAAGATGATAAGACAGGTGGCAAGGCTCTCGAGATTCTAGCTATCTGGGCTAGTCAGAAGCGACCCGACCGCCTTGATAGAGAGCACACACATCGTGATGTCGGCCCCCTGAGCTTAAGTTTCTCAATTAACGACCCGAGACCTGCAAGCTGGTAAGGAGATAACCCTCTGGTACTCACTGTATATGTCCAAAATATCAAAATCCATAGGGTATATGTAGATAGTGGAAGTGCTGCCGACATTATACATGAACACTGTTTTAACTTACTCCCGCAAGTCATTAAGGAAGAATTGAAGCCTGCCAGAGGACGACTCGTAGGATTCACTGGTCACAGCATATGGCCAACTGGAACCATCTCTCTACCATTCACGCTGAAGAGTTTCGACGGAAAGCTCCATAAAACTTCACTCATCGAATTTGTTGTTGTAAGAGCACCCTCAGAGCATAACATGATTTTGGGACGGCCAGGACTATTAAAGTGTGGGGCGGTAGCATCTACGGTACATGGCCTCTTGAAATTCAGAACACCAAACGGGGAAGCTTGCGTTCTGGCCGCAAGCCCCCAGACCCTAAGCTTCTGTCAGGTCATGCAACCAAAAGACATTATCAGTCCAGTCAAGAAAGCCAGAACGAAAGAGTTAAATGATAAAGAAATCATTAACCAAGATTACCCTGAGCAATCGATTCGTATCGGCACCAGGTTGCCCACAACCACGAGAAAGAAAGTGATTATCCTCCTTAAACAGTATAAACACGTATTTGCATGGGAGCCTGTGGATATGGTAGGAGTGGACAGAGACGTAATAGAACACAGCTTAAATGTTAAATCTGGAAGCAGTACAATCAAGCAGAAAAAGCGGGGCCAGGCAGGTGAACGAAACATGGCAATTAATGCAGAAGTGACCAAATTAATTGCAGCGGGAATACTGAGGGAAGCCATTTTCCCTGACTGGATTGCCAATCCGGTAATGGTTAAGAAGAACGACGGAAGTTGGAGGATGTGTATAGACTACACAGATTTAAACAAAGCTTGTCCCAAACATTTCTACCCTCTACCAGAGATAGATCAAAAAGTTGAATCACTTCAAGGCTTTCGGTGGAAGTGTTTTCTAGACGCATACAAGGGCTACCACCAAATACAAATGAAAAAAGAGGACGAAGAGAAAACGGCATTCTACACTGATCGAGGAACATTCTGCTACAGGAAAATGCCATTTGGATTGAAGAATGACGGTGCAACATACCAACGATTGGTAGACCAACTATTCCGCAATCAAATTGGGCGAAAAATCGAGGTCTACGTCGATGACATGGTAATCAAAAGCTTGGAAGAAACTGTATTGGTGACAGACATAGAAGAGACACTAAAAACATTAGAGCAGGCTAAGATGAAGCTAAACCCTGCGAAATGCGTATTTGGCGTGGAGGAAAGCCACTTCCTGGGATATTACGTAACAAACCAAGGCATCCTTCCCAATCCCGCTAAAGTACAAGATGCCCTCGAGACCAAGCCTTCGGCCACATTGAAAGAGATGCAGACATTGAATGGAAAGTTAACAGCATTAGGGCGTTTCATTGCAAAATCAGCAGAGAAAGCCCTGCCACTCTTTAACACGCTAAAAGGGGAAGTCAACAAGGAGGGATTCAGGTGGACAGTGGCAGCTGACGGAGCTTGGAAAAATCTTAAGCAAGCATTGAGCAACTTACCCACGCTGGCTAGTCCTATCCTAGGTGAAATTTTATCCATGTATTTGTCCGCGTCACATGAAGCAATTTCGGCGGTGTTAGTAGTGGAAAGGAGCAATACACAATTCCAAGTGTATTTTATCAGTCGAGCACTCCAGGGCCCGAAAATCAATTATCCAATGCTCGAGAAACTGGTTTTAGCACTAGTACACGCTGCCAGGCGTCTCCGCCGATATTTCCAAGCGCACCACGTTGAAGTACTCACCAGTCAGCCGCTTAAGCAGATCCTACTAAAACCAGAAAACTCCAGAAGACTAGCCAAATGGGCTATAGAGCTGGGAGAACACGCCATCACTTACAGACCTCGATCGGGCATCAAGGCACAAGCGCTAGCGGACTTCTTAATTGAAGTTCCTGACCAACCATTAACAGAAACACCAACTGCCACACGTTCTCCTGCTAAAGAGCAACTGTGCGAATGGACCCTATTCACTGATGAAGCAGCTGGAAAAGAGGGGTCAGGAGCTGGATTGATTCTGAAAAGCCCTCAAGGTGAAGAGATTACGTATGCACTGTGCTTCGATTTTCGAACATCAAATAACGAAGCGGAATATGAAGCCTTGTTGGCAGGACTTCAAATGGCAATTGAAAATGGGGCAAAACAAGTGACGGCCCTAAGTGACTCGTTATTGGTGATGAACCAGATAAACGGCCAGTACGAAGCCAGAGACAAACGAATGCAAAAATACATGGAAGCGGTGCAAAAGCTAACAAAATCTTTCGACAGTTTCTCAATTAAGCAAATTCCCCGGTCAGAGAATAGGCGAGCTGACTCCCTGAGTAAGCTAGCCTCTACATCATTCGACCATTTAACCAAAAAAGTGTTAGTCGAGGTGTTACCCGAGAGTAGTATTGAAGAAAAACAAGTCAACGCAACTTCAGAGGATTCAACGACCTGGAGCGCCCCATTCATGGAATATCTCCAGCATGGGACCTGACAACGCCTAGTGATATCAAGTATTTTAGGCGTTGTTGAGCCCTGTTCTTGATAAAATTATATCAAATATGTCTGGGTATTCTCAATTTTTGTGCCAGGACTTGCTTGAAGCTCTTTGACTCCAAGATTTCATTCCAGAAGACTCTCATTTGGTATTGGTTAGTTTTAGCTTTTATTTGTAATTAGTTAGTTTGGATTAAGCTTGGTTTTGTATCTTTGGGAGTGACAACCATTGATATTAAGCTTTGGCTTCTGTTTTTGGATCATTTGGTTACTGTTTTTATGTTGGATTCGGATTTGGTGAATGAGAAGCATTTGGTTACATTTAATGTTGGTATTTCAATGTTTTTATGCTTGTGTTCGATTTTGGATGTTTGATTTATGTTTGGATATTGTTTTGACCTTGTTGGGACTGTTTTCCTTTGCTGAAATCAGTAGCTAATTAGGTTAGTTTGTAGGCATTAAACCTTGGCTAGTAACAGTTCAGTAGAACTTTAGTTAGAGGCTAGTTTATGCTTTGCTCGGTTTTGCTAGTTTGGATGCCTTTGATTGCTTCTGATTCAGAGATGTACTTCTGATTTCAGAAAGTGACTAGGTTATCTGAGCTTAGCTTAGCTTGGCTTGAATGTGATTGATCATTACTTTCGTTGATAGTGATTAGGAAGGTAGAAACTAGATCCTCCGACTGTAGCTGTGACACTACTAGTTGGTAATCTCTCATCTAGTCTAACCACGAAGCTCCTGCGGATCGACCCTGACTAACGCTATACTAGTGTGTGTTAGGTTTTCTCTTATTTTTGACCGCACGACGACCGCTGCGTTGTCAGGACCCTGCCAGAAGATGATACGGAAGCCCGCAAGATCCGGGTCAAAGCTCCTAACTTTGCAATAATCGAAGGGAATCATTACAAAAAAGGATATTTGACCCCTGGCTAAAATGTATAACAAAGGAAGAAGGATGTCGGGCACTAGACGAAATACACTCGGGGCTAGCAGGGGCCCATGAGGGAGCAAGGGCGTTAACGGGCAAAGTCCTGTGAATGGGATTTTACTGGCCCGACATTCACTCCGACGCAATGGAGTTAACACGCAAGTGTGTAGAATGCCAGATTTTTTCTCCAACACAAAATCTGCCCGCCACCACTGTGACAATTATAAATTTTGGTCAACAAAAGTCAACTGTAGTCAAACGAAGAGTACGTTAATCTATATGTTGAAAAGTTATTTTCCATAACTTTTGCGATGAATTATTAATATTGTAGTATTACGTATGCTAAATCAAACAATTATCGATTTAAAAGTCGAAAATACGGACAGCAAACTACTGTAGCGTAAAAATTCGATAATCGTACAATTATTATTTTGAGAATAATAATATTCATAAAACGATCTACTCATAAATACGAACCTGTGGATATATAGAACGTCGAAAACGGAGTTCGTATGGGGAAGTTACAACCATTAAATCGCTGTGAACGGATAAATGTACACAGGGTTTGGACTCAAATTTCAAAATGTGGTGCATTAAACATCAAATATGAAATAAAAACTTATATGATAAGTAACGTAATAATATCTAGTATTTGATTTCAAAGATAAATGCAATCTCCGGTAAAACGTCAAAAATCGCGAAATCGGAAGAATACTGCGCTTAAACGCGTATTCCGACACCCAACGAATTATATTTCAATCAAAATAAATGTTTGGCAATGTTTTCATACAAAATAATTATTTAGAACTTCGTTTCGTCAAAATCTCACAAAATTTCACTAAAACGTTATACTATTTTATAAAAATCACACATTTTTATAACTTCATTGCTATTTTTATAAAAACCAACCCCACCCCACCCCCTACCCCACCCCATCGGCTGAACTAAGGAGATCCAAACCATTTTCCATGCAATCTAAGCCCCACTATTCACAATATAAGGCTAGGAATAAACAATTGCATAAAATCAAATTAGATATCTAAACTATAATGCATCTTTACTACACTCCATTTGAAACCAACTAAACTCTCACACTCTCACTCATTCTCCCTCCCTCCTCTCGGCTCACTCTCTCCCTCTCTTCTTCTCTTCCAATGCCGAGACCACCATCTTCATCCTCAAGTTCCATTTTCAAGTTTATTTCACAAATCCAAGTGGTAAGCTTTCTTCACTCTTTGATTCTAAACAACATAACACAAGTTTTACACCATTTACACACACTAACATCCATCAAAATCCATTGGATATTAGCTTTGTCCAAAGGTCTTTGAGCTCAAATCTTCATCATCTTCAAGGATCTTGAAAGCCTTCTTGGTAAGTTATGATCATCTAGTGATTTAAGTTCTAAATACCTTCATTTACTCTTTTACACACACATACTCACAAAAATCCATTGGATAATAGCTTTGTCCAAGAGTCCTCCGGGTCCTAGAACCAAATCCTTCAATCTTCTACCAAGAAACTTTAAGATCAACCACTCAAGGTGAGTTCATACCCCTCATTTTCATCTTTTCAAACCCTTTTGGGGGAGAATACAAGTTCTTTTACTATAAATGTTGTTTTATTCAAGTTTATATGTGTTTAAATGTTATATATGTTAATTTACACAAGTTTATAAAGTTAATATTTGTGTAAAAATGCTTTTGACATGGAATATGGATAACTCTTTGAAAGATGTTCATGATGATATATATTGTTAAGTGTAAAAGTCTCCTAAACATAAATAAAGTGTGTAAAGTGTTAGTTATTGGACAAAAATATTATAACGATAAACTTGGTATGAAATATGAGTAGATCCATGTATTATGAACACTTTGACATATTAAGATGTGTAAAAGTTACAAAACTACAAATAAAGTGTACAAAAATACTAGATCTTGGATAAAAACGTTATAAAAACGAAAACTAGTAAAAACTACGTTTTTATAAATAAAAGCACTATTTTCTAGCAAAAATGGTTATAATCAAGTTATTACACCATTTTTGTGAGAAATATCTCAAAAGATGATATTTATAATCATTTGAATAAATTACTTCGTTATTATTCACAAAAATATGATTATTACGACGCAATACTAAAAATAGACTATTATTGGAATAGTTTATGAATACAAGGTTAATATGACGTTTGAACATAAAAAAAATAATTATATAAAATTATATAATTATTAAACATTACTATATTATCATGGGAAAAATGATAATGGATGATTTCAAGAGTTTTTAAATACAAATCGTACGTAAACAAGTTGATTGGAATACATACATTTTTGTGGGATGAATCTTCACAGTACTTTTATAAGTACCTACTATAAGTCCTGAACTTTTATAACCAGAGTCTCGGTAAGAGAGCGCGATATTTGAGTATAGATCTATACGGGGCTTGACAACCCCGCACCTGAGCTGCTAGCTACAGCTTGACCGGCAGGTCTGAGGTGTCCAAATGTCTAACATTCCGACGCCTGAAGAACGTCGCAGCAGGCCAACTAGTCACAGTATGATTATAGGGTATCTCACATGGGAAAATAATCAACTTATTATATTTATAAATTGTTTACGTGGAAAATGCATTTCTAAGGAATTTCACACTACAGTTACATATTACATTTTAGTCTTTGGGATTTAAAGACTTGGACATTTTATGAGAAAATATTGAATTTTCTTGGTTTTCAACACTATTGCTTACAAACAAATGATATTTCTTACGCAAAATCTTATGAACTCTCCAACTTAATTGTTGACACTTTTTCAACTACTTGTATTCTCAGGAAATTGATAAGGTAATGCAAGCGCCACAAGATGGGACGTTACGACGTCATTTTTGTCTATTTTGATATCATTTCAATTGTATTTGAAACATGAAACAATTAAACTTTGTAACATTTGCAACTGGTTAATGATGGTTGTGTGCTTGGAAATCACTATTATTCAACTTTGTTATGATATTGTTCATGAAGTCATCCACCCTTGAACTATTCCGCCAATACGGTTTGGGGGTGTGACAGATTGGTATCAGAGCATTGTTTATAGTGAACTAAGTATATCAATCCATTTAAAGATATACAACTATAAATACAATGGGACTAAAACTCTCTAAAACATTTTCGTACTAGTATACTTTTAAAATTACAACGATAATTTTTATAAAAGTATAAGTACATACATACATACTAGAATGATATCGTAACGAAAACATACAAAAGTAGTAAGACGAATTGAAAACTACGGATAGGCCTAAGTGTTTTGGTAATTATATCTTGGATAAATAGAGCCTGATCAACTGTATTGGTCCAAGATATGATTAACGTATACTTAGGAATGGTCGTGGTGAACAACAAGTCTGAACACTTACCAGTAACCAAAAGAACTAAACATAAAATTTAAAATACTATAGGAGTATTTCATGATGCTATAGAACAAAACATGAAGTTAAAATACCACATGAGTATTTGGTATACATTATTTAGTCATATATATATATATATATATATATATATATATATATATATATATATATATATATATATATATATATATATATGTGTGTGTGTATTTAAGAATCCCCTTTTGTATACTTCTTACACCCCAATCCTCGTACAGACGTCATGGCCGGACATCACCTACCAGGAGACCCTTACTACCCAGAAGAAGAACCGGAAGAAATGTCGGATAGTGAGGACCAATGGGACGAGGAGGAGTCCGAGGACGAACCCGAAGTCATCAACCCCCGTCACCCGATCCGCGAGCATAATGCACCACCTCCACTACCGAGCTTTCAGGTATACCGTCATCCTGGAGGCCCACTATGGATGCGTACTCCTCGAAAGAGGGTACTTCCCATTCATCGCCCCTTGCTAATTGAAGAACCTCTACAGGATCCGATGCCAGAATGGGCAGAACGCCTACGCCAGTGGAGCCGGGAACAAGGCCTGATTCCCCCTTATGGCAGGTGTCGAGACTACTTCGACCTCAGCGAGGGAAGTTCCGCGGACCGAGCCTGACCAGTCATGGTCGGACGCATCAGCTATCAGGAGGAGCGGATTAGGGCGACCTCCAGTCAGGTCATGGACGTGGGAGCTACGGCCGAGGTCACTGCGGCACGTCTTCGACGCTTAGACGAGACCCATGACCATACCTCCGGGCGAGTCGACTCGCTCGAGTAGGACGGACGGACAGCTATGGGGATGTTTCGCGAGGCCTTTGCACAGATATCTGAGTCCGAGGAAAGGATACGAGACATAGAGCGGAGGACCGAGGAGGCCGAGCGAGAGGCTGCCGATCTGAGGACACAGGTGGATGCACTACGCAGAGCGGGGGGACCCAGATCACCATGAGTGGTACTTTTACTGCTCAGATTTTGTTATAGACTAGGATTTTACGAGTAGGCACTATACGCTGCTCGCTTTATATGTAGGCGCGACCCTACAATTAAGTGATTACACTCTTTGTGGGTCGTTACGCCGCCCGTTTATTTTGCATTATAGACCTCTGCGAAGGTCAAATTTTCCATCTTCAAAATCATGTAACGCTACAATTATTATTAATATGATGACGTGGTTTATTTATAAAACGTAGTACAAATGTTTGATATATATGTTTGATACTGGTTTATGGTTACAACATACGAAAAGAAAAAGACAAGGATAAACTTAAAATATAATCGCAGTATCCCAATGAAAACATACTTATAATAATCCTACAGAAACTAACCAACGTCAAATCTTAAATCCTTGTGGCAGAATCATGCCACCCCGTCGAAGAAACGCTAGGCGCGCACCGATCGCGACTCCCGAGCCACCCATGATGGGATCAGCTACCTTCCAGGCTGTTGTTACTGCTGCAGTAGCAGCTGCTATCGCTCAGATAAACTCGAATGGGACGAATGGCAACGGGAGCAGAAATGGCACCAACGACTCCACAAATGGAGAAACATCAAACCAATCACGAGTCTGTACTTACAAGGACTTCGCGAATTGCAAACCAGTGACTTTCCATGGTACCGGTGGTGTCCTTGCTCTCACAAGATGGATTGAGAAAACAGAATCAATCTTTGATATCTCCGCATGCCCCAAGGAATTGAAAGTCAAATTCGCCGCTTGTACCTTTGCCGAGACGGCCATGTCCTGGTGGAAGGGCCATGTTAAGGCTCTGACACTTCCTGTGGCCAACTCAATGAGTTGGGAAGAACTGAAGACCATGCTGATGAAAGAGTACTGTCCCAGAGGGGAGATCCAAAAGCTAGAACAATAGTTGTGGAACCTTACCATGAAAGGTTCAGATCTGACCTCTTACACGAACCGATTCAATGACCTGGCAACCCTCTGCCCTGCTATGGTCACACCAGAATCTGTGAAGGTGGAACGTTATATCTGGGGGCTATCTCCTCTGATTCAGGGGAATGTAGAAGCGGCAAGCCCCGCCACTTTCGACAGCGCAAAACGACTGGCCCAACGATTAGTCGACCATGGAGTTCGCCAGGGAACCATGACCTCTAAAACTGATCAACCAAGAGAGAAGGACCACAAAAGAAAACCCTGGAATAGGGGGATGAGTCAGCCTAACCAAGAGAGTGCCAAGAGACAACAGATTGTGGCAGTCCGTGCAGCCACTGTCCCGACTACCCCAACAACAACCAAGCAGTATAATGGGACACTACCCAAGTGCAACAAGTGTAATTTCCACCATACCGAAGCCTGTAGAGAAATGCATTGCTCGAACTGTAACAAAAAGGGTCATACCGCCCGTTTCTGCAAGGTGCCAGTTCCACAAACCACCCAAGCCTCTAATGCTGGGGTGAGTCAAGCATGTTATGGTTGTGGTGAGACGGGGCATTTTAAGCGTGATTGCCTGAAGACAAAGAACGTTGGGAGAAATGGAAGAGTCCTAGCTATGGGACACGCGGAAGCGGTAGAGGATCCTACCGTGGTTACCGGTACGTTCCTCGTCAATAATTCATATGCTTGTATACTATTCGATAGCGGTGCGGAGAGGAGTTTCGTAAGCCACGAGTTTAAATACTTACTAAAACAAAAACCTCAACCACTCAATGAAACATTTACAGTAGAAATGGCTAATGGCAAAACAGAAAGCACAAACGACATATACATAGGTTGTACACTTACCCTGGACGATCTCCTTCCAAATTGATTTAATGCCTGTTAAAATAGGAAGCTTTGACGTGATTGTTGGTATGGATTGGCTAATCCCCCATCATGCCGACATCATGTGTTACGAACGAGGAATCCGACTTCATCTGCCGGATGACAAGACCCTTGTTGTCTACGGCGATAAACCCAGTACCAGCCTCCGAATCGTGTCTTGCATCAAAGCCCGAAAATACCTACAGAAAAGATACCATGCCTTCCTAGCTCACGTTGTTGACGAGAAGAAAGAAGTAAAGAGCATCAAAGAGATCCCCGAAGTCTGCGACTTTCCCGACGTATTCCCAAAAGACCTTCCAGGAGTACCACCCGCACGACAAGTCGAGTTCAGTATCGATTTGATCCCACGAGCCACCCCGGTAGCAAAAGCGCCATACCGATTAGACCCGACAGAAATGCAAGAATTATCCAGCCAACTAAACGAACTACTAAGTAAAGGGTTCATCAGGCCGAGCTTCTCACCTTGGGGAGCGCCGGTCTTGTTCGTGAAGAAGAAGGACGGATCATTCCGTATGTGCATTGACTATCGGGAGTTGAACAAGCTCACTATCAAGAATCGGTATCCGCTACCCTGAATCGACGACCTGTTCGATCAACTCCAAGGATCGAGTTATTTCTCAAAAATCGATCTAAGGTCAGGATATCACCAACTCAAGGTTCAAGAAGAAGATGTTCCCAAAACGGCATTCAGAACTCGCTACGACCATTATGAATTCGTTGTGATGCCCTTCGGATTGACCAATGCGCCCGCAGTGTTCATGGATCTGATGAACCGCGTATGCCGACCTTACCTAGATAAGTTCGTGATAGTATTCATTGATGACATACTTATCTATTCAAGAAGTAAGGAGGAACATAGTCAACACTTACGACAAGTTTTGGAGACATTAAGAACGGAGAAGCTGTATGCGAAATTTTCGAAATGCGAATTTTCGCTTCGAAAAGTGGACTTCCTAGGCCACGTAGTCAGCAAGGAAGGAATACATGTGGATCCTTCCAAGATCAAAGCCATCGAAAGCTGGGATGCACCAAGAACTCCGACAAAAATTCGTCAGTTTTTGGGCCTTGCTGGCTATTACCGAAGATTCATACAGAATTTCTCCAAAATTGCGAAGCCACTTACTGCCCTGACACAGAAGGGTGTGACATTCAAGTGGGGAGATAAACAAGACGCCGCCTTCCAGACCTTAAAGAAAGCTTTGTGCAGTGCTCCTATTCTGTCTCTTCCAGAAGGAACAGAAGACTTTGTGGTCTATTGCGATGCATCGAACCAGGGTCTGGGCTGTGTACTCATGCAGAGAGGAAAAGTCATTGCCTACGCTTCAAGACAACTTAAAACTCACGAGGTCAACTACACTACACATGACCTCGAGTTGGGAGCAGTAGTGTTCGCATTGAAGATCTGGAGACACTACCTATACGGCACAGAGTGTACGGTATTCACCGACCATAAGAGTCTCCAGCATATCGTCAACCAAAAAGAACTCAATATGAGACAACGACGATGGGTAGAACTACTAAGTGATTATGAATGCAAAATTCGTTATCACCCAGGAAAGGCCAACGTGGTGGCAGGATGCCCTTAGTCGGAAAGAGTACTCGGGCCGCCGAGTAAAGTCTCTGTCGATAACGATCCATTCCCATTTGTCCACTCAGATCAGGGAGGCGCAATTAGAAGCCTTAAAACCTGAGAATGTCGCGAATGAAGCCTTGCGAGGGATGGATAAAAACCTCGAAGTTAAGGAAGACGGAGCTCGTTACCTCATGAACCGAATTTGGACCCCGAAGTTCGGCGAATACAGAGACATTATCATGAATGAGGCTCATAAAACTAGATACTCCATTCACCCTGGGTTCGACAAGATGTACATGGACCTCAAGAAACTGTATTGGTGGCCAAACATGAAGGCAGAAATTGCTACTTACGTGGGCAAGTGCCTGACTACGCCAAGGTTAAAGTAGAATATCAAAAGCCCTCGGGTCTGCTACAACAACCAGAAATAACCGAGTGGAAGTGGGAGCGGATAACCATGGACTTCATAACCAAATTACCAAAGACAACTGGTGGGTTAGACACCATTTGGGTAATCGTCGATAGGTTAACCAAATCCGCTCACTTCCTGCCAATCAAGGAGACCGACAAGATGGAGAAACTTACAAGGACGTACATCAAAGAAATAGTACGATTGCATGGTGCACCAATTTCGATCATCTCAGATAGAGATAGTCGATTCACTTCACGATTTTGGCAATCATTGTAAAAAGCCTTGGGAACCAAACTTGACATGAGTACAGCGTACCATCCATAGACGGACGGGCAAAGTGAAAGAACCATTCAAACGCTGGAAGACATGTTGAGAGCTTGTGTGATAGACTTTGGTAAGACGTGGGACACCCACTTACTGCTCATTGAATTTTCATACAACAACAGCTACCACACTAGCATCAAGGTTGCTCCATTCGAAGCTTTATATGGACGCAAGTGCAGATCCCCTCTGTGCTGGGTCGAAGTGGGTGATACTCAACTAGCCAGAGGCCAAGTACCTAACAGTACTCTGACCGGTCCGAAAATCATACGAGAGACAATGGAGAAAATCGTTCAGATCCGCGAACGATTGAAAGCATCTCGTGACCGACAAAAGAGCTATGCAGATAAGCGACGCAAACCTTTGGAATTCCAGGTTGGTGTTGAAGGTCTCGCCATGGAAAGGAATGATACGCTTTGGAAAGCGTGGGAAGCTGAACCCCAGATACATTGGGCCCTTCGAGATCCTTGCTAGGATCGGCCCAGTAGCCTACAAACTTCAACTACCACAAGAACTCAGCAATGTCCATCCCACCTTTCACGTATCCAACTTAAAGAAATGCCTGTCTGATGAGACTCTTGTCATTCCACTCGACGAAATCGAGGTGAACGAGAATCTCCATTTCGTGGAAGAACCTGTAGAGATCATGGACAGAGAGATCAAGAGAACGAAACAGAGCCGCATACCAATAGTTAAGGTCTGTTGGAGTGCCAAGCGTGGACCTGAATTTACTTGGGAGCGTGAAAACCAGATGAAGCAGAAGTACCAACATCTCTTCCCAAACCCTTGAGGATCCACTCAAGAGTTAAATTTCGGGACGAAATTCTCTCTAACGGGTAAATGATGTGACAATTGTAAATTTTGGTCAACAAAAGTCAACTGTAGTCAAACGAAGAGTACGTTAATCTATATGTTGAAAAGTTATTTTCCATAACTTTTGCGATGAATTATTAATATTGTAGTATTACGTATCCTAAATCAAACAATTATCGATTTAAAAGTCGAAAATACGGACAACAAACTACTGTAAATTTTTAATCGTAGCAGTTGATTACTTCACCAAATGGGTAGAGGCAGAGCCTGTAGCCTCCATAACTGGACGTAGCATCATCAAATTCATATGGAAACATATACTCACTAGGTTTGGCACCCCACGATTATTAATCAGCGACAACGGGCTACAATTTTCTGAAAACCCCTTTCGAGGATGGTGCGAGGAGAGACAAATCCGACAGCAGTTAACATCGGTTGCTCATCCACAAGCTAACGGCCAAACAGAAGTTACCAACTGCACCATGGTGAATGGAATCAAGAATAGACTGGGAAAGGCCAAAGGCAACTGGGTGGAGGAGCTACCGAGCGTTCTTTGGTCCTACATAGTAACACCAAGGACCAGCACACAAGAAACACCATTCAGCCTGGTGTACGGGTCAGAAGCAATGTTCCCGCCAGAGCTTTCCATAACCACTCTACGGGTCTCTGCCTTCAGCACTGAAAAGACGGAGGAGGTCATAAGACATAATTTGGACTTGCTGGAAGAAAGACGTGAACTTGCCAGCGTTAGACAAGCAAGATATAAGTCTAACACAGAAAGGTACTATAACAGACGGGTGAAAGGAAGGACATTCAAGGTAGGCGACTTGGTATTGCGAAAGAATGAAGTTAGCCATGCCCAGCCCAGGGGGAAGTTAGGCCCAACTTGAGAAGGTCCATACAAGGTGGTAGAGGCACATCGGAACGGGGCATACGCGCTGGAAACCATGGACGGCAACCCGATACCGAGGACATGGAACATCCGGCATCTGAAGAGTTTCCATTTCTAAAGACTAATGCAAGGAAGCTCGAACACCAATTGCAACGTCTCCCTTTTTCTTCTTTGTTACCTTCGAACAGGTGTAATGGATTTGATGTTGCAAAAAATCGGATTTTGACGATTATATAGCATGATGTTTATGTTTATGCATATTGATAACAATTGGCTGGCCTGATCACCCAACCAACTTAACACAATTGGCCGAGCACCAGTCGTATTAAGTCACTACTTAATACAAATGGCCGAGCACCATCTATGTTAAGTCACAACTTAACACAATTGGCCGAGCACCACTCGTATTAAGTCACTACTTAATACAAATGGCCGAGCACCATCTATGTTAAGTCACAACTTAACACAATTGGCCGAGCACCACTCGTATTAAGTCACTACTTAATACAAATGGCCGAGCACCATCTATGTTAAGTCACAACTTAACACAATTGGCCGAGCACCACTCGCATTAACTCACAACTTAAATTGGTCGAGAACCACCCACATCAAGTCACGTCCCAATATAATTGGCCAAACACCACTTACATTAATACCCATCATTTTCAAACTAAAGCAGATGCAACACAAACAACTAAATACCATTCCGAAAAGCGAGCAGTTTACAGACCCAACCAACCAAACAAAACCAAAATACAACCACAACCTTGTCCGTCATACACACAAATAAAACATTTGTCCACAACTACTTTTAAACAACTAAAAACGAAAGAGATTATCCAATAACATCATTACAACCATATTGAAAGATGCAAACGAACAACTTACCCATCAGCCTCCGCTTTAAGTAATTCCTTCAAGCCATCCACTCCGAGCTCACCCAAACTCAACAACCCCGCATAATCAAGAGTCGTGAATTCTTCCATTGCATCATCAACCTCCCTGGCACACTTAGAGGCTGACCCTCCCTCCCCAGTACCTGAACCTCCAATCTTCAACTCCTGGCGCAGACCACGCCTACCTGCTTCTTCACCAGCCACATAACTTGTTCGACGGATGCGGTTGATCCCATGCATAAATTCGGGAATCAGAAATACCTTTTCCACAATCCTGGCAGCGCCCTCCTCTACGACCCACTTGAGGTCTTTTTCTACTGCCTCCAAAGCAACTCCCTTTTCCTCCAAAAGACGATCTTTCTCGCACAGTTCAGCATCCACATTTTCCAATCGAATCATCAATGCCTCATTGTCCCGGTTAAGCTTCTCCACCTGCTCCTCTACAGACATCTTCTCCGCAACTAGTATCTCGCATTTGTGGTCAAATTGGCGAGCGGCAGCCTCCAACCGGGCAACCTGACCCTCCAATTCCACGTTCGCCTTGCGTAAACGGGCACTTTCGGCCAGAGCATTGCGGGCTTCAAGCTTCAAAGATTCTTGGAGAGAAGAGGAAGTTGACAAACGCTCTATCCTCTTCGCCGCAGCTGCCAAGTAATAAGCAGATTGTGCAGAAGCAAACCTCAAAGTACTCACCAGATTATCATGTGAAAAGCTCTCCATCTCGGCCTCTGCGGCCGGGTGAAACGCAGGGAGAGCGAAATCAACAACATTCTCTTGAGGAAACAAGCGAGACCCATTGACAAGCTTCCACTCAGTGACAAACGGCAAAGAGGAAAAATCAGTAAATACATGAGTATCCAAAGCCGCACCTCCGCCACCAACAGCCCCAGAACCGCCCTCACCCCCGGCACTAGCATCAAAACCATCACCTCCATCACCTCCAAAACCTTCCATCCCACCGGAACCAGACAAGATCTTTGGGTCAAAACATAATTCCTCATCACGATCTCCACCACCAGTACTCTCAGACTCTACAGGAGCTTTCTTATCGCCAGCATTCGTCCCCTCATCATCAGGGATATCTATTACACCAAGGTCATCTTGCTTCAGTTTGCTCAACAGATGACGACGATTTACCCTCCTGATCAACCTGGTGTCTGGAGGATTCTCCGACCCTCCCATCGATTCCTATGCCAACTTCCTCTTGTTTGCTAACCTGGCAGACCCCCTTAGAATACCCTCCTTACTGTCCTGCATCGACTCAGAAGATTCTTCACCATCACCTTTCGATAACCCTCCAACCTTTGCATATATTAAAGGCACACTCCCAGGCGCTCCTTCCTCGATCTTTTTATCAATCAAATCCTAAATTTCCTTAGCCCGCGTAACAATGTCCGGATTGCGAAAGGAGAACGACGCGGCTACCTTGTCAACCAGATCGATCTCTCGATATTTCAGTTCTCCTTTTCCCCATTCCTTAGCAAGGACATCGTCAAAAGACACTTTACACGGGGTATCTACAAATCAAAAAAGCAAAATAAGAAGGAATCAAAATCCAGTCAACGAAAACGAAAAGTGGGAAAAGGACGATCCGTACTTTTCCGTAGCACATAAAACTCCGGCATCTTCCCTCGCATGCGCCATGCTGTACTCAGGCCTCCACCGACAAGAATAAATTCCGGAAACTCCTCCGGAACGACGTGGGAACCATTTAGGGTCTTCACTATCTGCTCTTGATGGGGAAACAATTTAGGAATCTGGTCGGAAGCAGCACCGGTCCGATGATACACCGTACCAACACGAGAAATATTAACCCACAACCATTTATCCTGCCAATTTTTAGGAGAATACTTGGGCTCTGGAATCAGCGTATGAACAGAAGTTCTTCTATAGAAAGCATAATTCTCCCCAGAAGCAGCGAAACAGAAGAAATGCTTGAACACATAGAAATCGGGCACAATACCTAGACTGCGACACAAAAGCTAGAAAGCCACTACTTTATTGACAGAGTTCGGTGTCAACTGGTGCAAACCGACGTTGTTGCGACGCAAGACTTCACTCATAAAATCTGACGTTGGCAGACGATACCCATCGTCGAAGGTTTTCAGATAAACACCGGTCTTCCCCTCGGGAGGCAAAGAAAACCCTATGTCGGCACTAGGAAGGAGAACCCCGTCCTCCGGTTGAAAACCATATCGTTCTACCAGAGGACCATAAACGTCGTCAGGAATCTCTTGTTGATCATGTTCCGCCATTTTTAAGAGAGAAAAGGGGGGAGAAGAGCAAAGGAAAGAAGATGGCAGAGGAAAAATAAAAGCAAGCAAGGACGAGTAAAATGAAGAAGGAGAAACCGAAAACCCTAAAAGGATAGCATAAAAAAGAGAGGAAGCGGGAAATTGAAAAACGTTCCTAATGATGGAAACGGATAAGTCGCATCACTCACGTTAACCATAATGACGCCGACTTTCTCGGAAAGCGAACCGCTACTTCTCCAATCTTGCTAGTCAAAACTAGACCACGTCATCGCCTTGACTACCAAGAGGGGGGGACTTGATAGTGTATCATACGGATACGCACAGCCTCTCGCCAGCATTCAGAGGGACAGCCAGCCGCCAGTGGCCTAGCTGGACCTCACTCGACTCGATAGTCGCAAATGGCCGATTGCCATATGTACCAACGCCAGAATGATACATCACCCCGTAACGATCATCATGCGATCCGTTAAGCCACGAACGAACCAGGTGGTCCCCGAGCTACCACCTGGCCAGACAAATGAGCCAATCACAGTTAGCGGCAGACGATCGACCAATAAGGTAAAGATCCGCTACCAACTAACAAGTGGTCCCCACGCAGGTATAACGGTATATGATGATCACGCTCTTGGTGAGATCATCATCACATACTGTCATTGTACTCTCACTGTTCCATACTCAATCCATACTTTTCGACCACCGTGCTAACTTAACCGTCGGAGCGCCCTCCCGGGACCGCCTCCCGGAATGCGTCTGACCTCGTTTCTCTGTTGTGGTGAGCTCAGGTCCAGGATTCCATCGTTCAAGAGACCATTCCGAGACTAGAGTTTGCATCATATATATATATATATATATATATATATATATATATATATATACATATATATATATATATATATATATATATATATATATATATATATATATATATATATATATATATATACTAAATATCAAATGGGAACCAATATTTTCCTAGGAACCGTAGGAACTTTTTTACTGAATTTTTTTTTTCAAAAAAAAAATGACATAATACACCTAATCGCATATATTTAAGACCTTTTGTAAAAAAAAATTGAAAAAATAATATATATACACGAAATGTGCACATATGCACGAAACGTGATCATATACACATTTGCGAAAAAAATGCATATATGCACATTTCGTGTATACATATTATTTTTCAAATTTTTTTGACAAAAAGTTTTAAATATAAGCCACTAGATGTATTATGTCATTTTTTTTGAAAAAAAAATTTCAGTCAAAAAGTTCCTACGGTTCCTAGGAAAATATTGGTTCTCCCTTATAACGGACTCTATATATATATATATATATATATATATATATATATATATATATATATATATATATATATATATATATATATATATATATATATATATATATATATATATATATATATATATATATATATATATATATATATATATATATATATATATATATATATATATATATATATATATATATATATATATATATATATAGAGTCCGTTTCAAGGAAAAACCAATATTTTCCTAAGAACCGTAGGAACTTTTTGACTGAATTTTTTTTTTTCAAAAAAAATGACATAATACATCTAGTCGCTTATATTTAAGACTTTTTGTCAAAAAAAATTTGAAAAATAATATGTATACACGAAATGTGCATATATGCATTTTTTTCGCACATGTGTATATGATCACGTTTCGTGCATATGTGCACATTTCGTGTATATATATTATTTTTTCAATATTTTTTTACAAAAGGTCTTAAATATATACGATTAGGTGTATTATGTCATTTTTTTGAAAAAAAAATTTCAGTAAAAAAGTTCCTACGGTTCCTAGGAAAATATTGGTTCCCATTTGATATTTAGTCTACATGCATACATACATACATACATACATACATACATACATACATACATACATACATACATACATACATACATACATACATACATACATACATACATACATACATATATATATATATATATATATATATATATATATATATATATATATATATATATATATATATATATATATATATATATATATATATATATATATATATATATATATATATATATATATATATATATATATATATATATATATATAGTAGCGTTGTCCCCGCACGATGCACTGGTTAACAAATGTCGTGGGTAATGAATGCGTCAGACGAATAAGGGTGGGGGGAGTAGATCCCTCCCATCCCACTGAACCCACGCGCCACGTCAACTTTTCTCTCTCCTATCACTTCCATTTTCCCCATCTTTCACCAATCTTTCACCCATGGAACCAGTACCCACTGAACCCACTAAACCCACAATGCCACATCATATATTTGATATTTAAATGTTTTAATTAAGTGAATAAATTAATTTTAACACTTAATTTAATATTAGAAATAATAATAAAATGCACAAAATTTAAAGAAAATTCAAATTACATTTAATTAGAAAACACACCGGTACAAGAAAAAAAAAGCCTAAATACGGAAATAAAAATCTTAAAAACAGAAATAAAAATCCTAAAGTTCCCACCCATACATTTCTGCAATTTCCTGTTTCTTCCCAAGAACCAATGCCAATTTTGATCCGGTCAAATGATCATGTGATTTAAGGAAGATTTTTAAATCTTTTTGTTCACGAGACCTTTTGAGCGCTTCGATCTCTTGCTCAAGGAGGGCCGATTTCCTCGTCAATTCTTCCTCCTGTTTCTCCAAAACAGCCATTTTCTTTGCACGGAGGGTTTCCTTCTTCTGCGCTTCTGCCTCATTAATATTCGCCAGTGCGGATATCTTATCGACGATGGTCTGATAACCATCTGGCATTGATGAAGATCCTGCTTTGTGAGGAACTGCGACGTTTGGATTTGCCACGATTTGAATCCATTTTATAAAAAAAGAGTTTTTTATAAAATAGAGGGCAAAGAGTTTTTGAGAGAAAATGAGAGTAAAGAAAGAAGGGTGAAGGTGTGATTTGTGAAGGAGTGGATATGTGGTATTTATAGGGATGAGGGGAATGTAATTTTTGAGGGATTAAATTTTTTTTTTTTTATAAAAATGGATGGGATCATCGGGTTCACCATCATCCCTCACCCGCCACCATTGCCGAGCCCGCTCAACCCGCAGGAGGAGGGGCAGCGGTACCGGAGGTACCGGCCCATCCCATTCCGATCTATCTTCGAGCCCGAGCATTACTCCGTCCCCCCTAATAGCTTTTTTGGTGATCTGTTTCGTGCCAAGGAACAGTGAGTATAAATATTTAGGGGTGAGAGTACATTTGTTTTTAGAACATGCAATGTCTCGGTAAATTTTATTGTGATTAAGATACTTATTAAGCACGTTGTTGTGTGTGTTAAATTAAAAATCTGTTGTTGTTTTCGTTTAAATTTTTAATTATGCTTTTGGTTAAAATTAAAAGTATGTATCTGTTTTGATGATGCTCAAGTGATTCACCACATCTGATGTGTAAAATACATATTGATTAAAATATTTGATAGGCTTCACTAAGACTTGTATTGTCACATAATATTCTTTAGAGGGCGCAATACAACAGCAGGAAAATAATTTCTTTTTTGGGGATTAGTTTTTTTTATAGATGTCGAACAGTTTCCTTTCCACAAATAATTTAGAAGTCGGCGTGATTAATAATTTTAAAAAAATGTATTTCGCAGGTGGGATTAGTTTGGTCTCTTTTAAACATATTGTAATAATTATATTAAAACTAATTAATAAATTAGATTTTAAAAAAATAGTTTGTATTTCAAAAGGATACTTTGGAATAATGTCATACTTGAAAGAATTACATTAATTTGATTATTTTTTCGTGGGAAGAGGGGTTAATAATTATTGGTTATTATGAATAAACTAGTAGTTTCGCACCCGTGCGTTGCAGCGGGATGTCGTACTAAAAATATATTATTAAAAGTACAATGTTATAATGGGGTAGATAATTTCAAAGTACAAATGGTTTAATAAATAAATGAAAGTACACTACGATAATGAAAAATTTTCAAAACAGAAAGCTATGAATCGGAAATATAAAAAACATCCAACGTTAATATCTTTATATTAGTACCTTGTCTTTGAGTACTAACTTAGAAAATTTATGTGTATATATATATATATATATATATATATATATATATATATATATATATATATATATATATATATATATATATATATATATATATATATATATATATATATATATATATATATATATATATATATATATATATATATATATATATATATATATATATATATATATATATATATATATATATATATATATATATATATATATATATATATATATATATGAACATATGTTCATATATGAACATATGCTTTTCTATTAGTTGTTTACGTTTTGACAGAAGCAACATATTCTAAGCATTGCGATGTAATCTGCAGATTGATGGACATAGTTCATTGATGAACATATGTTCATTGATGAACATACCAAGGATGCGTGATGCTCCTGTTATGATGCAGAAGCAGCTAAAGCATAAACAATCAGAAAAATAGCTTTTATTATAATAGAAAATTACCATGTAAAAGTACAATGTCTTAATCGTTTCATATTCAAAACTTAATCAATATGAAAATACACTTTTACCCCTTGGAACGACAACATATATGCAAACCAATACAATTCCTAATTGTATTAATTACTTCCATTGCCTATCAAGAATCAATGCCATGCTCCTTTTAACACCTGATTTGTTATATGTCAAGCAAACAGAAATTACGATCTAAACACGTTCAAGGCGATCATTATGAAGATACATTGCAAAAAATATAAACTTGTTTCTATCAAATTAGCCAATTATTCAACAAAAAAAACGCAAGAGAGAGGTTGTACGACTGCATAATCACATGAAAGTATGATGTTATTCACATTTTCCATTTGCAATGTAATAAGAAAGTAGATTGTTTATTGAAATTATGCGCTATATAGATGTTTAGTTTCGTAAAAATATAGAAATACATATCATTTTTCACATGCCTTGCGACCTTGAAATGAGGATGTAAATTGATATTTCATTCCGCCATTTCATCAAACACTTAATATGCACCCATTTTTCAAGAAAAGTAACCATGTTAGTGAAATTTTCGAAAAGAAATGACAAAAAATTATGAAAGAAACCATTCCATACCTTTTTATTGATGTAAATCTCAAATTGTTGTTAGAACACCTCAACTTCAACGATGATGAGCAAACCATTGTGAATGAACATATTATGGTCAATTTTTCCTTCTCGGTAGGTTGTGACCAACAAGTTTTTCAGTTTTCCTGGATGGTATGTTCAATTAAAGAAATTAGATAAGACAAAAGAAATTTCAATTGCTGAATCAGAAGAAAAAAAGTCAAATTAAATGGTAGGAACCACAACTAAAACTTACTTTGAAGCTTCATACACGAAAACAAACCAAGTAAGCGCTGACATCGCAGCGGTCGTCATGCGGTCAAAAATAAGAAAATAAACCTCACTCTCACTTAGCACAGTGGAAGTCAGGGTCGATCCAGAGGAGTTACGTGGTCGAGACAGGTGACAGATTACCAACTGCAGTGTCACGCTACAGTCAGAGGACCTAGTTCCTAACTTTTGACAACTAATCCCAAAAAGCATAAAGTAAAACAATCCCAAGAAAGCATGAACTAAACTAAACTACCAACCAAACCTTGTTACTTACTGAAATCAGAAGTACATCTCCAAATCAGAAGCAAACAAAGGCAAATCAATCATCAAACACAATTCAAACATCCAACAATTCATACACAAGCATAAAACCGAAAAGAGGCAATTACTTGTAACCAAATGATTCATTAACTCAAAACTCAGATCCAATGACACAAAACAGTAACCAAAAGATCCAAAAACAGAAACAAAGACTCAATGTCAATGGTTGTCACTCCCAAAGACACTAGTCACTATCACTAACTATTTAACTAATTGAAAATTAAAGATAAAACATGGAAATACCAAAAGATGGTTTCTAAAGCTAAATCTCGGAGTCAAAGAGAGCCTTGGGGGTCGATTTCACACCAGGTCTTCGCTCGTTTTTTCGACCTAAAAGCCTCTATTTATAGTTGCAAAAATCTCGAGACCGCGCCGCGCATTAATGGATCCCGCGTCGCGCGTAGGGGTTTATCCCCGTTTTATCGGAATTTGAATTCTTTCCACCACCTCATACCCGCGTCGCGCATTGATGATTTCCGCGGCGTGCATACGTCTTTTCCTGATTTTGCCTTGATCTTCAAACTTCTTCCAAATTGCACGCTTTTGGTCCTGTTTTCATTATTTCTTTCCAAACAAGTGCTGGCACGAAAAGTGAGAATACCACGATGTATATGATATAATTCCACTAAGAATAGGGCCCAACAACAACTAAAATATGTGATATTACTAGGCGTTGTCAAACACCCCACACTTGTGCCTTGCTTGTCCCCAAGCAAGAGAGTTTTTAATAGATTTTAACTAAGACTCAAACAATTTTTTACTGTGTTCAGTTTCAAAGCTTATTACCTTATGAGTCAGAGTGAAATAGTTCGTGAAAACATAATCGGAATGTTCTTTGGAATTCCTGGCTTTCTAGAGAACCCTTGATTACAAATTTTCTGTCCACAATGAAGTGTACGTACTCATTTAGATTCTAAAGGCCATAAAAGAACTATCCATGACTTTCGATGTTGTCCGTGTAGCGAGCTTTCAGAAATACCATCCATGACTTTCGATGTTGTCCATGTACGGTGGAGGAATGGCTCGATCTCTCCCCAAAGCCCCACGTCTCTGAGGATATCCCTGTCGATGATCGTCGTCTCGAGAACTCGGCGACCTATGAGGGCATCCCTCCTGCTGGCAAACTCCACAGAGCTATCCAGTTCCTTAGGGAACTGGAGAAACCGGTGGTCAAGTCTGAACGACATCTGCACAAAAGAATTTTTTTTGCAATTTAGGTCCTTTTCTTCCCCACCGCACCGCGGCGCGGCCCAAGAACCAGGGCAGGGCAGGGCACGGCGCGGCGCGGCGCGGCGAGCGGCTGTTTCCAATTTCAAATCCAAAATCACGATTTAACCTGTTTAAACTCAATCCAAATACACTACAAGGTAGCCTAAGTGCCGACTAATTCATCTAGGGTCATTATTTGGCAAAATAAACACCCTACGAGTCAGCATTGGCGATTTCTAAGTTTTTGAGTTTTTGGAGAAATCAACCAAATCAACTGCCTAATCACTAGCTGTAACACGTAAAAGCTAGTTAGAATGACGTACCTTGGTGGCAAGAATGAAATGAGCAAGAAAAAACATGAGAAATTTTTGATGATCAGAGCTCTACGGCGTGGGTGTGTGTGAAGAGTGTCGCGACTTACCTTATTTACGAAGGAAACCGACCGATCGATTCCCGCGGTGCGGATATGAGCGAACCGCGGCGTGCTTACCCCCAAATCAACCCCTGCGCATCGGGTTGGTTTACGATCCCGCGGCGTGCAATTTGCCTGACCGCGGCGCGGTCATCAAAAATTCAAATTCTTCACAACAACCCCACACTTGCCTTCGACCAATAATACCTGCAAATGACGATGATATAATTTCCTAATTACCCCTAAGAATATAGTACCTAACTTATGAAAAGATGGGTTGCCTCCCAACAAGCGCTAAGTTTAACGTCTTCAGCCAGACGTACCATTCATGCTCCTATTCTTCTTGAATTCTTGATGGCATCTCCTTGTGATCTGGCGCGAAATTGTGGGCCATCATTGACATCAATGAAGTGAGTTGAGTCATCCTGTCACTAACCCCATTAATCCATTGTTGCTGGGCTTCCAGAAGTTGAAAGACCTTCGCTTCTCTTTCCCTTGCATCTTTCTCATACTGCTGGTGCCTTGCCTCCAACATCTCCATCATGTCCAGTAGCTGCTCTTTGTCAATGGTGGACAACGGATGCTCCTTTGTTTCCTTTAAAACTTCCTCTTTCCCTCCTTCTCCCGTTCGCGTCCATATTGTTCTTTTGTCCCTAACCCAAGGCTCCATCAGCGAGTGGCTATCCAAATTCTTATCATCATACCCTTGAGGTAGAGATATGGGACTTCCAAACATATTCAACCTTCTTTTCCTCGACCCAAAGAAAATATCCAAATCTCCTATTTTGCAGTCAATAATAGCGCCGGATGTAGCCAAGAACGGACGTCCTAATATTAATGCGGACACATCCTCCTGACTCTCATATTCCATGACTAAAAAGTCCACTGGGTAAAAGAAATCCCCAACCTTCACTATGACATTGTTAAGCTTACTTCGGGACACTCTGGTTGACTGATCAGCCAGCTGTAACACAGTATTTGCCGGTTCTAATTCCTCATTCTTGTATTTATCAAATAAGTATCCCGGTAGCACATTCACACTCGCTCCCAAATCCAGCAAGGTGTTCCTAATGACCACATCTCCTACAGTAGCAGTAATCAGTGGTGACCCAGGATCCTTTTCTTTCTTGGGCAGTGTTCCCAACAGTGCCTCACTAGCTTTAATTGTCAACCTCACAGTGTCAGGTGTGGGAGTCTTGCTTTTTCCATTTTTCTCGCACAATTCCTGAAGAATTCTTGTATCTCAGGAGCGTTCTTAAGTTCATCCCACAAATGTTGGTTCATTGATGGCCCCGTCGAATTGGGCGCTTCCTGCATTTTCTTTCCCTTCTTATCCTTCTTCCTTTATTTGATTCCAGCTATTATCGGCTGCTTTTCCTCTTGGCCATCCTTATTTTCCTTTGGTTGAGTTTCATTCTCAACGGGAATTTCCTTTAATTCCGTGTCTTTCCTATTCTCCTTTTCAATTTCCACCTCTTCCTTAACTTCTTCTTTTTCACTCTCAGCCTCACTTCCAGATTCTAGCAGATCTTCCAGGGTGACCTTCCTCCATTCAGCCTCGACAGTGTTGACATGTTCCTTTCCGGCCCGCTGACCATGGGTCGGATTGACTTCTGTGGTACTTGGCAGCTTCCCGTTATCTCTTTTTCGTTGGTCTTCAGCCATTTGGGCGATTTGCCTCTCCATATTGACGATGGCTTTCGCATTGGCCTACGATTGCTGTTGTGTTGTGTTGAACATTTCATACATTTTCGCGACCAGATCCTCCTGCATTCCTGGGGCATTATTGATGGAGTTATTGGGCCCCCTATTGTTGCTGCTACCATTTCCATTGGCATTACCATTATTGTTCACCGGTTGATGCTGCCTGGGCGGGTTGGATGATTGCCCTTGGTAGTTATTCTGCCTCTGGTTATTGAAATTCTGCTCACCTTGGTTATATATGGTCTATAGGGTCGTCCATTGCCATATTGACCTTGACCCTGACCATAGACTTGATTTGCTTCTTGAGTCTTTGGTCCTCCTTGACCTCCTTGTGGCTGACTCTGAGGTCCATTCTGCAGAGTAGACACAAGCCTATCAAATTTCTTATTGAGCTCGCTTATCTCCTTCTTTACATCCTTTTTCCAGTCGGCATCGGCTCCTATTGCTGCAGCTGTGCCTACCGTCTTTCTTGTAGAGAAATTCTCCTTGGAGCCATTACTTAACTGTTCCAAAAACCGCCAAGCCTCCTCCGGGTTTTGCATCATAATAGTGCCACTAGATGATGCGTTAATCATAGCTTGGTTCGTCTCACTTGCTCCTTCAAAGAATACCTTGACCAGTTGCCACTTCGGAATATCGTGATGAGGGCACGACCTCATCAACTCCTTTAGACGATCCCATGCTTCATGAAAAGCTTCTCCAGGCTTCTACTGAAAATCCTGAATGGCCCTCCTGATTTCCGTTGTCTTGCTTGCCGGATAAAACTCTTTTAAGAACTTAGCTTTGAGTTGGTCCCATGTAGTGATGCTATTCGATGGTAAAGATGTAAAACAATATTTGGATTTGTCTTTGTTGAAAAATACGATAACTGATCTCCACGAATAAGGTTTTTAAGCCGATTACTATGTGACAGATATGTATTTTATCTATAATATGCGGAATAGATAAGAGTTGCGGAATAAATATAAACTAAAACTAAGTTACTGAAAGCTGTAAATAAATAAAATAAAGCAGTAAATCTAAACTAGACGGTATTTAAATAGACAGAAAGCGGTAAATAAAGTAAATGTTAGAAGTTAGATGTTAGATGTAATAAACGCCATTATCAACGATAAAGTGTTTTTACAATAAATAAAAAGTTAGAAGTTAGAAGTTAGAAGTTAGATGTCTCGGTTAAATACAGTCCACATATGTTTTCGTTTTCAAGGTTCAATTCGGATGTATTGGATATTTGGTACAATTGATTTATAACAGTTTAAATAAATCAATAACGACACAGATAATTTCAAAAGAACTTATCGATAGCTGAGGAAGATGGTGTTTTCTTTGAAGCGTCGATTCTTGTTCTTTACGGTAGGATGAGGTTTGGTAGTTTTTGGTGTTTGGTGAAATGGGTTTTTGGTGTCGGTTTAATTGAGATGCACGGGGTTTTTGTGGTTTAGTTTTCTTGGTGTATGTATTTGGTAGAGGGTGTGTAGGTTTTGTAGTTTGATATTCGGGTTGAGGTTGTTTAGAGGTTTGAAGTTTGGTGTCGGGTAGAGGTTTTGTTTTTGGTGTAGGGTAGAAGTTTTGTATGGTGTTGGGTAGAGGTTTTGTTTGGTGTCGGGTAGAGTATGGGTGTAGCGGTTTTGTTTTGTTTGGACGTGGATTTTCTTTGGTTGAAAAGGGTTTTCTAGAGAGTTTTGGCAGGTTTTTTGCTCTTTGGACGTGGGGTAATCTTGATATATTGGTGCTTGAATGGGTATTGTGTGGTGTAAGGTTTTTTCTGCACAAGAATGGCAAGAGGTTAGCTTCTTATTTATAGTTGCTGAACACAGGCTTCGCGTCGCGACCAAAGGGTCCGTCGCGTCGCGAGGGTGCTTGGCTGGAGGTCGGTGCGCCTTTTGTCGGGTCAGTGCGTCTTCGCTGGTATGTCGAGCTTTCCGTCGCGTTCCTTTTGGTCGCGTCGCGAAGACTCGTCGCTGAAAGTATCGTTTTTGTCGTCTCGCGATCAAGAGGTAGGTGGTGTCGCGTTCAAGGTCTTCGCGTCGCGACCATCCTTGCCGTCGCGTCGCGATCGCTGTAGCAGTGTGACATTTTTGTATTTTGCTCTTTGGTTCGTAGCATTACTTCCTCAGGTTTGGTTGTTTTCTCAAAGTTTCTAGGGTCTTGATTCATTCTTGTTTTTGATCTTGAATTCACGCAATCTGAAATAAACTGATAATATTTGTTAGATAAAAACAGTTCATCTTATTTCAGTGATGGTCACATACAAAAATATATTTTTCAACAGTCTTTAAGAGTGAATGGGAACAATCTTAGTCTAAAAATGTTCTTATTAGTGTTCCTAGGGGTGTTAGCGTTGGCTATTGCTATAAATTCCTACAAGTGATTGTATGGGTCATCCTGTTTGTACCCCCTAAATTCTGGTAATATCCCTAACAACTGAGGCCTAATTTCTACTTGAGATTCTATATCCTCAGGAATGTAAATGGGCGACGAGTCATCGTACTCCCTTGGATGGAAGTGCGATGCAACCGATTGCCCCCTCGGTTGTGAAAAATACAAGGGTTGACCAGGATTACCATAAAAGTGGTGATCATTATATCTCTGCTGACCTTGTAGTGGTTGATGCTGCTGTGCTCTTCTTGGAGGTCCCCGACCTCGGTTCCATGGTTGCTGTGGTGCTGGTGGAACCCATCCTTCGTCTTCATCGTCATAACTCTCCTCAGTCTCTTGATACTGGTACTGCTGCTGAGGTGGTTGCTGTTGATATTGTTGCTGCGGTGGTATAGGTTGGAATGTGGTTTGTGGTTTAAAAAGTACTGGTGCTGGTTGTGAAATGGGTTGAGAAATGGGTGCCTGCTGTCTAGATACTGGGGTGCCATCGCGGGTCGGCGCTCCCCAAGACATGGCAGATGTAAATGGGTTTGTGGACTGAGGTTGGGATAAAGGTTGAAATGGTGGAATCGACGGCGGAGTGCATGAAGGTATAAGTGCAGGGGCTGAAGCTGCACCGCCAGTAGCACTCGTGCTCCCAATGTGGAATTCTGAAACCGGGGGAATAAATGACATCCCCGTTGCCTCACCCGAGGGTTCCTGGGCAACACTCACTATACTACTACTGACATTACTAAAACTCATTGTATTTAAACGCCTACGTGCACGGATCTTGCGCGCAGTTCGCTAAATCTGTGAGTCAAAATGCAAAGGGGATAATTGCTCACCCCTACGGGTACGCATGCACTAATGCAACATGCCCGAAAAATCAAAAACCAAAATTAATAACTAAGCAAAAATCAAAAACTAAAAAGTCCTACAAATCACCTATTCTCAAGCTCACAACTCCCCGGCAACGACGCCAAAATTTGACATCGCATCGGTCGTCATGCGGTCAAAAATAAGAAAATAAACCTCACTCTCACTTAGCACAGTGGAAGTCAGGGTCGATCCACAGGAGTTACGTGGTCGAGACATGTGACAGATTACCAACTGCAGTGTCACGCTACAGTCAGAGGACCTAGTTCCTAACTTTTGACAACTAATCCCAAAAAGCATAAAATAAAACAATCTCAAGCAAGCATGAACTAAACTAAACTACCAACCATACCTTATTACTTACTGAAATCAGAAGTACATCTCCAAATCAGAAGCAAACAAAGGCAAATCAATCATCAAACACAATTCAAACATCCAACAATTCATACACAAGCATAAAACTGAAAAGAGGCAATTACTTGTAATCAAATGATTCATTAACTCAAAACTCAGATCCAATGACACAAAACAGTAACCAAAATTGTAACACCCAAAAATTTTCGCAAAATATTTGAACTTTTAAAACAACTTTTATAAAAAGATAATATAAGTTTCTAATAGTTAAAAACCTCAAAACCAACTTATGAATAAATAAACTGTAAGGTTTTTCTGCAATCTATGAACTAAAATCCTAAGTTCACATGCAACCTAGAAAGGATCTATGTTTTCTATCTTTGAACATATAATAATAATTCTAACGGCTAACAGAAATTTCTAATAACGACTAACAGAAATTTCTATATAAAACAATTAATAAAAAACTAACCTTTAGTTTTATTCTTGAAGCCGAGCAGCACAAGTGTCCTGCCTCAAATGAGATCACACCCAGAAGTCCAAGCAGAGGTTAACTATCTTAACCTCTTATTAAGAACGGCTCGCTATAAAACCTTAGAGAAGGATTATAGACGGCAAGGAGAGAAGAGAAATTCCAAGGAAGTGTTTTGGAATGGTGCAAGTTTTCAAGTGATGGGGAGAGGCTTATTTATAGTGTTCAACTTTTGAACAATTGCCTTCTAGCCCCTGCACTTATAATCAATTTAGCCCCTGCACTTTTAATTAATTCCAAATTAATTCCAATTAATTCTGATTAATTCCAAACTAGTTTATCATTAATTTATTATCACATAATAAATTAACGAACTATTTATTTCTCTCTCTATTTAACCTTGATGCCGGTTGGACTACCAAGGGCAACCCAAATGGACTTTGCTTCTATTAATAAGATAAATACAAATTATAAGTCATGGCTTAGACACCTAATCCAACAGTCTCCCACTTGGATAAGTCTATGACTTTAATTGTCCATTTATCTTCAGATTAATTAGCAAACTGTAGCTTCCTAGAAACTGCTAGGAAGCTGCTGCCGAACTCTGACCTAGTCAGTTCTGTCCAAAGATAAGTGATCAGATGATCCTCCGTCCAACTAGATATTTTTCAGACTCAAGACATGGATAAAATCAATCTGGTCTGATTCACTGTTCCTCGATTTCCGATTTGTATATGACTCTTAGACTACCAATTTAGTCCCGGTTGGCCAACCATTTTAGTCAACTTCAAATTCATCGAGAGGCCTACAGATATCTGTTCCCCGTTAGGGTCAAGGGACGAATAAACTTTGACTCATATACTTATGTCTTTTACCAGACAAATTACTCACAACAACACGTTTTATAACACCGAGTTACCGATGTGTTTTTGTATTATCAATGAACAACCGTCTAGTAAATCATAACTCATATGTCTTAGCTTAAAGATCAAAAGATATTATCGTCTCAATATTGCTCGTGATATAATCCATGAAGAAATCCATTGAGTGCGGGTTTATTCAATACTCAAATCTCCATTTCCAAGTACTCATGAATGTTGCAACAATCTTATTGCAATGTCTAACTCCTTAGACAATCTACAACTAATTCATGACAGCCTTGCTTCATACTTACTCCCTAAAAGTATGAGCGACTGTGGATATTTGAATAATCCAATTATTCACGAAGTAAAACATGCAAAATGAAACACAATGATATATTATTGACAAAATTAGTAAACCATTACTCATTAATAAATCTCCATTATTAAATCACATAAGTCAAATACAATAACATTGTTATAAGTTTCAAAACTTATCTAATTACAAAAACTTCTATCATCTCTTAATCCAATGCTCCTAGCATGCTGATTATGCTTAATCCTACTCACAGCCTTTGTCAAGGGATCTGCAGGATTATCTTCCGATGATACCCTCTTTACAAGGAGGTGACCTTCTTCTACCCTATGTCTGATGTAGTGGTACTTTCTGTCGATATGTCTGGACTTTCCATGATCTCGCGGTTCCTTTGTCAAGGCGACCGCACCTTCATTATCTCAGAACAGTTCCAAGGGCTCCTGAATACTCGGGACTACTCCAAGGTCACCCATAAAGTTCTTCAGCCAAGCCGCTTCCTTCGACGCTTCACTTGCTGCTATGTACACTGATTCGCACGTAGAATCAGCGACTGTTTCTTGCTTGGAACTTTTCCAAGTAACTGCTCCACCGTTCAAAAGGAAAACCCAGCCCGACTGAGACCGACTACTGTCTCTATCCGTCTGAAAACTGGCATCTGTATATCCTTCAACTCTCAAGGTATCACTACCACCGAGGACTAACACCATGTTCTTTGTCCTTCGCAGATACTTGAGTATATTTTTCACAGCTATCCAATGCGCCCTTCCAGGGTTACCCTGGTACCGACTGACCATGCTTAAAGCAAAAGACACGTCAGGGCGAGTACACGTCATAGCGTACATGATCGATCCTACAGCCGAAGCGTAAGGTACCCGACTCATTTCAGCTATTTCTTCGTCTGTACTCGGACTTTGAGTCTTACTCCATTTTGCATTATTTTGGATAGGTAGCTCTCCCTTCTTGGAATTTTCCATACTAAACCTCTTTAGTACCTTTTCCAAGTATGTACCCTGACTAAGTCCAATTATTCTCTTCTTCATATCTCTCAATATTCTTATCCCGAGAATGTAAGCTGCCTTTCCTAGGTCCTTCATGGCAAAACATTTCCCAAGCCAAGTCTTGACATCTTGCAAGGTTGGAATATCGTTTCCCATAAGCAGTATGTCATCGACATACAGCACCAGAAAGGTGACTATACTCCCACTAGCCTTGACATATACGCAGGACTCATCCTCGCTCCTAGAGAAACCAAACTCTTTGACTTTCTCATGGAAACAAAGATTCCAGCTGCGAGAAGCTTGCTTCAATCCATAGATTGATCTCTCAAGCTTACACACTTTATTGGGATACTTTGCGTCGACAAAACCCTCTGGCTGATTCATGTAAACATCCTCAGTCAACTTTCCATTAAGGAAAGCAGTTTTGACGTCCATCTGCCAAATTTCATAGTCATGAAATGCAGCTATGGCCAGCATAATCCTAATAGACTTTATCTTGGCTACTGGTGAGAAGGTCTCGTCATAGTCAACCCCTGGGGTTTGAGTAAAGCCCTTCGCAACCAGTCTTGCCTTGAAAGTGTGTACCTTTCCGTCCATGTCAGTCTTCTTCTTGAAGTTCCATTTGCACCCGACTGTCTTTCGACCCGGTACGTTGTCAACCAAGTTCCAAAATTGATTGTCATACATGGACTTGATCTCGCTATCCATGGCCTCTTTCCACTTGGCATACTCAGGGCCCGCCACTGCTTCCTGGTAGTTAGCTGGTTCATCCAAATTTATCAGTTTCCTATCACTGACAAACGTGTCCCCATCCCAAGTTATATGGAACCCATAAAACTCTGGTGGCATGCTAACCCTACCGGAACGCCTAAGAGGTAAGGATACATCTGTCGGACCAACAGGAACTTCTTCCTCATGTTGGTTGCTAGTTTCTCCTAAGGTTGCGTCATCTAATGATTCTTGAATTTCTTCCAGATCAATGGTACTCCCACTGTCCTCTTTAAATATGAGCTCTCTCTCTCGAAAGACTGCTCGTCTAGCTACAAAGACCACGTCCTCGCTCGGTCTGTAGAATAGATATCCAAAGGACTGTTTGGGATAACCAAGGAAGAAACACCTTTCGCTTCTTTCTGCAAGTTTGTCTTGAGTCTCTCGTCTAACGAAAGCCTCACAACCCCAGACTTTGATATGTACTAACGAGGGAACTTTCTCCGTCCATATTTCATGAGGTGTTTTAGCAACCTTTTTAGTAGGGACAAGATTGAGGATATGGGCGGCAGTCTCTAAGGCATACCCCCAGAAGTGAATGGGAAGTGAAGCTCGACTCATCATGGAACGAACCATGTCCAACAGGGTTCGGTTGCGCCTCTCCGCAACACCGTTCAACTGTGGTGTCCTGGGAGGTGTCAACTGCGAAACTATTCCGCATTCCTTTAGATAGTCTAGGAACTCGATACTTAGATACTCTCCGCCTCTATCGGACCTGAGCGTCTTTATCTTCCTGCCTAATTGATTCTCTACCTCGTTCTTAAACTCTTTGAACTTTTCAAAGGTGTCTGACTTGTGCTTGATTAAATAGATATAACCGTATCTACTAAAATCGTCAGTAAAGGTTACGTAGAACCGCGTGCCATCCTTTGTGGTTGATCTGAATGGACCACACACATCCGTGTGAATGATGTCCAGCAGACCCTCACCTTTTTCAAAAGACCCTTTGAAAGGTGATTTAATCATCTTTCCCAACAGACAAGATTCGCATACATCATCCGACCTGAGGTCGAATGATTCCAACACTCCATCCTTTTGGAGTTGGGCGATGCGTTTCTTGCTGATGTGCCCGAGCGGACTATGCCACAGACATGCCTTTTCTACACCACTAGTAGAATCAATATAATTTACACTATGTCCTAAATTGTCAACACATTCAACGGTTTCATACACACCATCACAATGATAAGCAGTAAAAATCAAAATACCATTTTCGAAAACAGAAATCGAACCAATTTTATTATCAAAAGAAAATTGAAATCCTTGTCTGAACAATGCGTGAAATGAAATAATGTTTCTTGCCATTTCTGGCGAATAGCAACAATTAATTAACTCTATACTAACATCACTACTAAGCACTAAATTGTAAACGCCGATCTTGGTAACAGGGGACGATCTCCTATTGCCCATGATCAAGTTCAGTCTACCGTGCTCCACCTCCCTGCTTTCCTTTAGGCCCTGCAGATCGGAACAAATGTGAAAACCACATCCTGTATCAAGGACCCAAGAATTAGAAGATGGCAAGTTTTTAGAGATAGTGTATATACCTGCTGTCGATGGTTTTACTTTCCCATCCTTGACATCCTGCAAGTATTTGGGGCAGCTTTTCTTCCAATGACCCTTCTCTTTGCAGTAGAAACAGTTGGCTTCATCGGGGTTGGCCACACAAGGAATCTGGGAAGACTTGGTTCTCGAGCCATTGCTTGATGACCCGACCTGAACCTTTTCCCTCCAATTTTGCTTAGGAGGGCCCTTCCTCTTCTGTCCTTTGCCACTTCCAATGGCTAGGACGGGCTGATTAACCCAGGGTACACTTTTACCCTTCATCTCGTCCTCAGCAACTCGAAGCATACGATGCAACTCAGTCAGGTTAGCCTGATTGTTGTTCAAATGATAAGCCAGCCTGAACTGGTCATAAGAACTCGGTAGGGAGTTAAGCACTATGTCAACGGCCAACTCCTCCGGTACAGGCATCGCAAGCTTTCTAAGCCGCTCCACGTAACCTTGCATTCTTTGCACATGAGCGCAGATGGACTCTCCATCTTTAGGTTTGCTGTTCATGAAGTCCTTGACCACCTCGCACCTCTCGATGCGCTCTTGCTTGCGGAACTTTTCCGCAAGCTCCTTGTGCATCTCAAAGGGCCAGTAGTCTTCGTATATCCTTTGCAATTCGGGGTTCATTGTGGCTATCATGATGCAGGCCACTTTGGTCGCATCATCAGAATGTTTTTGGTACGAGGCAATCTCCTCGGGAGTAGCTGTTTCAGAGTCAATATCGACAAGCTCGGTCTCGAGTACATACTCTTTGTTCTCGTACCTCAGAGCCATCTTGATATTTCTAATCCAGTCATTATAGTTTGTCCCGTTCAATTGAACCTTGGAACACAGTAAGAGGATAGAGGGAACACTAGAGTTTGAGTGGGGAGCGGATTGATCAGCAGAAGATATCTATAAAAGAAGGTAAGTTTAATTGGATACTTGTCGGTCCTTATAATAACCCAATATAAAATAAGGCTAGGATCCAACTATAACAATTTGCAACATAGAAGAGGGATGCCGTAATCTATAAGCAAATTTTATAAAGGTAGGCGAATGACGATTCAGCCAATTCCACCGCGGAAAAATAATCTTATTATAAATGGAATTCCTAGTTTCTTTTGAGATTTATTGAACTGTTCAATAGCATGTTTAATCTCGGATATGCCCCACCGTTTGTGACTGGGATGCCGAGGATCACAAACCGGGTGTGAATAACCATGCAAATTAGCTTGGTACTCTCGGGGTCCATTATCATCTCAAATTGATGTGCCGGTAAACCACACACGCTCCATCAACAATGATAACACCCGAGACACCCATTGCCACTCTTTATTCTCCCCAATTGGTGTGTCGGTAAACCACACACGCTCCACCAACGTTTCATAAAGTGCAATGTGCAACTTCATGGATTAGCATCAATTCACATTTTTAACCTAAAGTAACTAGATTGGGATTTTGATAATGGTTATAGTACTTTCAAATATATAATTATACTTTTAAGAGGCTTTAGCGGTTCCATCAAACCCGTTCGGCTAACGACACTCGACTGACCAGGAGAACGGTGGGTGAGAATGGATACCCATTAGACTACCATTTTATAGGCAGTCGCCTTATACCCTCTTTATAGGACAGTTTTGTGAATGAGGCCTACTAACGGTAAGACTAACCAATTTATCTTATATATAAAATATTAACTATTAATTATAATATATATAAGATGTATTTTAAACTTTTAAAATATTTCTGTTTTATCTATTTAATTTTTCAAAAATTAACTCTTAATTTTAAAATTAAATTTAAACCGTTAAACGATTTAATTTATCTTTTAAGTAAACAATTATAGCAATTCAATAAGAAAACAACCAACGCTCTGATACCACTGTAAGGTTTTTCTGCAATCTATGAACTAAAATCCTAAGTTCACATGCAACCTAGAAAGGATCTATGTTTTCTATCTTTGAACATATAATAATAATTCTAACGGCTAATGGAAATTTCTATTAACGACTAACAGAAATTTCTATATAAAACAATTAATAAAAAACAAACCTTTAGTTTTATTCTTGAAGCCGAGCAGCACAAGTGTCCTGCCTCAAATGAGATCACACCCAGAAGTCCAAGCAGATGTTAACTATCTTAACCTCTTATTAAGAACGGCTCGCTATAAAACCTTAGAGAAGGATTATAGACGGCAAGGAGAGAAGAGAAATTCCAAGGAAGTGTTTTGGAATGGTGCAAGTTTTCAAGTGACGGGGAGAGGCTTATTTATAGTGTTCAACTTTTGAACAATTGCATTCTAGCCCCTGCACTTATAATCAATTTAGCCTCCGCACTTTTAATTAATTCCAAATTAATTCCAATTAATTCTGATTAATTCCAAACTAGTTTGTCATTAATTTATTATCACATAATAAATTAACGAACTATTTATTTCTCTCTCTATTTAACCTTGATGCCGGTTGGACTACCAAGGGCAACCCAAATGGACTTTGCTTCTATTAATAAGATAAATACAAATTATAAGTCATGACTTAGACACCTAATCCAACATAAACATAGTAAAGTGCGGAAGCGTAAAATAACAATGTCCCAAAATAGAAATTATTCTAGTAGTGGCATCCCGGTGCTCCAAGTCACGCCTTAGCCTCCTTGATCTTAACACCTGAAAAATGTTTAGGGGAAACCGTAAGCAAAAGCTTAGTGAATTTAAACACAAACATCATATTAATATCCACGTTTACCAGCCTTAATCCAATTCCAATTATAATTATAAAAATCAAGCAAAGAACGAATCAATGCTTATATAAAATAGGGCAGACTTGTAGGTTTGAGCCGTACCGGGTAAATCCTGTATCCTTTGGCCCCGATCCCCGCACCTCGTAAAGAGTATAACGTTGGTGATCTTACCTAACTACCTCTCATAGTAATAATCAATTACATACAGTGCACATGTACGATTTATAATAGTAATATAGCATGCTTTAAATAGTAAATCTAAACAATCACACACGAGCTAACTAGCAAACACAAACATCAATACAACGGTGTGAGAGAACTCACCTTGAGTGAGTGATATAACAGATAGAAGTCAATATATGGCTACCAAGCTTGTGCAAACTTCAATACTTCACCTAATTAAGACTAAAGGTTAGAAGGATGAAATTGTGAAGCTAAGAAATGAGAAAGGAGTAATCACAGCAAGGTCTCTAAAACAGACCTGCTGCTCAAGACTGAATTACTCCAAAATATAAAACAGAAGCATAGGCTTAAATAATTTTTACAAGAACTACAATGACTTAGGTTTCCAGAACCATAAAGAACTCCCCCTAACTCCAAAGGATGAAAGAGATATAAAATTTACAAAAAGACATATCTCTGGTGTCTTCAAACAGACAGTCAGGTGATGTTGGCGAACTCTACCCAACTTGTGGGTGGAATTAGCCCAAACCAAAAATTAGAGGAACAAAAGACACATAAGTACAAGTCTCAGAGTTGGAATCGATTAACAAAGGGTTTCCCAAGCTCTGGATATAAAATTCACATTGTGGACAATCACAGAACCAGTATAAGCTGGTGACTGTCCACTGATCTGGAGTGTGGATCCATTCTAACCAACTTATAATGATAATTAACATCCCATCATCTCCAGATCTTTAATTAAATATGTAATTTACATGTGGGAACTTGGAATCACTCTGGATCATTTCCCAAGCCCTAGAAATGATAAAAACAAAATGACATATCACAGCAGACCCGGATTAGACCTAACAGCAAAGAAGCTATTGTTGCCCATAGATAAAGTCCATTTCAGCCAGAGTGGTATTCTTAAGAAAGTTACTCAACTCAATTTTTGAACTTTGGGCACTGGTTGTGGGTCCATATGAGTCCTAGAACTCGAGATATGATTTATACAAGAAGGGAGACTCAGCAGTGAAATCTGACAGAAACCCTAGGTTATGTTGCGAAATTCATAACTCAATATCTATACCTTGAAATCAAAATCCCTCCGGTCAGAACCTTCATATATGTCTTGGGAACCTTCGGTTAAAGTTTCGTGGCGATCCAACATTTCAATCTCCGGGAATCGTCCAAACACTGCGGCTGTCTTCTCAAATTCGGGAATAAAGAGAGATACAGAGGGAGAGAGAGAGTGCTTTGAGGGGGAAGGGAGAGAGAGAAAGAGAGCCGTGAGGGAGAAGGAGGGAGTGAAATGAAGGAAATTAGGGTTTTGAGCCCTAATATACTAGGTTAAATGGGCTAAGCACTTAAGACTTTGGGCTAGAAAATACTTAAGATCTAATTGGGTTTGGCTATAAAACCCATGAACTTAATTATATGATTAAAAGATGGAAATAATTATAAGCCCAATCTTTTAATTAATCAGATCTTAATTAAGTAAATTAATATAAGATCACATAATTAAATTAATAAAATAAATAAACGTACTGGGAAAAACCGGGCGTTACAACTCTCCCCCATTAGGAACAGACTTCGTCCTCGAAGTCATCGCCCACAAATAAATCCGGGTAATGAGTCGTCATCTCGTCTTCCGGTTCCCACGTCCATTCCGAACCCCGTCTATGTCGCCACTGAACCTTAACCAAATTTATAGTTTTGTTCCGAAGGGTCTTCGTTTCCCGATCTAAAATCGCAACTGGTTGCTCAACATAGTTGAGACGCTATCAATCTGGATATCCTCCAATGGTACCACCATGGGATCATCAACAACACATTTCCGTAACTCTGAAACGTGGAAAGTGTCATGGATCAGGCTAAGCTCATCACGTAACTCCAAACGATAGGCCACCTCCCCAATGCGCATAATAATTTTTATAGCTCCTTGAATAAACAAAACTCACATATTAAGTTTTAACATGACCAAACAACCTCTCTCATTCCAATTTTCCACAATTTAAATTCATTTCTTACACTTTACACCCCAACCCCTTTAATCTTTCACTTCTAGTCCTTTAATAAATAATTAAATAATAATATTATTATTTACCCAAATTTTCTATAAGATAATTATACCCAATAATTACAATATAGAATATTATAACATGTCGAAAATCGGGATGTTACAACTCTCCCCCGCTTGAAATAGACTTCGTCCTCGAAGTCATCGTTAGTGAACAACTCGGAAAAATGCGGTCGCATCTCCATATCTAGCTCCCAAGTATACTCCTATATCTGTCAATGCTGCCACTGGACTTTCAACGTCCCAACTACCTTGTTACACAAGGTCTCTGTCTCGTTCTCGTTGATAGGAATCCTCGTTTCATTTAACTAAACCGTATGTTTACCCAAAGATACTTGAAAAGGCCATCGATGTCCCATCTCCCAAATACGTCTATAACTGAAACACAAGGAAAAACGTGATGGATAACACCAAACTCGTCTAGTATCTCTAATGATACTCTACTTTACCCACTCGCGTAATAACGGTCCAAAGTTTGTTACTATGGGCATCAACTTTCCCTCTTATGAATCCAAATCACTCATATTTCTGGCAAACCACACAATAGCCTTAAATCTTTCATATGCAACTCAAGGTTCAAACGCTTCATAACTATGTAAATACCACGATAACCCCATGTGGTAACATAACAAATCCGCACCGTTTGTATCATTAGTGTCGTCTTGAGCACAATATTTGTGCTCCTTAATACCCGATAAGTAATCCAGCCCCAAGAAATGGGCATTCTATATTTCATATTCGTAAAGGCTGGTGCTGAAACCGCACCTATATACAAATATTCGCTACTGATCTCGTATAGTCATACCATCCCCCGCACTAGAACTGTCAATATACAACAATTCAGTACTATAATCGTACCTATAAGCTCTAATTGGTACTAAAGCTGTACCTTTTCACACCATCTGGTACTAAAACCGTACACACACACTATCAATGTAAATCCTACCAACACACCAATATACCTTAAATTTGTGGATGTGTAGCAAAATAAACTTGGTCACCTATTGAAAAGGGAGCTAACACTCGAATGTAACGTGACACAAACCCTGGATGCTTCAGCAATAGTCGAAATCTTACTCATAACACACTCACACTTGGCATTATCAAACATATCCTCCACTTCTTGCAACTTACTATGATATGCAGTATCAAAATCAATAGAACCTCCCAAAAGCACAACTCTCTCAAAGACTCACCAGTCGAACATTGGCTAAGATTATCACCAACTATGTTTGCTTTACCTGGATGGAAAAATATCTCATAGTCATAGTCTCTAACCATAACACGCCACCTCTTCTTCACGCATGATCATAATCTACTAATCTATCATAAATCTACAACTCTTAAGGTCAGTGTATAACATATACTTAACACCTTAAAATAGTACTTTTGTGATTTGACAACAACTCGCAGCCGCGCCTTCTAACTCCACTCTGAAACCTTGCTAAGACTGAAACATACCGCGAAAGGGTATCTTGTTCAGTCGTGTTTCTTTATTGCAAGTGACACACTCCATTAGTGTACTAACTAATGTCTTCAAGTCCACACAAAAATTTTCAATTGACTTCTGCATGGAGCGATACAACCTCGTCATGTACACTTGCTTCTTGCATGCTGCTGGTGTATTAGTGAGCCTAAAAGAGGTTGAGCCATATGCATCAAATTCATCACAAAACAAAAACTTTGCACAATCAGTCCTTAAATGCATTGTGGCAACAGTACCATGTGTTGATTCAAATGCCGCACAGCAACTGATGAAGGTACCGCGGCGTGGCATATGACTGCTTCGAAAAACCTCAATTTTGTACCTGTTTGCTCTTATAGACATGCATAAGGGCATCCTAAACACACGACTAGCTTCCTTAGGGTGCAAATTTTGCAAAAACATCACCCAAAAGGTCGGCATTGACGATTTTCTATGTTTTCTAAAAAACCCCTATTTGATCCAATTTCTACCCCTAAGCACATGCATAAACTTGAATGAACTTGTTCAGGTAAACGTACCTCGGTAAAAGATCACAGAAACGCACAAAAATCATGAAAATTGCAAGGTTCGATCAGAGCGCTGTTGTCAGCGGCGTGCGAGTTGTGAGGGTTGTGTGAAAAGTGAAAGTTACATACCTGGTAAGATGTTTTTGACCGATCAGAATCCGTGGCACGGTGAGTGTCGATCTGCGATGCGCATCTCGTTCACCTAATTACCCTCGACATGTCTTATCACTTCCCGCGACGTGCACTCCAAATTCACTTAATCCTTGTAATTTGACCCCATAATTGCTTTGTGCCCCATCTTCCAAGATGATGATGATAATGTGCTCCTAATTGTTACTAAAAACAAATCATATCCTACCTACGAATAGGTTGCCTCCCACCAAGCGCTAAGTTTAACGTCTTCAGCCAGACCGTGCTATCCTTACTTTTCTTTCGACACAATCTGCTCCATCTCAGGAGCGATGTCATGAACTAATGTCACCATTAATGTTGTTAAACGCGTCATTCGATCACTTATTTGATTTATCCATTGTTGTTGTGCATCCAGAATTTGAAACACTTTTGCTTACCTACTTCTTACACCCCTTGCAAATGCTTGATTTTTCTTCTCCATCATCTCGATCATGTCCAATAGGTGTAGTTTGTCCATTGAATTGAGCGTGTGTCCCCTTGCCTTCCAGAGGATCACTTCATCCTTACTTTCTTTATCTTGCATTTGATTTTCATCTTCTCTTCCCTTGCCGTCCATCTTGTGCATCCTGGGGGATCTACTAGTCATGTGCTAGTTCTCATATCCTGGTGGAAGAGATAGCGAACATCTAAACATGTTCAACCTTCTTTTTCTTGACCCAAATGTGATATCCACATTGTTGTATTAAGGTGTCTAAGCCATAACTATAATTTAGAAATATAGTTGAGTTGACGGCAGGATAGTCCTTTTGGTTACCCTCAGAAGTAGTAGAGGAATAGATGACAAATAAGAGAGAGAGAGAGAGAGAGAGAGAGAGAGAGAGAGAGAGAGATAATGATTTATTAATATATTATGAGAATAATATATTAATTAGAAAGCATAATATTTAATTAATAATTAAGCAGAAATTAATTGGAATTAATTTTCGGATTAATTGAATTAATTAAAAGTGTAGGGGCTGAATTGTAATTGTTTAATAGTTGGGCAATAGACAGTATGGATGACCTAATGGGTTGGACAAAATCATAGGCTTGGAGCCTTGTGGATTTCGAAACCCATATAAGGGTTTAGGTGATATTTATGGCAGTGATAAGTAGATTCAATTATATGATAAAAGCTTTATCATATCAGGATCTTAAATAAGGCAGTTATACTCCTTATTGCTTATCACCTGAAGACTATATATAGAGGCCCTTAGCACCTTCATTATTCACGTCTCCTACAAGGATCTCTCCTTCCTCTCTCTTGCTCGTCTAGCTTGCTTAGTTCTGGGTGTGAGCCATTAGAGGCAAGACAATTGTGGTGCTAGCTTCCAAAGATCAAAAGGTATTAAAATTATTTGTAGGAAAATAACCCGTTAGTGTGGCCATCAGACTATTTTGTATCTATGAAGGTACAATTATATTGTGTATCATAATATCTGCCATAATGACATATCAGGTGCCTAGGATTAATTATGTGTAGTATGATGGATATGACACCTCTCCATAATACGAGGGACCAATTTTGTGTGGTTCTAATTTCTTTCCCCTGAGGTGTAACTGACTAAATTTATCACATAGAATACATATGGCCACAAGACACTCAAAGATTCTTTACATTTAAGAACTTTATGACAACACCATTATAAGAGTGTGATCAGTGATACAATTCTATCCATCAAAAACCTCAGAAAACACCATTACGGGAAGAAAATGAATCAAACTATGGCTTCATCTTCATCAACTATAACACTTCCAAGTAAGCATGATTTTATTTCTGTTGAAGCTTTACATGATATTGATCTTGATTATGCCTGTAAATCTAATATGTGGTATCAGAGCATGGTTTTAATTTAGATTATGAAGCCCAAATTTTAGATTTTTAAAACAACAACGTATTGGAATTTTGAAAACCCATATTCATTTTGTCGTTTTGATTTTTAATCACCGTAGCTACTTTGAATATGCCTTGTTTGAGATTCTAAACTCAGTTGATCGATATTAGTAATACACCTGAAATTCATTTAAACTTCTTTTTTTGATGTCAACATCTTTAAGACTTCAAATTCAAAACCACGTTTAAGAACTATCTTGACTGAGAATACATTTAGTTAATCGTAAATTTGGATGTCAATCCTGTTTAGTTACCTTTATCAAAAGAAAGCGAAAAGTCGAAATGGAATTTAATCGTTGTGAATCCTTTGTGAATCCTGCGAAACTCCCAAAAGCATGATAGGTAAAGCAGATGCACCACATAATTAGGTTTTCTCTCAAAAATTTTAACCGATTGAAGTGGCATGGGAATATATTGATGGGCTTATGCTTTTGGCCTTGCCTAAATATATGACTCAAATTGAAACTTATATGTATAAATAATTACGAAAATATATAAATGAGTTAAACTTCTTGGTGGATCATTGTGTGGCGTATTACGGATATACATTTTCTTTTTCCTTTTGATTTTGATTTTATGAATTTAAGTATGAGATGTGATATCTACTTTTATAATCCGTAGAAAAAAAAAATGATTTACGTACCTTGGTCAAAAACAGAAACAGCCGCTGGCGAAAATAATAATAATAATAATTTAATCTTTAAGAAATCTTCGATTCCGATTCATAGCTACCGATTAAACCCATACGTGTGAACTGCTTGAGCTTTGAGGCGGCGTTTCGTTTTAGGGTACATTTTAAAGTGTTTCTTTTGTTTTGTTGGATCAAAATCACTGTGTTGGGCTTATTCTATTTTAAGACTAAATATTTGCTCATCAAATTGGATATATTATAAGAGATCATATTATAATACCAATGCTTTTCCAAACTGTTTGGGTTTTGAGCCGTATCTTTTTCCCAATCATCTGTTTTAAACTCAAATAAAATGTAATGTATGTCATGAGTGGAAAAGAATGAGTAAGCATTACAATGGCTCATGGCAATACGACTTCATGATGCAAAATGAAAAGTTTAAATTAATAAGATGCATTAGTGATATAAGTCGTATTTATCTACTAATTAATTAGCGTGATTTTGGGCAGCCTCATATACGTTTTTTTTTCCGGGTTGTGTCACGCGGGTTGCATTGTGAATATGGATCTTTTAAGTCTGGTTTGGATCTGGCCTTCGGATCTCCTTATTCCTCTACACTTCCTGGCTTTAGCGTCTTCCACACTACCACCACTTTAGGTTCTCTCTTCGTTCCTCTCTGCTCGCACCCAGCCTCCCCAAATGACGTTGCATCGCCGCTCCACCGCTTCTCTTCTCGGAGTCTCCGCCGGTCACCCAATCGCAACTACGTGTGGAGCCCCTAACGCCGGTGTTGGAGAAGCCCTAATTTCCAGAATCGCCGTTGCCTTATTTGGACACAACCACTGGTCGCCGGACTTGTACTGGAGAAAACGATGATATTGAAGTGGACGAAGTGATTCCCCCATCGGCTGTGCCGTTTCTGGTGTTGTTTGCCTGTGGTTTCACCAACCGTGTCTTATTGCAGATCGATAGGAAGAAGCTACAATGAAGACCCTCATCTCTCTCCGCCGTCAACTCCATTTTTTCTAATGATCTGGTATGTATCTTTTACGACTTTAAAAAAAGTTTTTGTCTGTTTCAGTTTTTTTATTTTTGTGGGTGACGATTCAGTTCTTTAAAGTTGTTTTTACCTATAAGTACGTGTGTGCATTTGTATTTCACAAACTTGATATTCTTTAGGTTCTTCTTTGTTGTGTTGCATATGGTATGTGATGCAGGCTCAGTTTTTGTGAGTACCGGGTTATATATAATTTGATGAGTATATTCCATGGTTTTAGAAAAAGGGGAGCATAGTGGTTTTCCCTTTTTTTTATTCTCTATTGAAAACTCTTTACCCGTTTTATTAATTTTTTTTCTTGGTCTCTATTGCAGAAACTCAAATCTCACTCATTGTTTCTTTTACATTTTGTAAGTATTGAGATATCAGATTCTACATTTGGTAAATCCTCATACGTTGCTTATTTGTTTCTTTCCAATCTCATCTTCTTTTATATTTATGCTATAAGAACGAAGTTGTGTTTGGTATTCAATAATCAGTTCATCAATCTCATAGGAGAGATTAGCGAGACAGACGAGTAGGAGAGACAGAAAGATCGTCATCGCAGCAGCCTTTGCTGCTGTGCATTTGGGCGAACGGAAAAGACGTCGGAGCAGCGAAACCCGCCGCTGGAGACGTCGGAGCAGCGAAAATCGCCGCTGCCAGCGACGGTTGCTGCTGTTGTTGGCGAGGGTTGGTTGTGGTGACTAAAAACTGATTCCCTTTTGTCCGATTTTCGAATGGGAATTAATAAACCAGATGGTATGTGGTTTTTTTTCTTAAAGTTGATGATTTTATTTTTATCTTACAAAGTACATTGCTATAGTCAGGTTTGTCATACATCACAGCTTAGCAAGTAAGATCCAATTCCTTTTTCTATCACCATATCTTTTGTATCTTTTTAAATTTTATCATTTATCATTGATCGTGATTCGTGTCTAATGTTTATATGGAATTTTTTAAGGTTTCAAGTGATGAAGCTATTGAAACCGCAAAGCTTCTTGCTCTTAAAAAAGGATTGCTTGTAAGTTAGAGCTTTAATTTAATCAATATGAGCATAGATAAATAGTACAAGTCTGTTCAGTTCATTTAGATGATCATTTCCAAGGGGTATTTTAGTAATTTAACCCACTGCTTCCAGGTGGGAATATCATCTGGTGCTGCAGCTGCAATCAAAATTGCCAAAAGACCAGAAAGTGCTGGAAAGCTTCTTGTTGTAAGTTTCTTGAATTTCTCTATTTAGTCCTTTTTGCATTAAGTCAAAAAGGAAACATACTTAAATATAGCTTACTATATTAAGTTCTGTCCCCATTAAGTCTAATATCAAGTAAACAATAAAATAAAGTTGGACAATTATGTCAATAATTTCACAGGTGTAAGCTTCTCATAAAGTTAACTTTTTCATGAACACATCATAGCTATTTTTTTCAGCATACCCATATGTGGCATTTCCATATTGATTATTTGGTGATATGAATTTTATGTAATATTAAATTCAGGCTATTTTCCCGAGTTTTGGGGAGCGATACTTGTCTTCAATCCTGTTTGACTCGGTTCGACGAGAGGCGGAGACCATGACTTTTGAGCCTTGAAAGTCTGAAGTACGATGTATTGAGAAAATCGAAGTAACAATGCTATAACTGGGTGTTTTTTTGGAAGTACAATGCATTAAATAGATGGAAACGAATGTAAGATACTACTATAATAATAAAATAATTGAAAGTACGTTGCTTGAACCTTAAAGAAGAAGGTTAAATACAAGATACAACATCCTTTTCATTTATTTCTTTGTTATGGCTTCCTACTTTCATTTCTTTATATTAGAAGATTTAATATTGGAAAATCTAACTGCTTGGATTGCATGAATGGTCCTCTTTGTTCTCTATGTCTCAATCACCACAAGGATCATCGTGCTATTCAGGTATATATTCTCCCCTTTTCTCCATTGATTCTTCCTTTTTCTTAAAAAAATTGACTTTTATCATCTAGCCTTTAATAATTTCTCAGTTAACATCTCAATCTTCACCCAGTTCGTTTACAAAATCAGCTTTTACCAATTTCAATTTGAACATCAGATTTCAATCGCTAAACTTTATCAATTATTTCATTTTAATATTTGTGTTCATCTGACTAGGTTTGTGCTAACCGATTTTGACCTTTTTCTTCTGAATTTTACTCATGTGAATCATTCAATGGTAAAGTTTACCTTCTGTGTTATATTGACTTTAATCATCATTGTTTTAACCATTTCTAGAAACTTCAAAATCATTCCTCCATGCACATCATTCGATTCTCATTATCTAACACCGATTCTAAATTTGATGTGTACTTTACAAATTAATTTAATCTCCACAAATCACCAATTTCTACTTTTACGAACCAGTTTAATTTTTTCATTTAAATACGTATTGGTGCCGGGCTTCAATCCATCACCACCAGTCCCATGGCTTGGGAAGGATCCGTAAACCCAAAAGTATAACATTTCTCCGCTTTTTATAATAAAACAAAAAACTTTTCGATTTTTGACCATTTTGCCCATCTCATCTAAACAGGTCAAAACCAGCCCGAGATTGTCTTCTTCCAATGGGAATCACATCAGAAAATGTTGCTGCACGCTTCAAATAAACAAACCAAAGAAAGTACGTCGTTTTTTTACATATATCCGGACCCGTGCTCCAGCATTCCAAACCCGTGCGGAGCACGAGGTCCCACTCGTTGGTATTAATTTATTAGCACGCGAGCTTGTATTTATTAAATTAGCTCATTATCTACGGATTTGAAAATTTCTAATTTTATGATTATAAATGATAAGTGGTAACTTTTATGTTGTGCTTGAGTGATTGGACCAAAGAAAGATTGCTTGGGTTTGACATGGAGTTTACTAAACACCACATTAACCAATTGTTTGAGTTGTTTTTCAAGGAACCCAAAGGCTAATTGAATAATGGCTCATACAATGAATTTTTAGCATAATATGCATAAATGTTGTATTTATGCCCAAATGTGATTGCAATATTTGTGTAGCGTAGTATAACTTCTAGGATGCCATAACATTCAATTGTCGGTCTAGCCAAAGCGAAACTGATAATTGAGTAAGGTGTCTACATGACTTATTATTTTGGTGTTAATAATAGATTAATAGATGTACTGATATTCTTTAGTTATTAGTATCCCATTAAATCGCATTAATGACTTCTTTGCATATATCTAAAATACATGGATCTCATCAAGAGGATTACTCATGTTAGTGTGGGAGAAGTTATGAGTAAGGTCCAAAGTCAAGGAAAGTACATGTAAGCCCGACAATAATCTCCTATCAAAATTTGTCATAAGAAGCGACATAGTCAACGAAACTGTCTCATTTTATAAAATGGCTTGCGAAGAAATGTAACATAAATAATTTATGATTTATGTGTCCGTAAGTATAATTCCCCACTCATGATCGATCGATTTCGGTTCCATGATACACATGGCTGAATCATTATACAGATTCTATACAACCTAAAAAGTGGATTGAATCAAAGAACAATTAAAGTTGGGAATGATGAATACTTAAACAAAGAAGCAATTAGACCAACTTCATTATTTTGAGAAAATGGTCATTCTTTGTGTCTTGATGATACTCATATCAAGTATAACTTGAAACTTGTTATTTGTATCTAAGTTGACAAATGTCAAGTATACTTTCACATTTGGATACAATTATGTAATATTAGTTTCATTTCCCATATTGTTGGCTATGGTTGTATGGATGGCTACCTCCATCAATTACAACTCAACAACCAATTTTCAGAATATTTAATATCTTGTAGCGATTAATAAAAATTTCAATAATTAGAATTGAGGAGTAGATACTTCATCTATATTGTGGCATTAACACTTAAGCCACATATCACATAATAAAGTGATACGTCTCATAAACAATGAAGTTTCTTTTTAACTTAGATTCTTGAAATCTAATATATGCATTAAGTGTATAAAGGGAATAATATGATATCCACAAAAGGCTCGGGATTACTAAAATTGTTCCTTGCCGACATTTGTGGAACTTTTATAGCAGACATAAGTGGTCACAAATCATATATAACCTTCATGGTTGACTAATCTTGTTACACACATATGTACTTGTTGAATGAAAGGTCTGAATCTCTTGAATTACTTAAAACCTTTAGGGTCAAAGTTGAAAATCAAATTGTCCAGAAAATAAAAATAGTGAGATCGAACAGGGGCGGTGAATACTATGGTAGGCATATCAATGTTGGCTAAACACTGTGATATTTCTTTGAATTTTGTAAAGATCATGGGATAATTAACCAATACACCATGAATAATACTACTTAATAAGACAACATTGTCCCAAAAGGAATGGTGCCAAGCATGCTTGTAAATTCTAACTTGCCCAAATTCTTATGGACTAAGGCATTAAAAAGGGAAATCCACATCTTGAATAGAGTTCCTTCAATGTCTATTCCTAATACTCCTTTTGAGTTTTGGATAGAAAGGAACCAAGCTTAAGGTATTAAAAGGTATGGCGCTGTCAGACCGAAGCAAAACTCTACAATCCTAAACCGTAAAATCTCGACATGAAAACTGTAAGTTGCTTCCTCATCACGGTATCCTAAAATGTCTAAATGTTACCAATTTTATGTTTTTATCACATAGATCTGAATTATAGAAACGAAGCATGCTGAATTTCTTGAAGATGGCAAAATCAGTGGGAGTGGTTTATTAACCGATTTTGATCTCCAAGAAGCTAATGAGGAGGCACATATAAATCAAGTGCCCATATAGATCAATACTTTATTAGGAGATTCAAGTCAACGCAATATGCCTAATGAAAGTCTTCATGAAATATAAAGGGAAGTAAAATGCCACAAAATGAACCTACTTTCAAGAGATTTGCAATGAGACCCAAGACACTGAGTAGCCTATAAGATGATCTTAACGATCTAGGCGGCCCAAAAAGAAATATTTGACGATTACATCATTTACTTAAATGCAGCCGGTCTTGACATAGGGAGTGAAAATGACCCTGTCACATTTGGTGATTCCATAACTAATGACCAATCACATAAATGAAATGTAGCGATGATTGATGATGTTATTTCCATAAAAATGATGTTTGTGAACTTGCTGAATTTCCAAAGAGTTACAAGCCCGTTGGAAGCAAGTGGGTCTTCAAGACCAAATTGGACCCTAATGGAAACATCGCACGATTAAAAGCTCGATTGGTCACTAAAGGGTATACACAAAATGAGGGTTATTAAGAAACTTTGTCCCTGTTTCTTGAAAAGACTCCCTTATGATTATACTGTCCCTTATAACTCATTTTGATTTAGAGCCACATCAAATGGACGTCAAAACACCTTCCTAAGGGTAAAAGACATCTAGTATGTGTAACACCCGACTTTTAAAAAAAAACACCCCTGAAAATTTTTCATTTAAAACAAAGGTTTCAATACATAAAACCATAACAAAAGGGGTATATTTTATTAAAAACGGGTACAAGTGTATCAAGGAGAGTATAAAATACCATAATCTCCTTTGAAGCTAGGCTGCTACTGACAGCATCTATAAGTCCCACTTCTTTAGTCACGGACTCTATCTTTTCCCTTATCAGGATCATGCTAACCTGCAGGGACATTTAACAAATAACATGAGCTATAAAGCTCAGTGAGTAATCATATCTGCAAATAACATGTATAAGAAATACATTCATATATAATTCTCTATATATGATAAATCTCTTTTAACTCATCTTTTCAATACTAGGTCCCACTTTATAGCCTCTCCCGACTAACCATATATATTTATCTGGATATCAGATCCAAACTCCTAGCCTTACTGGCTGACCATATATCTCTTAGGATTTCACATCCTACCTCATAGCCTTACAGGCTGAACCATAATAACATATGATTATCAAATCACGTCAGTTATTTGAACATTTAATCGTATCTAACCTATTATTTGAACATTGATCACATCAAATCTGTTAGCCACAAAAAGCCATATGTGTACAAGAGAAAATAAACATATAAATTCTCAATTACCATTTCTGTCCCATGTTTCTTAGTCATAATTGACTGCACCATATTTCCTGGCCGTATAAGCCGCACCAAACAATTTCAACATTTATATCATAGCCCTAAGGCCGCACCAACAGGTTTCAATAACCTGATATCATAGCCATAAGGCCGCACCATTTAGATTCAAGTTCAATATTATAGCCATAAGGCCGCACCGTTTGGATTTAATCATCCAATATCATAGCCATATAGGCCGCACCAGTTGGATATAACATCCAATATCATAGCCATATAGGCCGCACCAGTTGGATGTAACATCCAATATCATAGCCATATAGGCCGCACCAGTTGGATATAACATCCAATATCATAGCCACAAGTGGCTGTACCATTTAATAACATTTTATTTCATAGTCATTTACGGCTCACGAGTTTGCCCCGCTTTTGCCTAGACTCACGGCTCCGTTCTTGTCATTTCATTGACTCACGGTTTACCCGGTATTGTCTTTTTATTGACTCACAGCTCCGTTCTTGTCTTTTTCAGCCTCACGGCTTATCTGGTATTGTCTTTTTAATGCATCTTTAAACTGTCAAATTCGTCCCCCAAAACCGTTTCAACCTGTAACAGTTCAATCAACACATATCATATATGATATAAGTGAGATTACTCACCTGGATACTTGCTGTAATTGTATCCCGTTAGCCTTTGCATTCTTGCACCTTTATCAATACACTTGTCTGTTACCTATTCATTTATTTATATACCAAATGATCATAGGTTAATCACCATTTCAGTTGACTCTAATACATAAGAGTCTAATATAACACCATTTCCAATCATTTTCTAGCAATAACCTGTTGGATTAGGTGTCTAAGCCATGACTAATAATTAGTATTTACCTAATTAATAGAAGCACAGTCCATTTGGGTTGCCCTCATGGCTAGAGGTTTGGTAGAAATTCGGTAGAGAGAAAGGTTGATTTATTATGGGATTAATAAATCAACAAGAATTAAATATATGGTTTATTAATATATTAAAAAGTCATAATATATTAATTAGAAACTATATTAATTAATTAGATTTAATATGGAATTAATTTAATTTAATTTGAGGATTAATTTAATTAATTAAAGGTGCAGGGACTAAAACTGTAATTATTCAATAGTTGAATAAGTGGCAGTGTGACAGTGACCAGTGGAGGTTGAAATTTATATATGGAAATATATAGATTTCAAAATTAATATAATAAGATAAATAGGAGTTTGAATTGTAAGATAAAAGGTTTATCTTATTTGAATTCAAAAAGGTTTATCTCTAAGGTTTATCAACTGGTCATCTGGAAACTATAAATAAGGGTCCCTGGACACCATATGAATTCACCACTTTCTACATACTATCTCTGGAATTTTCTATCCCCTCTCCTCTTAGCTTGGGTGTGACTTTCATTTGAGGCAGGATAATTTTGCTGCTCAGCTTCCAAGAAATTAAGGTTGGTTTTTCTGTTTGATCTTTAGTTTCTTTTATTAGCCTCTAGTTTTTGTTATATGTTCAATTAGAAGAAAACATAGATCCTTATAGGTTGCATGTGAACTTAGGTTAATTAGTTCATGGTTTGCAGAAAACCTTTCAGTGGTATCAGAGCCTGTTTTTGTTTTCTTGTTGAATTGTTATAACTGTTTTAGGGTTTAAAGCCTATAAACCCTAATTTTAATTAGGATCGATTTCTAGGATTAGGGTTTTGGAAACCCTAATCCCCCCCTTTTTTTTTTCGAAATCTGACATTAGGGTTTTAGGAGGTTTTCTATTTTTGGTAACTTTATTTGTTAATTAAATGGATAACCTTAAACCCCATTATTTGAATTCGAAATCTAGGGGGTTGAGGATAGGTTTTAATTAATTTTATTAATTTGGATAAACCTATCTTCAGTGAATTAATTTAATTAATTGTTAATTAAAAGATAATTCAAAAAGGGATTTAATTAATTTTAAATTATCGAAAATTAATGGAAAAATCCAGAAAAATATTTTAAAATGTTTAAATAATTTGGATCTAATTAGTTTAATTTATTGGTAATTAAAATTGATTAAATCGATTTTAAGGTTTAATTTAATTTAAAATTTAATTGTTAAATTTGGTAAAATTAAAAGATAAACCTTGAATATTTTAAAGGGGTTTAAAATACATCTTATATATGTTATTAAAAGTTAATACTATATATATGAGATAAATTTGGTTAGTCAAATCAATAGTAGGCCTCATTCACGAAGCTGGTCTATAAAGTGGGTATAATGAGACTACCTATAAAATGGCAGTCTAATGGGTGAACACTCTCATCCACCGCTCGCCTGATCAGTGGAGGGTCGTTAGTCGAACAGGTTTGACAGAACTGCTAAATCATTAAAAGTATAATGATCAAAGTACTAGAACCATTTACAAAACAAAATCCCAATTTAGTTACTTTAGGGAAAAATGTAAATTTGATGCTAACCCATGAAATTGCACATTGCACTTTATGAAACGTTGGTGGAGCGTGTGTGGTTTACCGGCACACCAATGGGGGAGAATAAAGAGTGGCAATGGGTGTCTCGGGTGTTATCATTGTTGATGGAGCGTGTATGGTTTACCGGCACATCAAATTTGAGATGATAATGGACCCCGAGAGTACCAAGCTAATTTGCATGGTTATTCGCACCCGGTTTGTGATCCTCGGCATCCCAGTCACAAACGGTGGGGCATATCCGAGATTAAACATGCTATTGAACAGTTCAATATATCTCAAAAGAAACTAGGAATTCCATTTATAATAAGATTATTTTTCCGCAGTTGAATTGGCTGAATCGTCATTCGCCTACCTTTATAAAATTTACTTATAGATTACTGCATCCCTCTTCTATGTTGCAAATTGTTATAGTTGGATCCTAGCCTTATTTTATATTGGGTTATTATAAGGACCGACATGTATCTAATTAAACTTACCTTCTTTTATAGATGTCTTCTGCTGATCAATCCGCTCCCCACTCTAACTCCAGTGTTCCCTCTATCCTGTCACTGTGTTCCAAGGTTCAATTGAACGGGACAAACTACAATGACTGGATTAGAAATATCAAGATGGCTCTGAGGTCAGAGAACAAAGAGTATGTCCTCGAAACCGAGCTTGTCGATATTGACCCTGAAACTGCTACTCCCGAGGAGATTGCCTCGTACCAAAAACATTCTGATGATGCGACCAAAGTGGCCTGTATCATGATCGCCACAATGAACCCCGAATTGCAAAGGATATACGAAGACTACTGGCCCTTTGAGATGCACAAGGAGCTTGCGGAAAAGTTCCGCAAGCAAGAGCGCATCGAGAGGTGCGAGGTGGTCAAAGACTTCACGAACAGCAAACCTAAAGATGGAGAGTCCATCTGCGCTCATGTGCAAAGAATGCAAGGTTACGTGGAGCGGCTTAGAAAGCTTGCGATGCCTGTACCTGAGGAGTTGGACGTTGACATAGTGGTTAACTCCTTACCGAGTTCTTATGACCAGTTCAGGCTGGCTTATCATTTGAACAACAATCAGGCTAACCTGACTGAGTTGCATCGTATGCTTCAGGTTGCTGAGGATGGGATGAAGGGTAAAGGTGTACCCTCGGTCAATCAGCCCGTCTTAGCCATTGGAAGTGGCAAAGGAAAGAAAACGAAGGGCCCTCCTAAGCAAAATTGGAGGGAAAAGGTTCAGATCGGGTCGTCCAGCAATGGCTCGAGAACCAAGTCTTCACACATTCCTTGTGTAGCTAACCCCAATGAAGCCGACTGTTTCTACTGCAAAGAGAAGGGCCATTGGAAGAGAAGCTGCCCCAAATACTTGCAGGATGTCAAGGATGGGAAAGTAAAGCCATCGACAGCAGGTATATACACTATCTCTAAAAACTCACCATCTTCTAATTCTTGGGTCCTTGATACAGGATGTGGTTTTCACATTTGTTCTGATCTGCAGGGCCTAAAGGAAAGCAGGGAGGTGGAGCACGGTAGACTGAACCTGATCATGGGCAATAGGAGATCGTCCCCTGTTACCAAGATCGGCGTTTATAGTTTAGTGCTTAGTAGTGATGTTAGCTTAGAGTTATTTAATTGTTGCTATTCGCCAGAAATGACAAGAAACATTATTTCATTTCTCGCTTTGTTCAGACAAGGATTTCAATTTTCTTTTGAGAATAAAATTGGTTCGATTTCTGTTTTCAAAAATGGTATTTTGATTTTTACTGCTTATCCTTGTGATGGTGTGTATGAAACTGTTGAATGTGTTGACAATTTAGGACATAGTGTAAATTATATTGATTCTACTAGTGGTGTAGAAAAGGCATGTCTGTGGCATAGTCGGCTCGGGCATATCAGCAAGAAACGCATCGCCCAACTCCAAAAGGATGGAGTGTTGGAATCATTCGACCTCAGGTCGGATGATGTATGTGAATCTTGTCTGTTGGGCAAGATGACTAAATCACCTTTCAAAGCGTCTTTTGAAAGAGGTGAGGGTCTGTTGGACATCATTCACACGGATGTGTGTGGTCCATTCAGATCAACCACAAAGGATGGCACGCGGTTCTACGTAACCTTTACTGACGATTTTAGTAGATACGGTTATATCTACTTAATCAAGCATAAGTCAGACACTTTTGAAAAGTTCAAAGAGTTTAAGAACGAGGTAGAGAATCAATTAGGCAGGAAGATAAAGATGCTCAGGTCCAACAGAGGCGGAGAGTATCTAAGTATCGAGTTCCTAGACTATCTAAAGGAATGCGGAATAGTTTCGCAGTTGATACCTCCCAGGACACCACAGTTGAACGGTGTTGCGGAGAGGCGCAACCGAACCCTGTTGGACATGGTTCGTTCCATGATGAGTCGAGCTTCACTTCCCATTCACTTCTGGGGGTATGCCTTAGAGACTGCCGCCCATATCCTCAATCTTGTCCCTACTAAAAAGGTTGCTAAAACACCTCATGAAATGTGGACGGGGAAAGTTCCATCTCTGGCACATATCAAAGTCTGGGGTTGTGAGGCTTTCGTTAGACGAGAGACTCAAGACAAACTCGCAGAAAGAAGCGAAAGGTGTTTCTTCCTTGGTTATCCCAAACAGTCCTTTGGATATCTATTCTACAGACCAAGCGAGGACGTGGTCTTTATGGCTAGACGAGCGGTCTTTCGAGAGAGAGAGCTCATATTCAAAGAGGACATTCGGAGTACCATTGATCTGGAAGAAATTCAAGAGTCATCAGATGACGCAACCTTAGGAGAAACTAGCAACCAACATGAGGAAGAAGTTCCTGTTGGTCCGACAGATGTATCCTTACCTCTTAGGCGTTCCGGTAGGGTTAGCATGCCACCCGAGTTTTATGGGTTCCATATAACTTCGGATGGGGACACGTTTGTCAGTGATAGGATACTGATAAATTTAGATGAACCAGCTAACTACCAGGAAACAGTGGCGGGCCTTGAGTCTGCCAAGTGGAAAGAGGCCATGGATAGCGAGATCAAGTCCATGGATGACAATCAAGTTTGGAACTTGGTTGACAACATACCGGGTCGAAAGACAGTCGGGTGCAAATGGATCTTCAAGAAGAAGACCGACATGGATGGAAAAGTACACACTTTCAAGGCAAGACTGGTTACGAAGGGCTTTACTCAAACCCCAGGGGTTGACTATGACGAGACCTTCTCACCAGTAGCCAAGATAAAGTCTATTAGGATTATGCTGGCCATAGCTGCATTTCATGACTATGAAATTTGGCAGATGGACGTCAAAACCGCTTTCCTTAATGGAAAGTTGACTGAGGATGTTTACATGAATCAGCCAGAGGGTTTTGTCGACGCAAAGTATCCCAATAAGGTGTGTAAGCTTGAGAGATCAATCTACGGATTGAAGCAAGCTTCTCGCAGCTGGAATCTTTGTTTCCATGAGAAAGTCAAAGAGTTTGGCTTCTCTAGGAGCGAGGATGAGTCCTGCATATATGTCAAGGCTAGTGGGAGTATAGTCACCTTTCTGGTGCTGTATGTCGATGACATACTGCTCATGGGAAACGATATTCCAACCTTGCAAGATGTCAAGGCTTGGCTTGGGAAATGTTTCGCCATGAAGGACCTAGGAGAGGCTGCCTATATTTTCGGGATAAGAATATTGAGAGATAGGAAGAGGAGACTAATTGGACTTAGTCAGGGTACATACTTGGAAAAGGTACTGAAAAGGTTTAGTATGGAAAATTCCAAGAAGGGAGAGCTACCTATCCAAAGTAATGCAAAATTGAGTAAGACTCAAAGTCCGAGTACAGACGAAGAAATAGCTGAAATGAGTCGGGTACCTTACGCTTCGACTGTAGGATCAATCATGTACGCTATGACGTGTACTCACCCTGACGTGGCCTTTGCTTTAAGCATGGTCAGTCGGTACCAGGGTAACCCTGGAAGGGCGCATTGGATAGCTGTGAAAAATATACTCAAGTATCTGCGAAGGACAAAGAACATGGTGTTAGTCCTCGGTGGCAGTGATACCTTGATAGTTGAAGGATATACAGATGCCAGTTTTCAGACGGATAGAGACAGTGGTCGGTCTCAGTCGGGCTGGGTATTCCTTTTGAACGGTGGAGCAGTTACTTGGAAAAGTTCCAAGCAAGAAACAGTGGCTGATTCAATGTGCGAATCAGAGTACATAGCAGCAAGTGAAGCGTCAAAAGAAGCGGCTTGGCTAAAGAACTTTATCGGTGACCTTGGAGTAGTCCCGAGTATTCAGGAGCCCTTGGAATTGTTCTGCGATAACGAAGGTGCGGTCGCCTAGACAAAGGAACTGCGAGATCATGGAAAGTCCAGACATATCGACAGAAAGTACCACTACATCAGACATAGGGTAGAAGAAGGTCACCTCCTTGTAAAGAGGGTATCATCGGAAGATAATCCTGCAGATCCCTTGACAAACACTCTGAGTAGGATTAAGCATAATCAGCATGCTAGGAGCATTGGATTAAGAGATGATATAAGTTTTTGTAATTAGATAGGTTTTTGAAACTTGTAACAATGTTATTGTAATTGACTTTTGTAATGGAGATTTATTAATGAGTAATGGTTTACTAATTTTGTCAATAATATATCATTGTGTTTCATTTTTCATGTTTTACTTCCTGAATAATTGGATTATTCAAATATCCATAGTCGCTCATGCTTTTAGGGAGTAAGTATGAAGTAAGGCTGTCATGAATTAGTTGTAGATTGTCTAAGGAGTTAGACATTGCAATAAGATTGCTGCAACATTCATGAGTACTTGGAAATAGAGATTTGAGTATTGGATAAACCCGCGCTCAATGGATTGCTTCATGGATTATATCACGAGCAATATTGAGACGATAATATCTTTTGATCTTTAAGCTAAGACATATGAGTTATGATTTACTGGACGGTTGTTCATTGATAATACGAAAACACATCGGTAACTCGATGTTATAAAACGTATTGTTGTGAGTAATTTGTATGGTAAAATACATAAGTATATGAGTCAAAGTTTATTCATCCCTTGACCCTAACGGGGAACAGATATCTGTAGGCCTCTCGATGATTTTGAAGTTGACTAAAATGGTTGGCCAACCGGGACTAAATTGGTAGTCTAAGAGTCATATGCAAATCGGAAATCGAGGAACAGTGAATCAGACCAGATTGATTTTATCCATGTCTTGAGTTTGAAAAATATCTAGTTGAACGGAGGATCATCTGATCACTTATCTTTGGACAGAACTGACTAAGTCAGAGTTTCGCAGTGGTTTCTAGGAAGCTTAAGGTGCTGGTTTATTAGAGGCTAAATTGGTAATTATAGTCATAGACTTATCCAAGTGGGAGACTGTTGGATTAGGTGTCGAAGCCATGACTAATAATTAGTATTTACCTAATTAATAGAAGCACAGTCCATTTGGGTTGCCCTCATGGCTGGAGGTTTGGTTGAAAATTCGGTAGAGAGAAAGGTTGATTTATTATGGGATTAATAAATCAATAGGAATTAAATATATGGTTTATTAATATATTAAAGTCATAATATATTAATTAGAAACTATATTAATTAATTAGAAATTAATCTGGAATTAATTAGATTTAATTTGAGGATTAATTTAATTAATTAAAGGTGCAGGGACTAAAACTGTAATTATTCAATAGTTGAATAAGTGGCAGTGTGACAGTGACCAGTGGAGGTCGAAATTTATATATGGAAATATATAGATTTCGAAATTAATATAATAAGATAAATAGGAGTTTGAATTGTAAGATAAAAGGTTTATCTTATTTGAATTCAAAAGGGTTTATCTCTAAGGTTTATCAACTGGTCATCTGGAAACTATAAATAAGTGTCCCTGGACACCATATGAATTCGTCACTTTCTACATACTCTCTCTGGAATTTTCGATCCCCTCTCCTCTTAGCTTGGGTGTGACTTTCATTTGAGGCAGGATAATTTTGCTGCTCAGCTTCCAAGAAATTAAGGTTGGTTTTTCTGTTTGATCTTTAGTTTCTTTTATTAGCCTCTAGTTTTTGTTATATGTTCAATTAGAAGAAAACATAGATCCTTATAGGTTGCATGTGAACTTAGGTTATTTAGTTCATGGTTTGCAGAATACCTTTCATAACCATCATTATAAAAATTTAATACACTTCCCGAAATACGTGTATTCGACTACAGTATTTGCTAGTTTTCTCTTCAGTTTGTACAACAATCTAGGATCTAGCCAACGGCTTTTCCACATCTTCAATCCAATAAATCGGTGGATAACACGGTACTCCATACAATACTTCATACGAGCCATTAAAATACTAGTATAATATCTGTGATTATCTACAGATTCCACCAAAGATAGATGATCTTCTCACCTTCCACCAAGGTCTGTTATGCAAATTTCAAGCACATCTTATCTGCATCATTATCTCGCCTTGTCCATCAATATACGGTACATTTGAATTAATTATTCCTAGTAACTATACCAAAACCAAAGAATAAATATATTATTTCGATCTTAATTTCTTCACTAGTCGGTATAAATTTACGCTGATTTCATCAATCGATCTGCAATTACCCATATGGTGTCATATCCATGCGGTACTTGCAAAGACTTTATTACAAAGTCTATAATAGTATCGTCCCATTTCTTCTTTGGGACCAACAACGGCTAAATTTTTCCGTATGCTTCTAATGATTTAACTTTACTTGCAACATGTCAAACACTTTTTTTTCACATACTTTTCAATATCTTTCTTCATTCCCGACCACCAATGCATAGGTTTTATCGTCCTGTACAGTCTGGTATTGCTTGGTATACTTCATATCCTCTATAATATGCATCTTTTAAGAATTATCTAACCATTTATTCACTTTTCAGGTTTTCCAAACTTGCACGCTTCTTTTTGTGCTACCCGAATCAATCCAGGTAATCAATTCGCCATACTCATACATGTGGATGTAACCTTCAAAGGATATTCTTTTCAACTCAAGGCATCTATAGCCACATCCGCGTTTCCGAGATGGTACAAGATTTCATAACCGAAATCTTTAAGTAACCTATCTATCTTTGCTATCTCATAATTAACTTCTTTTTGATCAATTAAGTACTTCAAACTTTTATATCCGTACAAACAGTAAGCTTTACACCATATAAATAGTGTTTCCAAAGCTTCAATGCCAAAATCATAATTGCTACTGCAATGTTATGTACCCAAAGTTAACTCTGGATGCATTTCTGTAAAATAAATTATCTTCTCCGCTTAGCGATAATGCTATCACCGGAGCTTCACACAAGGTTTATTTCAACCTTTGAAAAGATACTTGTGGTCTTTCTACCCACTCAAACTTTTCACTTTTCTTGGTCAACTTTAGTCAACGGAACAGCAATCAAGGAGCAGTTTTCTACAACTCTCCTATAGTAACGTGCTAATTTAAGGAAACTACAATTTTAGTCAGATTCCTCAGGCGGATCATTTCCACTAAATCTACTTTAACATCTTTGGCACTGTTAACATGCCCAAAGAATTGAAACTTCTTCTAGCCAAATTTCATACTTGGAAAACTTCGCATATCACTTTACTCAGCGAAGTAACTCCAATATCTGGTACAAATGTACATCATATTCAGTCTGGTTTCGAGAATATCAAATTCTCGGTAGTCAATGCACATACACATCAACTTGTCTTTCTTCTTTTCAAACACGACAGGGCTCCACATGATGACACATTCAGTCCTATGGGATCCCCATACAAATTTTTTTTCTAATTGCTTTCTCAAATCTGCCCTCTCTGCAGGTACTAATCGGTACGGAGCCTAAATAACAGTAACGGCTCCCAAAACCAATTTAATCATAAACTCTTCTCATCAATCTGGCGGTAATTCTGGAAGTTCTTTGGAAGAAACATCCGAAAATTCATTTAAAGTTTTACACTTCTATCGCCACTTTATTTAGCTTGGCCAATACTGCATATGCCATCTAAAACATCCTTCCTTTACTAACTCTTTTCCGAGTGTAAGCAAAGGGAAAATAACCGGTATTCTCAACAACGGTCATTTACCATGGATTTTCCTCCATTTCATTTCTGATTTTAGAACCATAATGTTCATATTTCTCTACAATTCATGTTAGCATCATTCATTGCTAACCAATTCATACGTACAATTACTTCCAATTCATTGGTAGTCATCGGCTTCAGATTTATAGGGAAAAATAGTCCCGTAAATCCTAGGCGAACTAACTTCCAGGTGTTCAATATCTCGAACATATTTGCTATCTGCTATAGCTACTTCCAAAATTTCATCCATAATCGTTGATGAAATATTCAGACAAGACATCAAAGTCACCGATCCAAAGCATAGCTTCATGGATCAAATATAACGTACACGGGGATTATATTCAAAACAATTATATCTGAGACCATATCAGTTTTCTCACGAGCTTCTTCCACAGTCTGCTGGAATGCTCATGGTACCACTGGTCCTTTTCGACCGTTCGTTTCTTCTTTCTTTCCTCCCCGTTCTTTCCTGGGTTTGTCACCCGTTACTCCACATTTAGCATGTGAACATTTCGTAGGAAAGTGATCTATAACTCTATGTCGGAAACACCTTCGTTCCATCCAACGGCTTGAGCAATATACGCCCGTTTTCTACGATTTCAATAATTCAACGGTAGAGTCTCAACTTTATAATTTTCTGAGTGCTTTTCCTACACTTCTTACACCACATCAACGTTTTCATTTTGGTCCCTTCCCTTTAACGTTAGACCTAAATCGTGTTAACTTCTTATGAAGCGTCCACTAATATTTTTCTGCTTTTCTTGTAGTCTCAACTACTTTTCTTTCACCTTGAATATCAGTCAGGGTGAGCAACCAATTTCTTTTTCTGACCACATCAGCTGCTATTGTTTGTCATGTGGATTTTATACTACTTGTCTCTTTGCCCCTCGTTCAATGGAGCCTTGAGAAAGGGCTGGTCCACCACTTAAAGCTCCACGCCCTAAATTCCTCCCAATAATATTCACTGCTCATACTTCAAAATTCAATAAACAATTAGGTTATGCATCATATCATACGTATATACACCCGACTGTACAACATGTCTACTATCCCTCAAGGTTTAAGTCCAGGAATCTACTCTATAGACACCTAGTTCACTTAAACCACGGCTCTGATACCAACTTGTAACACCTGGCTTTTAAAACAAAAACACCCCTGAAAATTTTTCATTTAAAACAAAGGTTTCAATACATAAAACCATAACAAAAGGGTATATTTTATTAAAAACGGGTACAAGTGTATCAAGGAGAGTATAAAATACCATAATCTCCTTTGAAGCCAGGCTGCTACTGACAGCATCTATAAGTCCCACTTCTTTAGTCACGGACTCTATCTTTTCCCTTATCATGATCATGCTAACCTGCAGGGACATTTAACAAATAACATGAGCTATAAAGCTCAGTGAGTAATCATATATGCAAATAACATGTATAAGAAATACATTCATATATAATTCTCTATATATGATAAATCTCTTTTAACTCATCTTTTCAATACTAGGTCCCACTTTATAGCCTCTCCCGGCTAACCATATATATTTATCTGGATATCAGATCCAAACTCCTAGCCTTACTGGCTGACCATATATCTCTTAGGATTTCACATCCTACCTCATAGCCTTACAGGCTGAACCATAATAACATATGATTATCAAATCACGTCAGTTATTTGAACATTTAATCATATCTAACCTGTTATTTGAACATTGATCACATCAAATCTGTCAGCCACAAAAAGCCATATGTGTACAAGAGAAAATAAACATATAAATTCTCAATTACCATTTTTGTCCCATGTTTCTTAGTCATAATTGACTGCACCATATTTCCTGGCCATATAAGCCGCACCAAACAATTTCAACATTTATATCATAGCCCTAAGGCCGCACCAACAGGTTTCAATAACCTGATATCATAGCCATAAGGCCGCACCATTTAGATTCAAGTTCAATATTATAGCCATAAGGCCGCACCGTTTGGATTTAATCATCCAATATCATAGCCATATAGGCCGCACCAGTTGGATATAACATCCAATATCATAGCCATATAGGCCGCACCAGTTGGATGTAACATCCAATATCATAGCCATATAGGCCGCACCAGTTGGATATAACATCCAATATCATAGCCACAAGTGGCCGTACCATTTAATAACATTTTATTTCATAGTCATTTACGGCTCACGAGTTTGCCCCGCTTTTGCCTAGACTCACGGCTCCGTTCTTGTCATTTCATTGACTCACGGTTTACCCGGTATTGTCTTTTTATTGACTCACAGCTCCGTTCTTGTCTTTTTCAGCCTCACGGCTTATCTGGTATTGTCTTTTTAATGCATCTTTAAACTGTCAAATTCGTCCCCCAAAACCGTTTCAACCTGTAACAGTTCAATCAACACATATCATATATGATATAAGTGAGATTACTCACCTGGATACTTGCTGCAATTGTATCCCGTTAGCCTTTGCATTCTTGCACCTTTATCAATACACTTGTCTGTTACCTATTCATTTATTTATATACCAAATGATCATAGGTTAATCACCATTTCAGTTGACTCTAATACATAAGAGTCTAATATAACACCATTTCTAATCATTTTCGAGCAATAACCATCATTATAAAAATTTAATACACTTCCCGAAATACGCGTATTCTACTACAGTACCTTTGGGAGGTCGCATTCTCATTTAAATACTTTTCCATGAAGTTTCATACCATATTGGACCTATGTTTAAAATTTCAGGTCAAACGGACAAGCCTAGCATCAAAATGATACTTGGAAATTGCTCAAAATATTAACAGAAGGTTTGATAGTGTCTGCCTCGACCTCGCGTCGCGACCCCTCCCCTGGTCGCGTCAGGATTGCTGCTGGTTCAGACCAGTGAGTCCGATTTTCAAGCTACAAAATCCCATTTTCTCATATTAAGCCCTTAATACACGACTTAATCACTAGGGTTTGTTCCAAGGCCAAAACCATTCATTTATTTCACTTTCTAAACAATGGAATTGGTGATTCCAATTCATTTCAAGAATTTCCCGTTTTTCACAATTTTGGTCCAAAACCGAAATTACTAAGTTATAATCACTTCTACTGATTTATTTCAACTAAAATGACATCTAGAAGTCATTATCAACCATTAAAACGAAGTTAATCACATGAACTCACAATCTAGGGTTCTTGATCAAAATTGCAAATCTTCAAAAATAACAACCTACTTCCCTATTCTTGAGTTATGTTCTTAAAACATGACTTATTGGAAGTATTAAGCCATTAAAACACATAATTCATGACTGAAATTTCAGTCATCAAATTCATCTCATGAAGGATACTCAAGAACATGGGTTAGAGATACAATTACTAACCTTTAATCACTTGAGATTTCAAATTCCAAGTACCAATCCGATTTTCAGCTTCAATTCTTCAAGAACTTGCCAAAGGTCTCAGCCAAAAACCCTCTCCTGTATCTTCTCCAGCTTCTGCACATGTGGAGAAGCTTCTCTCCTATTTATACCTCCAGAAATTACAATTTAACCCCTGTAGTTCAATTACTTGTACTTTTGCCACATTTATCAAATTTTATGACAAAAACCTGTTTTAATAACATTTTAAGTCCAAAACTCAAAATATCATTACAAATCAAATCCTTTTCTGTCCAAAAGACCAAATTATCCTTCCAAGGTAAAATGACCAAATTACCCCTTTTAATTATATTTACATATAAGGAGTATCTTGGTGTTACAGTATGTAAACTCAAAATATTAATATATGGGCTAAAACAATCTTTGTCTCAATGGTACTCAAAGTTTGATGAAGTCATGTAGAAAAATGACTGCATTAAGAACCAAGTAGATCAAAGTATATACCTCAAGATGAGTGGCTGAAAATTCTTGATACTCTTCCTTTACGTCGATCACGTTTGATTGACGAGTGATATTATAAATTTGTTGCACGAATCCAAGCATTAAGTATCACGTTATTTCAATATGAAAGATCTTGGTGAGGCCTCTCATTAATAGGCATAGAAATTTACCAAGATATACCCCAAAAGACTCGAGGATTGTCTAAAAATGCATATATCTAATGCGTACTTAATAGATATAGCATGCAACAATGCTTCCCCTCAGTTGCTCCCATAGTTAAGGGAGATGTTTTGGTTTATTTCAATGCCTTAAAACAGAGGTTGAATGATATCATGTTAATCTACATGTTTCGGTTCTTGGATGCTTAGATATGAACAAGTTTGTATTCGTTCAGACATAGCTTATGATATTGGCATCTTTGGTCATTACCAATAAAATTATGATCTAGATCATTACAAAGCTGCCAAATAAAGTTTTACGATATGTACAAGGGACAAATAATTGCAATATTGTTTTAAAAAAAGTGACAACCTACAACTGAAATTGTTTTGGATTATGACTTTTCATAATGCAAAAGTGACAAGTCATCCGAGGGATACAGCTTTACAATATCAGTCGGCCAAATATCATGGAAGAGTCATAAGTAAAAGTTGACGACTACATCAACTATGATGGTCAAGTATGTTGTCATATATAATGCAACTTGCCATTGAATTTTGTTGAGAAATTTAATCACTAGACTCAGGATCATAAATTCCATTTCAAGGCCATTAAAATAAAATTTATTGCTATAACTTTGCCTCTATAAGGTTTTACACGAGCAATACTTAAAGGGGAATGAGGCTTTACCTCGATACAAAATAGTTGTTCGTTTGAGAGCAACAGAGGATAATGTTTTTTTTTTGTATCAAGCACATCAGCACTAGTAATATGCTATCGGATCCGATGACGAAAGGTTTAGCACCCAAAATATTTCAATATGTCGTCGAAATGGGTTTATGGCTAGACTTAATATAATGTAATTATAGCATAGTGCTTTACTAGAACTTTAACTTTTAATTATACAAGTACTTGATTATTATTCCTCTAAAATATGCAATTTGTCTATATTACTAATTTGTGCACACTTACTTTATATATAGACAAATGTAATGCATTACCACTTAACTATAAAGTCATTTGGCTTAAATTAATCGAAAGTTTCATATGAGACACTGAAGTATGATCAGTGGGGGTCCCGTGTCTATAAATGTCACGTTAGGCTGTATCTCTTCTGCTTTTGGTGTAAATATGAAACAAGATGAATTTGACTTGGCCAAGCAAATAAATAATAAACACATACATACAAATAGTCACTCGGCCAAGTGTGAGAATGTAGGAAAATAACCCGTTAGTGTGGCCATCATACTATTTTGTATCTATGAAGGTACAATTATATTGTGTATCATAATATCTGCCATAATGACATATCAGGTCCCTAGGATTAATTATGTGTAGTATGATAGATATGACACCTCTCCATAATAAGAGGGACCAATTTTGTGTGGTTCTAATTTCTTTCCCTTGAGGTGTAACTGACTAAATTTATCACATAGAATACATATGGTCACAAGACACTCAAAGGTTCTTTACATTTAAGAACTTTATGACAACACCATTATAAGAGTGTGATCAGTGATACAATTCTATCCATCAGAAACCTCAGAAAACACCATTACGGGAAGAAAATGAATCAAACTATGGCTTCATCTTCATCAACTATAACACTTCCAAGTAAGCATGATTTTATTTCTGTTGAAGCTTTACATGATATTGATCTTGATTATGCCTGTAAATCTAATATTATTCTCTTGTAATTTTAATTTGGCCTTAGTTATAGGTTCAATTTGAGAAAAACATAGATCCATATTAAGGGGCATGTGAACTTAAGATTTAAGGATTGAAAATTGGATTTAAGGATTTATCGAAAATAAACCCTTGCACCCATGATTGTCGATTTTGACAAGGGTTTTAAAAACCCTAGCCTCCACCATGTGTTTTTCAAAAATTGCTGGCTTCCTCTAGGGTTTTTCTATTTTTGGTAAATATGATTAATTAATAAGTGGAAACCCTTGGCCTAGTTTTCGATTTACCTAGTGGGAAAGGATTAGGATTAAAAATAAATTGAATTAATTTTGTGATCCTTATTTTATTTAATTAATTTAATTAATAGTTAATTAAAAGACACAAATTAAATGAAATCATTTTAAATTGTTTAAAATACATCTTATATATATTATTATAAGATTAATATTTATATATCAGATTAAGTCAGTCAAATCGCTAGTATGCCTCATTCACGAAACTGGTCTATAAGGGGGAGTATAAGGAAACTGTTTATAAAATGACGGTTGAATGGGTGTCCACTCTCACCCACCGCTTCCTTGATCAGTGGAGTTCGTTAGCATAACGGATTTGATAGGACAAACCTAATCTCATTAAAAGTATAATGCTATTAGACAAGTACTAAACACTGAATGAAATCCTAATCTAGTAACTTTAGGAAAATGTGAAATGTATGCTAATCCATGAAATTGCACATTACACTTTATGAATCGTTAGTGGAATTTCACCGGCACATCAATCGAGATGATAAACGACATTGAGGTTACTAAGCAATTTGCATGGTTATTCACATCTTGTTTGTGATCCTCGGCATCCCAGTCACAAACGGAAGAGCATAATCCGAGATTAAACATGCCATTGTACGATTTCAATGAATCTCAAAACATCTAGGAATTTCACTTAATATGATTATCTTCCGCGGTGGAATTGGTAAATCGTCATTCACCAACCTTTATGTGATTTACAATTAGATTACGACATCCCTCTTCTAAGTTGTGAATTACGTAGTTGGATCCTAGCCTTGATATTTATCATTGGGTTAAATATTAAGGATTATCCCTATTTAATTAAAATTACCTTCTTTTATAGATGTCTTCTCCTGATACTCCTACTACTCCATCCGCTCCCCACTCCAACCACAACACCAACTTCATTTCGATCCTTTCGCTCTGTTCAAAGGTGACATTGGATGGCACCAACTACAACGATTGGATGCGAAACATCAAGATGGCTCTTAGGTTTGAGGACAAGGACCTTATGGAAAAGTTCCATAAACGAGCTCGTCAAGAAAAGTATGAAGTAGTCAAGGCACTCATGGTCTGTAAGATGAAGGAGGGATAGTCTGTATGCGGCCACGTGCAAAAAATGCAGAGATACGTGGAACGCCTTCTGAAACTGAATGTCTATTTTGACGAGGAATTGGCTATTGACATAGTCCTGAACTCATTGCCCAGATTTATGATCAGTTTATCCTAGCTTGTCATTTGAACAATAGTAAGACTACTCTTGCACAGTTACACAATATGTTGCAAACTGCTGAAGCTGGAATGAAGGGTAAAGGTGTATCATCCACTTCTAGCAACGATCCCTTCTCCCTTCTGGCTGTTGGACAGGGAAAGGGGAAGAAGAGGAAAGGTCCTCTTAAACAGAACTGGAAGGGAAAGTCTCATGCCGGTTCATCTAGCAATGGCTCAAAGGCAAAGTTCGGTTTTGATGTTCCTCCTGTCTCGAACCCTAAAGAAGCCAATTGATTCTACTGCAATGAAAAGGGACATTGGAAACGTAGCTGCCCTAAATAACTGCAAGACATCAAGGATGGCTAAATAAAACCATTGTCTAGAGGTATATACATGACACTCCTAGGTCATCGTGTGGTCAAAAATAGTAAAATACCTCACTCACACTAGTACAGTGGTACTCAGGGTCGATCCACAGGAGTTTCGTGGTCAAGATAAGACGATAGCTTGCCAGCTGTAGTGTCACGCTACAGCCAGAGGGACTAACTTCTACTTTCCCAAAACAATCCAAAAACCTCAAATCCAAAGCAAGTCCAAAACAAAGCATAAACTAAGTGAGACTTAAACTAACCTAAGATCCAACTAATGTACTTACTGAAATCAGAAATAAGATTCAGAATCCAAAAGCACACAAATCAACAATTGCATTCAACATTTAAATACCAAAACACCATAAAACATCAATAAACATGGAACCAAATGATACTTGCATAAACTTCAAATCCAGAACATTCAAAACAGAGAAATACGAAATTCATAAACTTTAACTTAATGCTAATGGTTGTCACACTCCAGAAACACCAAGCTAAGACCTAAAAACAACTAAGCTAAAACTAAAAGTAAAGTGAAAACATAAAAAATACCATAATAGGCTGCTGAAATCTCCAAACTTGAGTCAAAGTCGCCATAAGTCCACCTTAGGGTCTGATCTTCGCCTGCTGAATTCGACCTAATGGCCTCTATTTATACTTGTGGAAGTTTAGAACCCGCGCTGCGCAGAGCTTAGAACCGCGGCGCGTGTAGAGCCTTATCCCCGTTTTCTTGCGGTTTGAATTTCTTCCACCGCCTCATCTTTGACGTGGCGCGTCGCGCACACATGCATCCTCGCGGCGCGTGTGTCCAGTCGACTCTTTTTAACTTTATCTTCAAACTTCTTCATTTTGTATGCGTTTAACCCCTGATTATAACATTTCTTTGCATACAAGCACTAGCACAAAAAGTGAGAATACCAATGCATATATGATATATTTTCACCAAGAATAGGGCTCAACAACGACTAAAATACTTGATATTATTAGGTGTTGTCAAACACCCCATACTTGTGCCTTGCTTGTCCCCAAGCAAGAGAGTTTTTAACAAATTATAATAAAGACTCAAACAATTTTTGAATGTGTTTAATTTCAAAGCTTATTGTCTCCAATGTTAGATTGAAATAGTTTTTGCAAACATAACCAGAATATTCTTTTGAATTCATGACTTTCTAAAGAACCATTGATTACAAATTTTCTATCCACAGTGAAGTGTACATACTCATTCAGATTCTAAAGGTCATTAAATATTTGTCCATGACTTTCGACGTTGTCCGTGTAACGAGCTTTCGAAAATACCATCCCAGACCAGACGATCTTAGATGGCAAGGTGCATAAGCCCCACCCATTTTAGACTTATCGGCTCAAACAACAAAGGCTACTGATTGACAATCCCTTGCAAAATTCCAATCCTAAAATACTCCAATCTTCTAACTCCTAAAACTCAACTTATTTGACTAAACTCGTAGCATGATAACAACTAAATGGTATCTCTTGAAAAATACCAATGCTATAACATTCACAAACTATTCGTTTCAAAATTACAGTCTAATAAAATTTTTTGAAAAGTTGCTAAATTTTTTTGAAAATTGACTGATTTCGCAAAAATTTCAAAAAAAATACTCTTTCGACCGTCCACACCCCACTTAAAACCGTACAACGTCCCCGTTGTACAAAAATATTTCAAAACTAGGGAGAAAGAGTTACCCCTTAGACGGTTGACTGCTTGATGTTGCTCTATTGTCACAGGTTACAAAAAAGACGAACGCCTTACGCTTCAGATTCAGATTTCGAGGAGTTGTAGCGCAACAGTAAAACGCGCCGGTGATCATGGTAAGTGGAGGGGCACGGTGACCCCACACTTGCCTGAAACAACTCCTCCATAGTTCCCCATTTTGTACTTCACATGCATCACTCACAAAAACATTAAATGCAAAAAACAAACAAACAACTAAACATATAAAGCAAATACACAAATAAAAAAGTGTCATAGGTTTGGTACAATATCTCCAAAAAGTGAAAAGAAAATACATCTGTCATCCTGGTGTGCTAGGGAGGGGCCTGACTCATCATCTGGGCTCTGGCTGGGAAGGGTCGTGGGCGTCGTCCCTGCTGAGAAGCTGTCTCCAATAATACCTCCCCAATCCAAGCCAACTGATCGTCTATCCCTGTAACCAAGCACCCAGCTCCCGAACAGCAGTCATCACATCTGACAACTGCGGCTGTGGCTCTGCTAGTGCATCAACCCTCCGGCGAGGCCTCGCTGGTCCCTCCTCAAGGGCTGGTCGGGGTGCCCGCGGTGCCCGGGTCCCTCCTCAAACGCACAAGGCTGATGAATGAGCCCCATGTTCTCCAAAGAACGGGGTGATGTGCGTACGGGTGGTATCACCATCAAGGTCGCTATGGTACCAGTAGTAAGCAGACCATAGGATCTGGCCAAGAGCGTAATGAAATGCCCGCCGATCATGGGGCTGCTGCCAGACGCACCCGCTGCTCGGGTCGACAAGGACATCGCCAGCGCGTAAGGAAGATGAAGGAATCTGGTGGGATCGAGGAGCGCCCACATAAAAGTCATGTCCTCCCCAGACACCTTCTCACCTCCTTGCTTCTGCATGACAAAAGTGGAGATGATACGGTGCATAAGACGATGCAACGGGTTGTAGAGCTAGCTCTCCCTGGCCGACCCCGCCTCAAACTGAACATTGGACATCGTAGCACAAATGACCGCGTTGCCCTCTCGCTCGGGCTGCCCCTGAATACAGGCATGTAAAAATGGTGCAAAATGACGGCTCTGCAGCTCCTCCGCCGTATAAATCTCTGTGCGTCTCCCAAACTCCCGGAGATTGCACTCCCGGCTCTCTCCACCCAACCTGAATCTGATCATCCGGGACCGTGCCTCCTGTGAGGTTGGTGTGTAACGAACAGTAGACAGGAACTCCAGAAGAAGCTCCCTGTAGACCACATCCTCATCGTTTGCCATCAGCCTCTCCCAGCCTTGGCAAGTAAACGTGAATGCTCCGTGGGACCAGGTACGGTGGAGTAACGGCTCCAGCTCGGTCCACAGTCTAGCCTGTGTCAAAATATCCCGATCCAGTATGGTCGCCTCGAGCACCCGACAAGTGACATCGCCTCGGTCGTCATGCGGTCAAAAATAATAAAATACCTCACTCTCACTAGTACAGTGGTAGTCAGGGTCAATCCACAGGAGTTTCGTGGTCAAAATAGGTGATAGATTACCAGTTGCAGTGTCATGCTACAACCATAGGGATAATCTCTACTTTCCCAAAAACAGTCCAAAAACATAAAACTCAAATAATTTCCCAAAACCAATTCTAGCATTAACCAAGCTAAACCAAATCAATTCCTAAACTAAGGTTGTCTACTGAAATCAGAAGTATAATCTCAATCCAGAAACAACAAGAACAATCCAAACACATCCAAAGCAATAAAGCATAAAATAAAGGTAAAATAAGCAAACCAACATTAACCGAATGATTAACTTGCATAAACTCAGATCCAAAGCATCCAAACAGTAAACAACGAAAATCAAGAAACTTTAACCGAATGGATATGGTTTTCATACCCAAAAACACTAAGCTATAAGCTTAAAACAACTAACTAATAATGAAATTAAATGAAGAAACATAAAGTACCATGAATGGTTGCTGAAATCCGAAACTTGGAGTCAAAGATGCCTTAAGTCCACCTTATGGGTCGTTCCTTGCCTGCTAATTTCGACCTAATGGCCTCCATTTTTAGTTGTGGAAAATAAGTGACCGCGTCGCGCAGCTCTGATATCCGCGGCACGCGTATAGCCTTATCCCCATTTTTTCACCATTTGAATTCTTCCCACCGCCTCATCGTTGACTCAGCGCGGTGCGCCCATATGCATTTCCGCGGCGCGCATGTTCAGGCGACTGTTCTTTTCTTTATCTCCAAACTTCTTCCATTTTATACGCATTTAACCCCTGATTATAACTTTTCTTTCCAAACAAGCACTAACACAAAAAAAGAGAATACCATAGCATATACGATATAAAATCACCAAGAATAGGGCTCAACAACGACTAAAATACTTGATATTACTAGGCGTTGTCAAACACCCCACACTTGTGCCTTGCTTGTCCCCAAGCAAGAGAGTTTTTAACAGATTTTAACTAAGACTCAAACAATTTTTGAACACGTTCAATTTCAAAGCTTATTGTCCCAAGAGTTAGGGTGAAATAGTTTTTGAAAACATAACCAGAATATTCTTTGGAATTCATGACTTTCTAAAGAACCCTTGATTACAAATTTTCTGTCCACAATGAAGTGTACGTACTCATTCAGATTCTAAAGGCCATTAAAGACTATCCATGGCTTTCGATGTTGTCCGTGTAACGAGTTTTCAGAAATACCATCCCAGACCAGACGATCTTAGGTGGCAAGGTGCATAAGTCCCACCCATTTTAGGCTTACCGGCTCGAACAACAAAGGCCACTGATTGACAGTCCCTTCCTAAATTCCAATCCTAAAATAGTCCAATCTTCTAACTCCTAAAACTCAACTTATTTGACTAAACTCATAGCATGATAACAACTAAATAGTATTTCTTGAAAAATACCAATGCTATAACATTCACAAACTATTCGTTTCAAAATTACAATCCCTTAAAAATTTTGAGAAAGCTGCTAAAAAATTTTGAAAATTGACTGTTTTCGCAAAAATTTCAAAAATACTCTTTCGACCGTTCACACCCCACACTTAAAACCGTACAACGTCCCCGTTGTACAAAATTATTTCAAAACAAGGGAGAAAGAGTTACCCCTTAGACGGTTGACTGCTTGATGGTACTTGATTGTCACAGGTACAAAAACACGAACATTTCACGCTTCAGGTTCAGATTTCCAGGAATTGTGGTGTAACAGTAAAACACGCCGGTGATCATAGCAAGTGGGAGAGGGCACGGTGACCCCACACTTGCCTGAAACAACTCTTCCACAGATTCTCCATTCAGGTATTACATGCATCACTCACAAACATATCAAATGCAAAAAGAAAAACAAACTAAACAACTAAAATATAAACAAACAAAAAAGATAGAAGATAAAAGAGTGCCATAGGTTTGGTACACATATCTCCAAAAAGAAAGAAAGAAAAATACATCAATCATCATCATGGTGGGTCCCGGATGGACCCGCCCCGTCACCGTGATCTCTGGCAGGGTATGGTGGAATGTCATCAATGCACAACTGGAGCATGATCAATCGATACGTCTCTGCCATCCAACGATCATGAGCCTCAATATGTGATACCCTCCGATCCAAGTCATGTATAGCAGTCAGCACGTCTGACAGCTACGGCTGGGGCTCTGGTGGTGCGGCAACTCTCCCGCGTCGCCTCGTTGGCTCATCCTCCTGAGCGTGGGCTGGTCGGGGTGCCCGTGGCGCCTCTGTCGCCACCCTCAGATATCGCCCCGCCTGTGGCTGATGACTAAGGCCCATATTCTCCAAGGATCGGGCCGATGTGCGCACAGGCAGTATCGCTGTCAAGGTCGCCACAGTCGTAGCAGTCAGCAAGCCGTATGATTGGGCCATGCGGGTAATGTAGTGCCCGCCGGCCATGGGGCTGCTGCTGGATGCACCCGCTGCTCGGGTGGATAGGTAAACCTCCAGGGCATACGGTAGATGGAGGAATCTGGTGGGATCGAGGAGCACCCACATGAATGTCATGTCCTCACCGGACACCTTCTCACCTCCTTGCATCTACATAAGAAGTGGAGATGATGCGGTGCATGAGGCGGTGAAGTGGGTTGCGGAGCTGGCTCTCTCTGACCGACCCCGCCTTGAACTGTACATAAGATAGCGTAGCCCAAATAGTCGCATTGGCAGCCCGATCCGGCTGCCCCTGAATGCACGCCCGAAGGAACGGCGCGAAGTGGCGGCTCTGGAGCTCCTCCTCCGTGTAAATCTATGTGTGTCTCCCAAAGTCCCGGAGACTTCACTCCCTACTAACTCCCCTCAATATAAAACTAATCGGCCTGGGCCGTGCCTCCCGTGAGACTAGTGCAAAATATACTGTGGACAAGATCTCCAGAAGAAGCTCAGTGTAGACAATGTCGTCCTGGTTGGCCATCAGCCTCTCCTAGCTGTGGCATGTAAATATAAACTCCCCCATAGACCAGGTGCGATGGAGAAATGGCTCGATCTAGGCCCACAATCTGGCCTGACCAAGAATATCTCGATCAAAAATGGTCGCCTCGAGAACCCGACGAGAAATCAGCTCGTCCCTCCGTGTCACGTACTCCGGAGTACTCTCTAAGATCTCGGGGAACTGAAGGAAAGGGTGGTCACGTCTGAAAGCCATCTGCACAAATGAAACCACACAAAACAAAATTTTTTGCAAAATAAGTCCTTTTCTTCCCCACCGAGGCGCGGCGCGGTCCAATAACAGGGCGCGGCGCGCCGAAGGGCTGTTTCGAAACCGAAACCCCAAATCTTCAATTTTCACCTATTTAACTTGATCCAACACTACTACAAGGTAGCCTAAGCACCGACCAGCCCCTCTAGGGTGATTATTTTGCAAACAAAACACCCTACGAGCTTGCATTGCCGATTTCTAAGTTTTTCAGTTTTTGAAGAAATCATCCAATTTCACGGCTCAAATGCTCGTAATAACTAGTAGAAACAAGTTAGAATGACATACCTCGATAGTAGCAATCAAATAAACGAGAAAAATGCAAGAAAATTTCTGGTTGATCGGAGCTCTGTAGCGTGGCGTGGTTACAAATGAGACGAGGCATACCTTATAAAGAAGAAAACCGACCGATCTTTTTCCGCGACGCGGGTAGGGACGAACCGCAGTGCGCGTGTACCCAAATCAACCCTTGCACATCGGGTTGTTTTGCGTAAGCGCAGCGTGCCTTATCTCATACTGCGACGTGGCCTTCAAAATTTCCAAAAACTTCGTGTGACCCCACACTTGCCTCGAACCAATAACACGTGCAACGATGATGATAAAATTTTCCTAAATACTCCTAAGAAACACTATACCTACCCTATAACGGATGGGTTGCCTCCCAACAAGCGCTAAGTTTAACGTCTTCAGCCAAACGGATTCCTCCTACTCTTCACGATCCTCCTGAGGCATCATCTTATTCATCTCTGTTGCAACGTTGTGGACCATCGTCGCAAGCAATGATGTGAGTTGCGTCATCCGATCGCTGACTTGGCTAATCCACTGCTGCTGCGTGTCTAGGAGGTGGAAGACTTTCGCCTCCCTACACTGGGCATCCTTTTCATAATGCTGATATTTTAATTTCATCATTTCCATCATGTCAAGTAGCTGCACCTTGTCAATGGTTGATAGCGGATGTTCTTTTGTTTCCCTCAGGATCTCTTCTTTTCCACCTTCACCTGCTCGTGTCCATATCTTTCCTTTATCTCTGGTTCCTGGTGCCATCAGCGAACTGTTGCTCCAATACTTATTACATACCCTTGTGGTAGAGATATGGGACTCCCAAACATGTTGAGTCTACGCTTCCTCGTCTCGAATGAGATATCCAAATTTCCCGTCTTGTAATCCATAATAGCACCAGCTGTAGCCAAAAATGGACGTCCCAAGATCGGCGCGGGCGCATCCTCCAAACTCTCGTATTCCATGACTAAGAAATCCACGGGGTAAAAGAAATCACCAACTTTCAATATCACATTGGTTAACTTGCCCCGAGAAACCTTAGTGGACTGATCTGCCAGCTGCAATACTGTCTTTGCTGGCTCCAACTCTTCATTCTTGTATTTGTCATACAAATATCCTGGTAACACGTTAACACTTGCCCCTAAATCCAGCAAGGTGTTCCTAATAACCACGTCTCCCACCGTGACAGTAATCAATGGTGATCTCTCCTTCTTGGGCAGTGTTCCCAACAATGTCTCACTAGCTTTAACCGTCAACCTCACCGTCTCAGGTGTAAGAGTCTTGCTCTTTCCATTTTTTCACACATTTCCTGAAGAATCCTTGTATCTTCAGGAGCATTCTTCGGCTCATCCCACAAAGGTTGATTTATCGATGGCCCAATCGGCTTACTAGGCTCCTCCTGGTTCTTTTTTGCTTTCTTATCCTTCTTCCTTTTAATGCAAACCACCATTGGCTGTTCCTCTTCTTGGACCTCATTGTCCTTCTTAATTTGAGTTTTCTTTTCAACTTGGATTTCTTCCTCATTCTTAGCTTTCTCTTCTTCGGCCTTAACTTCTTCTTCACTCTTACCCTTCCCTTCAACCTCAACTTCATCTTCATATCCTAGTAAGTCTTCTACAGTTACCTTCCTCCATTCAGACTCGACGGCGTTCACATGCTCCTTTGCTTCCCGTTGAGTATGGTTTGGGTTGATTTCCGTAGTACTAGGTAACTTGCCATTGTCCATCTTTCTTTGATCCTCAGCCATCTGAGCGATCTGCCTTTCCATGTTGGCGATGGCTTTAGCATTAGCCTGGGATTGCTGCTAGGTGGCGTTGAACATTTCATACATTTTTTAAGTCATGTATTCTTGGCTTCCTGGGGCATTGTTATTATTGACTGCCCCCTATTATTGTTGTTGCTGCTCCCACTTAAATTGGTGTTGTTTGCCGGTTGAAATTTCCTGGTTTGATTCGATGGTTGCCCTTGATAATTACTCTGCCTCTGATTGTTGAAATTCTGAGGACCTTGGTTGTAAGGTCTGTAGGATCGTCCGTTATTGTAGTGTCCTTGACCCTGACCAAAAATTTGATTAACCTCTTGGGTCCTTTGTCCCTGTTGGCCTCCTTGTTGATGATTCTAGGTCCCATTCTACAAGGTAGTCATTAACCGATCGAACTTCTTATTCAACTCACCTATTTCCTTCTTGACCTTTTTCTTCCAATCTGCGTCTACTCCCACTGCTGCAGCTATGCTTACGGGCTTCCTGGTGGAGAAGTTTGCCTTGGATCCGTTGCTGAGCTGTTCGAGAAATCGCCATGCATCATCAGGATCTTGCATCATAATGGTCCCACTGGAGGACGTATTGATCATCGCTTGATTGGTCAAATCTGCACCCCCAAAGAAAAGCTTTACCAGTTGCCATTTTGGAACATCATGGTGAGGGCACGACCTCATCAATTCCTTCAATCTCTCAAAAGCCTCGTGAAATGCCTCTCCATGCTTCTGCTGAAAATCTTGAATCGATCATTGGATCTCGGTAGTCTTACTATCTGGGTAAAACTCTTGCAAAAACTTAGCCTTTAACTGATCCCATGTGGTGATGCTATTGGGTTGAAGACAAGTGAACCAGTATTTGGCTTTGTCTTTCAAGGTAAATGGAAACAACCTTAACCTAAAAATGTTCTTGTTGGTGTTCCTAGGGGTATTGGTGTTGGCTATGGCTATGAACTCATATAAGTGATTATATGGATAATCTTGTTTGTAACCCCTAAACTCAGGGAATATTCCTAAAAGCTGTGGTCTAATTTCTATTTGAGCTTCTACATTCTCAGGAATATAAATGGGCGACGAATCGTCATACTCCCGCGGTTGGAAGTGCGAAGCAACCGACCTCTATAGTTATCATTGTTGTACCCTTGTTGACCTTGCGGTTGTTGCATCCTTGGTGGAGGTCCCCGACCTCTATTCCATTGTTGTTGCTGCTGTGGAGGAATCCAGCCTTCATCCTCCTCTTCATATCCTTGTTCGACCTCCTGGTATTGATACCGCTGCGGTGGTGGTTGTTGTGGTTGCATATATTGGGTTTGTTGCAGAAAAGTTTGAAAAGTGGGTTATGGTTTAAAGATGGTTGGTTGGTATGGTGGTTGTAATGGTTGTGATTGTTGTGGTTGAGAAATAGTGGTTTGCTGGCGTGGTGGTGGGTTGTCATCTCGGGTCGGCGCTCCCCACACCATCGCAGTTGAAAAAGGGTTGGTTGTTGTTTGTTGTAATGGTGGAACTGAAGGCGGAGTGTATGCTGGTATTGATACGCGGGCTGAAACCGCACCACCAGTAGCACTCGTGCTGCCAAAATGAAATTCTGACACTGGGGGTATAAATGGAATTCCACCTCCTGTTACCTCGCCCGTAGGCTCATGGGTAATGTCCTCTATACTAACACTACTGGGACTCATCTTATCTAAGTGCCTACGTGCACGGTTCTTGCGCACGGTTCGTTCGATTTCTGAGTCAAAAAGCAAGGGTGATAACTGCCCACCCCGACGGGTACGCAACACGCCCATCAAAACCAAAACAAGGCTACTAACCAAACTCAAATCTCAAAACTAAAAATCAGAAACTAACTCCCTACAGATCACCTACTCTTAAGCTCATAACTCCCCGACAACGGCGCCAAAATTTGACACCGCCTCGGTCGTCATGCGGTCAAAAATAATAAAATACCTCACTCTCACTAGTACAGTGGTAGTCAAGGTCGATCCACAGGAGTTTCGTGGTCAAGATAGGTGATATATTACCAGTTACAGTGTCACGCTAGAACCAGAGGGACTAATCTCTACTTTCCCAAAAACAGTCCAAAAACATAAAACTCAAACAATTGCCAAAACCAATTCTAGCATTAACCAAGCTAAACCAAATCAATTCCTAAACTAAGGTTGTCTACTGAAATCAGAAGTATAATCTCAATCCAGAAACAACAAGAACAATCCAAACACATCCAAAGCAATAAACCATAAAATAAAGGTAAAATGAGCAAACCAACATTAACCGAATGATTAACTTGCATAAACTCAGATCCAAAGCATCCAAATAGTAAACAACGAAAATCCAAAAACTTTAACCTAATGCTAATGGTTGTCACACCCAAAAACACTAAGCTATAAGCTTAAAACAACTAACTAATAATGAAATTAAATGAAGAAACATAAAATACCACGAATGGTTGCTGAAATCCGAAACTTGGAGTCAAAGACGCCTTAAGTCCACCTTATGGGTCGTTCCTTGCCTGCTAATTTCGACCTAATGGCCTCTATTTATATTTGTGGAAAATAAGTGACAGCGTCGTGCAGCTCTGATATCTGCGGCGCGCGTATAGCCTTATCCCCGTTTTTTCGTCATTTGAATTCTTCCCACCGCCTCATCATTGACACAGCGCGGTGCGCCCATATGCATTTCTGCGGCACGCGTGTTCAGGCGACTGTTTTTGTCTTTATCTCCAAACTTCTTCCATGTTGTACTCATTTAACCACTGATTATAACTTTTCTTTCCAAACAAGCACTGGCACAAAAAGTGAGAATACCACAGCATATATGATATAAAATCACCAAGAATAGGGCTCAACAACGACTAAAATACTTGATATTACTAGGCGTTGTCAGCGAGTAATCAACTCATATCTCCGCGCGACGTACTCCGGTGAACTCTCTAGAATCTCAGGAAACTGAAGGAATCGGTGATCACTCCTGAAAGCCATCTGCAGAAAAGAAACCACATACGAAAAATATGATGCAAATTTAGTCCTTGTCTTCCTCAGAGAGGTGCGGCGCGACCCAAGAACCAGGCGCGGCGCGCCGTACTCTGTCACGAAACCAAAACCCAACTCGTTGATTTTGACCTCTTAAACTCGATCCAACACCACTACAATGTAGCCTAACCACCGACTAGCCCCTCTAGGGTGATTATTTTGCAAACAAAACACCCTACGAGCCAGCATTGCTGATTTCTAAGTTTTCTAGTTTTTGAAGAAATCACTCAATTTCGCGGCCTAAATTCTTGTAATAACTAGTACAAATGAGTTAGAACAACATACCTCGATCGTAGCAATCAAAAACACGAGAAAAACGCAAGAAAAATCTCTGGTCGATCGATGCTCTGGAGCGCGGAGTGGGTTTGTGTGGGTTATGCGATGAGATACGTTCCTTATAAAGAGGATTTCTGACTGATCGACTTCCGCGACGCACATATGAGCGAGCCGCGGCACGCGTGTCTCCAATCTAACCCCTGCACATCGGGTTGTATTGCAATCCAGTGTCGCGCCTTTCTCTATGCCGCGTCGTGGCTTTCAAAACCTCCAAAGTCCTTCATGTGACCCCACACTTGCCGTGAACCAATAATACCTGCAAAGATGATGATAATATTTTCCTAATTACTCCTAAGAAACACTATACCTAACCTATAAAGGATGGGTTGCCTCCCAACAAGCACTAAGTTTAACTTCTTCAGCCAGACGACTTCCTCTTACTTTTTCCAATCTTCCCGTGGCATCATCCTTTTTATTTTCGGAGCTGCAACCAATGTCGCCAGCAATGTCTGAAGTTGTGTCATTCGATCGCTGACTTGACTAATCCACTACTGCTATGCATCCAGGAGCTAGAAGACTTTTGCCTCCCTGCACCGTGCATCCTTTTCATATTGCTGATGTCTTAGTTCCATCATTTCCATCATATCAAGCAACTGCACCTTATCCACTGTTGACAACGGATGCTTTTTTGTCTCCCTCAGGATTTCTTCTTTTATACCTTCACCTTCTCATGTCCATAACTTTCCTTTATCCCTGGTCCTGGTGCCATCAGCGGACTGCTGCTCCAATACTTATCATCATACCATTGTGGTAGAGATATGGTGTAACAACCGTTTTTTTTCATGTAACGACCGTTTTTAAAAAAACGTTGTGAATAGTAACTCTGGCATGAATAGTAACTCCGGTGTGAATAGTAACTCCGGCGTGAATAGTACCCGAGAAATAAAGTAAGCGCTTACCTCATGAATAGTGACGATGATGTCGTGATGACGTCGTGAATAGTGTTTTCAAGTCCTATAAATAGAGGCCCAACTTCTTCATTTCAACCCACAACAAACACCAAACAACCTTACGATATCGAGAAGTGTTCTAGTGAGGAAAATAGGTCGGGAGGAGTTAGGAGCGAGCGGTATCTGGTAACGAGGTGCTCGGGAAGTGTTGGAAGAGCGGAACGGGAAGCGTGTCAAGGCTTTGCGAAAGCGTCAATCTTAAGTGAGTAATCGCTATCGCATTTCCCTAATAGTTTATAAATGTTAAACTATCAAATATGGAGGTTATACTATTCGTAATTCCAGAAATTATACCAAATGATTTACTTACGAGGGCGGTGCCTAGGCCGATTACATGGGATCTGGTTGTTGGATTTTCCGAAAGGATAAAATGCTGAAAGGATCCTGTCATCCCATCTAATCTTCTACATGGCCGTTCTTTACTTGATAAATCACGAGGTATCATATTGGAATTATTGAAGAGAATACAAAACAGAGTAATGACGTGATCTGTAGTAGTAGTGTCGGTTGAAATAGTGATTTACCTATAAATAAATATATAGGTACAAATCAAGCAGTTATAGCGAGTGCAAGGAAACAAAGGGTAAATCAAGGTGAGTTTCTCACTACATTGTGTAGACGTTATATGTACTTTACTTTAGTTTTGTGTGCTTATAAGATGTTCGTGGATGGTACCAAGCTGTGTGTGTATTTTATTGATAATATATTTTCCTGTTATAGTTGTAAGGGTTGGTGTATGGTGTGTGGTTAGTACTAGACGTGTCTAGGTCTAGTATGTAGATAATACGGGGTCGACGAACTGAGCAATATAGGGTGGCTCGATGTACTGAGCAATATAGAGATGTCCTCAAGACGCACTGAGCAGATACGCATGGCTCGACGTACAGAGTATGCGCGGCTCTGGGTGTTGAGCGGTGGGGTTTGATTTATTGAGCAGATACGCATTACTCGACGTACAGGGTATGCACGGCTCTGAGTGCTGAATGGTGGAGTTTAAACTACTGAGTAGATACGCATGACTCGAAAAACAGAGTATGCGCGGCTCGAAATGCTGAGTAAAAGACTATAATTCAACGTACTGGGTAGAGCAGGTTATGTGTGATAAATAGCTATATTTTCTTATAGGGGTTGAGTATATATGATTAACATGCTATGTAGATATTGGAACTCACTAAGCCGTGTGCTTATCCTTTCCCTATTAAATTACCATTTCAGGTTATACAGGTGAAAATGACGGCTAGGCATGACGGATACACACTGATGCTGCTTATCTGAGGATCTACGCTGTGAATCGATGTAAAATGTTTTTGAATGTTTTTCAAAATGTTAATTATTGATATTCATTTAAATAAGGATGTTTTCTTTAAAAGTGGGGTGTTACATATGGGACACCCGAACATGTTAAGTCTATGCTTCCTTGTCCCAAAGGAGATATCCAAATCTCCAGTCTTGCAATCCATAACAGCACCAGCTATAGCCAAAAATGGACGTCTCAAGATCAGTGCGGGCGCGTCCTCCAAACTCTCGTATTCCATTACCAGGAAATCCACGGGGTAAAAGAAATCACCAACTTTAACTATCACATTTGTTAACTTGCCCCGGGAAACCTTCGTTGACTGATCAGCTAACTGCGGAACCGTTTTTGCTGGTTCCAGTTCTTCATTCTTATATTTGTCATACAAGTATCCTGGTAACACATTAACACTTGCTCCCAAATCCAGCAAGGTGTTCCTAATAACCACATCTCCCACCGTGACAGTTATCAATGGCGATCCAGGATCTCTTTCCTTCTTAGGCAGTGTCCCTAACAAAGCCTCGCTTGCCTTAACCGTCAACCAAACCATATCAGGTGTAGGAGTCTTAGATTTTCCATTCTTTTCACACATCTCCTAAAGAATCCTTGTATCTTCAGGAGCATCCTTCAGCTCATCCCATAACGGTTGATTTATCGATGGCCCAGTCGGCTTACTAGGCTCCTCCTGCTTCTTCTTTACTTTCCTATCCTTCTTTTTCTTAATACCAGCCACCACTGACTGCTCATCCATTGGGACTTCCTTGTCCTCCTTGACTTGAGTCTCCTTCTCAATTTGAGTATCCTCCTCACTCTTATGCTCACCTTCTTTAGTCTTAGCCTCTTCTTCATTCTTAACTTCATCCTCATATCCTAACAAATCCTCCTTAGTGACTTTTCTCCATTCGGCTTCAACTGCATTTACATGCTCTTTCCCCGCTCGTTGTGTATGATTTGGGTTGATTTCTGTAGTACTGGACATTTTGCCACTATCCCTTTTCCTTTGCTCCTCGACTATCTGAGCAATCTGCCTCTCCAAGTTGGCAATGGCCTTGGCATTGGCTTGAGTTTGTTGCTGACTGGCGTTGAACAAATCGTACATCTTAGCAATCATATTTTCTTTTCCTTGCTGAGTAATTGGTCTTAGAACCATTTCTTAATTGCTCTAAGAACCTCCATGCTGCTTCAGAATCTTGCATCCTAATTATACCTCCTAATGATGCATTTATCATGGCTTGGCTCGTGGTGTCCGCCCCATCATAGAAAAACTTGACTAACTGCCATCTTGGAAATTCGTGATGCGGACACAATCTCAACAACTCCTTGAGTCTCTTAAAAGCATCATGGAATGCTTCCCCGGGCTTCTGTTAAAAGTCTTGAATAGCCCTCCTGATTTCTGCTGTTTTGCTGGCCGGATAAAATTCTTGCAGAAATTTCTTCTTAAGTTGCTCCCATGTTATCATGCTATTCGCTGGCAACGATGTAAACCAGTATTTTGCCTTATCCTTGAGTGTAAATGGGAATAACCTAAGTTTAAAGAAATTCCTATTTGCATTTCTAGGTATGTTCGCATTGGCAATTGCTAAAAATTCATACAAATGGTTATAAGGATCTTCCTGCTTGTAACCTCTAAACTTGAGCAACACTCCTAACAATTGTGGCCTAATTTCTACCTGACAATCTACATTCTCAGGAAAGTAAATAGGCGACACGTCATTATACTCCCGATATTGGAAGTGTGATGCAACCGATTGCCCGATCAGTTGTGCAAAATAATGTAGATGAACAAGATTACCATCGTTATATAACTCATTGTTACAATACCGTTGCCCCTGTCACTGATTGTGGTACTGCTGCTGACATGGAGGTCCTTGACCTCGATTCCACTGATTGTTGTTGTTAGGGTTGTTTGGCATCCAACCCTCATCATCATTCTCGTACCCCATGTTCCAGCTTGAGCCTGGTATTGCTGCTGTTGTGGTTGTAAAATGGGTGGTTGAGGTTTTTGAGGTTGTGGTGGTTGTCGTGGTTGCGGAATCTGCACCGGCTGGCATAGACACAGGACACCATCAAGGTTCGGCACTCCCTAGATCGGCACAGTGGCTACAGGATGCACACACATATTAGGAATGGGTTGACTAATGGGTGGAACTACAGGCTGGACGAATGGTGGAAGGGATACAGGGGCTGAAACTGCACCGCCACCAGCACTCGTGGAAGCTCGTGGAAGCTCCATTAGTATTTATTGGAACCGGAGGCACAAACGGCTGCCCCCTGTTACCTCGCTCGACGGCTCATTGGTAACATCCTTGGCAAAAACTTCACTACAACTCATATGAATAACCGCTAACGCACACGATTCTGTCACGCGGTTCTTTCAATCTCCGAATCAAAAAGCAGAGGTGACGTTCGTTCACCTCGACGTGTACGCATGTACAGAGTGCAAACGACCGTCCAAAACAATCAAATACCAAAAACGATCACTAAAAATAATCAACTGACACAGTATTCAAGTGCACAACTCCCCGGTAACGGCGCCAAAATTTGACACATTGCAGTCATCGATGTGGTAAAAAATACTAGATTTAATACCTTACAGCTCACTAGCTAGTAGCAAGTAAGGGTCGAACCGTGGAATCAGTGGATGAAATCTGTGTCAAGAACTCGACCAATCTATAGTGTCACTCTATAGACAGTTTTTATCCATTCACGCAACAAAACCAAAATAAACTGCAAATATCGAAAACATGCAATTGTAACTATCGTTCTATTTCGCCTCCAAATCTCAATCAATCAAAACCAACACAATCTGATCCCGAGATGTAACTCAGAAATCAGAAACAATCCAACTCAAACAATCAAACAAACGATAACGATTATTGAATAGAAACCGTAAACGAACATAAAATATAACTAAAATGAAACTTGCATTAAAAGTAAACCCATACTGGACGCCGAATGTTTCTGACTTTAGGTAAAAATCCAGAACCATGCGGTCAAGAGTATTCTACAAATCAGAATCCTTGAATACACATGATAACAAATACCAAAAATAAAGAAATAATTACTAAACTATCAAACTACCAACTACCGATCATTAAACTAAGAAAATCTGAGTCGAAGAAGCCTGAGTTTCTCTCAGAGGTCGAGTCTTCGCTCCCGAATCACGAACCGGAGGCCTCTATTTATAGTTGTGAAAAATGCATGGTCGCGCCGTGTGAAGTACTTATCCACGGCGCGGATTTATCTTATCCGCCGAAGTTCACACTTTGACTTTTCAAATCACATCCGGTGATATAGCTCACCACGTCGCGCGTGTCTTCTAGGCTCGCGACGCGAGTATTCCTTCGACTGAAAGTAGCCTCTTTCAAAACTTTCACCATTTTGTATGCTTTTTACCCTGTATTTCACATAATTTGTACAACACACACTTGGCACAAAACGTGAGTAATATCGTGATATAAAACATATATTTTACTTAAAACAATGCTCAACGATGACTAGAATACGTGATATTAGTAGGCATAATCAATTATACACAAAAGTGCAATTCGGTTAATTATGCACAAAGGTGCAATTCAATTAGTAAAAAGGAAAAGTAAAAACGCCATGGAACACAAATGTTTGAAAAATGTATGTTTTAAAAATTTTAATAATACGTTGTAAAACAATTTTGACAATATAATATTAGGCTCAAGTGTAAAAGAAGCAAACCAAATTCTTAAAAACAATTAGAAATTTAGCTAAAACTATACAAAGAAAAAAATTCAGAGTAAGTTTTAAAAGTTTTTGAAAAATTGGATAGAAATTTTAAATAAGTGAAGCCGAAAATCAAATATATTCAAAGGTAGATCAATATACACTATATGGATCCACAAATTAGAATATGTTGTCAATAACTTAAAAAAATTCGTACACAATAACTTAAATCCTAGATACGATGAATTAAAACCTAAATACAATAATTAAAAGCTAACTACGATCAACAAAACCTAGGTGAATTTTTGACAACATTCCATGCATCGAGGTGCGTGAAATCAGTGTGTCACCCGATATTCTTGTAAGGCTTGCTCAACGATCTCAGCGTCGGTGGTCCCCGGTTGTCGATTCGCCGATAGTGGTGCGTAAATATGGTTAAATTTATGCAATTTAACTGACATATGCCTCCATTTGTAACGAAGGTGATCCATACTCCGATATTGTATTGCTCCCAAAATTCTGTGAAACGATTCCGCTATACGTTCCCAGAAACCGTGATTGTTTCTCACAATGTCGTCTTCATGTATATTGATGAAGGCGGTCGCTAAAGCTTCCTCTTCTTGTTGAGTCCATCCCCAACGAATGTTTTCAATTTCCACCCCAGCCATTTTTATAATTATATATATATATATATATATATATATATATATATATATATATATATATATATATATATATATATATATATATATGTATGTGTATGAGATGTGTATAAGAAATATATGAGATGTGGATGTATATATATATATATATATATATATATATATATATATATATATATATATATATATATATATATATATATATATATATATATATATATATATATATATATATATATATATATATATATATAGAGAGAGAGAGAGAGAGAGAGAGAGAGAGAGGTAATTGAAAATTAAAAGATTTTTTTTAAAACTAGTTGTTAGCGAACGGCTAACTTTCCATTTCCTCGCATGGTGCCAAGACGTTGCACGGAGTCCAGAATGCGAGCTGCCCGCATGGGTGGGGGCGGTGTTCCCCGCGGCGTAGCACGGCTGTCGCACCCCTCGTCTGGTGGCACATCGGAGGGCCTAATAGGATATAGCTACTCGTCTTTATGTCTATTTTAGATCCCATATCAACAAAAATATTATTTTTACGTGTTTATATTTTTATATAATTATTATTAATGTTTATCATTTATATAATAAATCATTGAGTTATTCAGAAAATGTACAAATTTTGTTAATAGCTAATTTTATATATATATATATATATATATATATATATATATATATATATATATATATATATATATATATGTATATATATTTGTGGCCAATTTAGCATGTAGGTTTGCTAAAATGCACCTCCAAATTATGCTAAGTTGCTCCATAGTTGCACCAAAATTGTTTCTTTTTGTCCCTTCAAGTTTACATTTTCACATTTTTGGCTAAATCTTTTTTTATACCTTTTGCCACATCCAGTTTTTACTATTGCAATTTCTACCCTCATCAAGTTTTTTTACACCTTTGGTCAATTTTTATACTTTGCGATATCCAGTTTTCTATTTTTCAATTATCGTTGGGTTTTTTCATACAAATGTAGTTTTTTTAAATCATTTGTTTTTATTTCTTTTTTTAGATTTTTTCGATTTTACAAATCCTTTTTCTTTTAATAGATTCGTTGTCCAAATTGTTTCCACGTATTCATTTTTCATTTTTTCTCCATAACCGCAGCAACGCGCGGCCTTCGTTCCTAGTTTTATACATAATCAAACAAACTATAAAAGTAAAAAATTATTCAAACACCTGAATCGTTAATATTTTTATTAGAGCAATTATGTATGAACAAAATTATTAATAATTACAAATAACATGTAAGAATTATTGACTAATATATTATATTTTATCTAAATTCATCTCTCTCAATATACAAACACACACGTACATAGATAAATAGAGCAGTATATGTTGATGATAAATGTTTGAATTCAAAACAAAAGGCATATATGTAAAGCTCAAATCACAATAAATAAGTGCGATTAATAGGATAAATAAATCACTGAGAGATACATGATTTACCTAACCGAATCAATTTATCACCAAGTCCAAGACTAACAATACATAGAATTGAAACCCCTACTTTAGGCATAAACTGCAAAAAGGTGTAGATATTCAAATATTAGAATTTATGGATATTTAAAAAATTTAATCCCTAAATAACAGCCTAACCAAAACCATGGTTGACATTACAAAGAAGTTTAATCCCTAGAAATTTCTTTTATCCTTTTGCTTCGTCTTAGGTTACAATAAAGCTGGATGATTATGCCAACATAAAGAGAAAAAAAAAAGTCCAAGAAGTTAGGATTTCAGACCATAAACAAGCAATAGATCCACTAATAATATACAACGCCTTGTTACCAAGATTATATCCACACCCTTGTACTTCATTTGTAAGAAAACACTACTAGAAAATGCATCTATAGGGATGAACCATATAGGGACGACATATGCCGTCGCAATAGAACACCCTATAGCGACGACAAGTCATTTCTATAGGGTCTTGAGTCAAAGTTTTACGTTTTAGGGTATAGCGACTACCGGTCGTCGCAATAGAGTCAGACGAAAAATGAAATATTTTCGCGGTTTTCTAAATACTTGTAGCGACGACTAATCGTCACAAAAAATAAGAAAATATGATATTTTTATTTTTTTTAATATTGTTTCTCTCATTTAACGAAACGACGTCGTATTGTGAGAGCTATACGGACGACATGTAGTCTCTATACAATATAATGTTTTATTTTTCTTTCGATTTTTATAATTTTTAAATGTCTTCTAATCCTTTGTTTTGCAGAATTATTTTGATCTTGATAGTTTTCGGAACGCACCACATCGGAATGGAATTGTACTTTGTACTTGGAATAGAGAGCGATCGTGCCAACGGTTACAAGCGACGAAAACACGAGTTGAAAAAACATTTTATTGAGCATGGAGGTTACGAGGATATTGAGAGGGCAAAGGAGTATCTCCCGCCTAGACAGACTCCCAGTTGTGGGGGAAGGTCATTGATAAATTGTTTACCACAGACAAGTACAAGATCCGGTTAGAAAAAAATAAAGGGAATAGACAACTACAACCGTATACAAGTTCTCATGGGACTGAATCATATGCACAAAAGCGATATAAAGAAGTAAGAATCTTTTTAAGTATTTGAGGAGTTATTCAAAATTCTATGGAACTTTATTAAATCTTGTTGCTAATTTATAAGTCCAAGCAACCGGTAAGAGTAGCCATATAGAAGGGTGGAGAAAAAGCCACTTCAAGGAAGGTCGTGGTTTGGTGAATAACCGTGCAGAAGCTGATTGGGTAAGTAAAATTTCTAGAAATATGTTTTAGTATGTTTTTATTTTGTGTAACATATTGATATGCAATATAGTGTAGAATGTCTATTTTTCTATTGAAAATCATTGCATATATTGAAATATGAGAATTTTTATTGTTATTATTTATAGGAAAACAAGTTTGTAATACCCCAAAATTTGTCCTTTTTTTTAAGCGCATTAATGCCAAAAGCACAATATGTGGTGTAGTATTTTATAATAACTCGGTATTGAAAAATCTCATATTTTGAAAACCATGTTTCTTTATAGAACAGATTGTCAAGTTTTAAAAACTTTTCTCATGACCTCGTGTCATGTCTTAAAAATTTGGTCCCAACATTAACCATTTAATTGTAAAAATGTTTATACAACTTTGGGGGTTACAACTTCATATCATACAACACCATAGAGAGCAAGTTAGGATACAAACCTCCATCTAAATCCTAATCTCCTCGGGTCATCTACTTGCTTCTATCTCTCATGTCTAGAACCCTGGGATACGTGGCATAAAATAAAATACGTAAGACAAAAATGTCTCGTGAGCTACATGGGTTTAGACACAAAACATTTATAAATATAACATATATCATTTTCAAATCCTTTGTAAACAAATCATAACATAGACTTGCTGTTAAAATCTTTATAACAGAAACATATCATTGTTTTTCTTTTAAAGCCTTTCATAAGAAGTTTGTCATTATAAAACTTTCATTACTTAAACTTGACTGGTATTCAAACACATTCGGATTTTTATACTTAGGGCCTTAATCACTCTTGGTGATACCCCAAGTCTATACTGAGATGGTAAGAACATAATCAAACCATCTCAGCATCTTATCACATGCTTTGACTGGTATCTCAACATGCTTTATTTTTATACTTAGGATAATCATGCTTGGTGATATCCCAAGTCTATACTAAGATGAAAAGAACAAAATCAGTCCATCCTAGCATCATGTGTTTTAGGACATCTACTTCGCGAAAGGGAAGATACCACCCCAGTAGATTCCTCTATATTCCCTTGTGGGAACATCATGGCCGGGCGAAAGTGGGTAACATACTAACTTGCATTGCTGCATTCATTCATATCTCAAATACCAGTCATTTAAAAACATAACATTACTTGACATCAAATTACTCGTTTGAAGTCACATTAAGGCTAATGTCAAAACATTCTTTCATAACTTTCATAGGCTAAACGCCAAAAACATACTTTCAAATCTTTATGGCTTGATGCCAAAACGTACCTTTCAAACATAGTATGCTTAATGCCAAAAACATAATTCATAACATTATTCGGCTTAATGTCAAATCCTACATTCAAAACGTAGAGGTTTAATTCCAAATCGTACTTTCAAAACATAGTGGCTTAATGCTAAATCATACTTTCAAAACATAGTTGCTTAATGCCAAATCATACTTTCAAAACACAGTGGCTTAATGCCAAATCATACTTTCAAAACATAGTGGCTTAATGCCAAATCATACTTTCAAAACATAGTTGCTTAATGCCAAATCATACTTTCAAAACATAGTGGCTTAATGCCAAATCATAGTTTCAAAACATAGTGGCTTAATGCCAAATCATACTTTCAAAACATAGTGTAAAACTTTCATATTCATGTCATAGGTAGATAAACTTGCATATCATTTCATATTTGGAAGTCACATAAAAACTATATAAACATTTAGCCATGTACCCCATAGTGGGAAAAAGTCACATGTACTCACCTTAGTAGCTAGGTACGTCTAGCTACACTAATCCACATAACTCTATCCTTTCGTTGCTTCCAACCGTCCTTCAATCTCTATTAATCTAATAGAAGATTAGAGCTATTAGACAACTAAAGATATAGTAATCGTCTAATCAATCTTGAACAGCTTCTAGTCATCATCTAGTTCTATTCCAATGTCCAAGTATGACTCTTAATGCATAATAACTATTTTGGAAAATTTTACACTTTTGTCCCGCTTGACAACTTACCAAAAGTTCATGCACACTTGTGTTTTACTCTTTGCTATACAACCCAACCATGTACCAATAGTGTCTAGAACATGTATCAAGTTGTATGGAACCTTTTAAACCACTTTTCGTTTTGACACTTTTTAACCGTTTTCTCATTTAGGCATCCTACTTTGCCTGATTGTGCTTTCTCGGCTTTTAACATGTAATTTTAGTAACTTTCATATTTTTACATCTTTATAAGCTTATTTTCAATGGTTATATGTCAAAACATCTTTCTTTTTACTAGTTTATGTCATTTCGGCAAAAATTCAACGAATAAAGTTTCTAAAAATATAAATCGTCAAAATCTTGGTATTTTTTTCCAAAAGTTACTAATATGTTTTCAACCTTTCACAAGTTTCCTCATGATTTCAACTTTTATGCTAATGCATTTAATTTAGACTAAAATAAAAGCTTTCACAAGTTTCCTCATGATTTCAACTTTTATGCTAATGCATTTAATTTAGACTAAAATAAAAGCTTTTAGTTTCATCTGCGACTCTTTTAGTCCATTTTTTTTTAGACATGACCAAAACATCTCATTTGTTGACTCAAACTTGGTTATTTCTTTATTATAGTCATATGTTCATCATACGGTATTATAATGTTCAAGTTTGATGTCATTTTCCAACTTTTCATTTTCATGTTTTAAACGCAACTTAATTGCCATTTTAACCAAATTTAGAATTTGGACCAAATATGAGAAATCACTCGTATGGATGTGCTTGAGCTATTTTCAACCATTTACAAGTTCAATTGTGTCATATCACATATCACAATATTCCCATTTGTTTATTTCGTCAAATTTGACAATTTACTAAAATGGTCTCATTTTAGTCATTCTTTATGTGGTGGAATTTAAGATTCCATTCCTTTCTTCAAATTCTCAAATCCAAGTCTTTTTTAACAAGTACCATTCAAAAATCCATTTATAAACCATTACCAATATAATTTCCATCGTATCATAGATCTTTTATATACCAAATTTGACATAAGCGTTAAACTTTCATTAACTTGAAAACCAAATCTGCCCAAGTTGTGAATCAACTCAAGTGTTCTTGATTCTTGAAACCATTATCATGTATGCATTCAATTATCCAAGCCAAAAAACTAAACTTTTAAACCATATGTATTCTTGAATCCATAAAGTTGCTAGAAACCAAAACCAACTTCAAATTTAACATGCATGAAGCAATTTCGATTTAACAAACTAGGTTCCAATAAATCAATCTTTACCTTTCATTTTCTTGTCCAAAAATCTGGAATCAGGTCGTGTTCTTGGCCAAAACCACAATCTTGTACCCTCCTCAAGAACTTTTCTGCTTTAATCCATGATTAGAACCACATATTAGCATCAATTTTTCGACATGCATTTAGAGTTCCCAAACCAGTTTCAAAAATCTGAACTTAGGCTTTAGACATACCTTCATCTTGGTCCCAATCAGAAAATCACAAGTTCTTGGCTAATTTTAGTGAAAATCGGACCAGGTGGGATCTTGCATGGTTACAATCGGCCGGTCGTCGGCCACCTGCATCGTCTACGGGCTGCTGTCTCACTATCCTTCTCTGATTCCAGGTTTACCCCATGCTTAGCTACTGTTGTTGCTTGATTTTCATCACTTCAGTCCCGATCAACCATCAACATTCACTACCCTTGAATGCTTTGAATTCATAAAGTGAAAAAAAATCATAAAACGAGCCCCAATTTCACATGCATCGCAGATTAACAACTCAAGAAACTAGGGTTCTAAAGGTTTATACATTTACCTTTGATTTTCTCTTCAAATATGAAAAATCAGAAGTTCTTGAGTTGTTTTCTTGAAGGAAATCGGGCCTACACTTCATCCCTACCACCAGCCACCGCCGGCGCTCTTCACCGACGTTTACAGTCGCCGGAAATCGGCGATGCGCCTGTGAATCGAGCAGCAGCGACGAGCTGCTGTTGTCCCCGACTCCATCGCACTCTTATCTCGCATCTGCTCTGTCTCTCACTCTCTCTTCATCGGTTTCTATCTCTCGATCACCGTCTGATACACACACTCGATCGAGATGTGTGTGTGCGATATTCTTTTCTTTCTCGGTCTTTTTTTTCTGATTTCTTTCTCTGGCTTACGCGACATAGGGAAGAGAGGAGGAGTCCACTGGTATTAGAAACCGTGGGATGGTTTTTACCTTGGCAAATGACAATAATGCCCTTCAGTCTTATGCCTTAGCAATATTCCAACTTTCCAAGCAATTGCACATACATTTTCCTGATTTTTCCAAGGTCATATCGTCTACATACGACATCGGGTTTGTACAAACTTTATACCGTTGGAAATTTGGGAACGATCTTTATATTTTCTCCTCACTGACTTAAAGCTAAATATGTCCATATTTTCTGATATTGACCCTTAAACATGGCCCTTTAGCCATTTTTATCACTTTTTGAACATATTTATACCGTCATAACTTCTTTGTTATAAGTCAAAATGTCCTGAATCGTTTTCCTATATTTTTGTTATCTCAAATATTACCAAAGTCTCCTTGAGGACGTTTTCTCAATTCCTTTTAGATTTTGAGATATTAATTTTTAACGATTGCTTAATAAAATTTTCACTTTTGGTCATTTATTCCCATTTTTCCTTTTAGGTCGCTAAAACCAAATTCTAATTAAGGTAATATCTTGTCATAGCTTAATAAAAGGTTTTAACCCATACATTTCCATGTTCTTACCTCTTTTGACCTTTTTGTCCCTTTCATACAACGTTTAAAGGTCAAATTATATCTTACACGCGTGAATAAATTTTTTTGGTTGTCAAAAAGTTGGTTATCCATTTTATAACAGTAATGATGTCGAATTTTAGATAAAAAAACTAATGTACGTTTTTTGTTTTGTTTAATGTAGAAAAAAATCCAAGCTGAGTACAAAACCATGTTAGACAAAGCTGATGGTGATGAGTCAATGGTTGATGAGGTTGAATGCCTTAGACGTGTACTTGGAGAAAGGCGTGGGCATACACGGGGAGTCGGTAGAAAAGTGAAGAATATCCCAACTTACCACGCACCGGGCCCTTCATCATCAATCCAAAACTTCAACCAAATGACTCAACAATTAACTCATTGAATGGCCACATAAGTCATTGAGAAGACTCACATAATCCGCAACCGTAAACTATACAGCATTCCACGCGAGTGTCCTCAGATCCCGATAATTCGAACTCCCTAGCAAGGGTAAATTTCACTTAAACTCTCTAAACCTATGACAGGATAAACTTCTATGACCGGTACCCCAAGCCCTCAAGTGTGACCAAAAGTCAAACTGGTCAAAAAGTTAACGGTCAAAGGTGAAAGTCAAAGTCACTGGTACCCCAAGCGCTAATAACTCCTCTGTTCAGCCAAAATCCTCTGAAAGCTCTTAATCCAATAAGTCATGGTCTTAAACCTTCCAAGGCCCTTCTAAATAATTCCTAGATCCGTAAAAATCCTAATTTTATCGTCCAATCATAGCAATACAAGCTCATGGACAAGATACATGTCTAGAATGGTCCAAAACTCAATAAAACAACCAAAGAGACTAAGAGAGCTTGGTTTACACTCCAAACCAAGCTAAAGGCTCCAAATGAGGACTCATAACAGGGCCGGCCCAATGGGCTGGGCAAGCGGGGCGACCGCCCCGGGCCCCCAAACACCAAAGAGCCCCCGATTTTTATTAGGTGTTTATAGTATAGGTCTATTTTTTTACTATTAGCCCAATATTTTTAAGCTAGGCCCAGTTGTGTCCAAGCCATTATCAGGAAGCGGGAGGGGAATACAGATGCGGATTAGCGGATACAACCTAACGTTTATGTTTTCCACATTAACGATGCTGCTCCCGTTTCCAAGGGAGATGATTGTTCACGGCTACTGACAACGCTATCGTCACACACGTCAAAAACAATTTATAACCCATTATTACTACGTAGATAGGGCAAGCGGGGTCGAGTCCACAGGGATTTAGTGGTTAATCTTTAAACAAGTTGTTGAATAAATGTTGATTGTGATGGAAATAATATTGAAATATTGATAATGACTTGAAATAGAGAAAGAATTACTTCCGGTTTAGTTATCAAAGATTAGATTCGCATGTTTTACTATAATGATTCCGATATAATTATTTTGACATAATTATAGTTTACTAACAATTAATATTAACGGATAAATACATAACATGTTGAGTCAATTATTTGTCTTTATCTAACAATTTTATTATACTAGGTACAAACAATGGTTTGACAATATTATATTTTGTCTTAATAATAGTAACATTATGACTTATTATCATATCTATTGGCACAAAGTATATTAATCGATTATTCGTCTTAACTCTTTATTTAAATGAGGTAGGCACGAACAATAAATTGATAATACGATGTCTTGAAAATAAGATAACACGTAGAAGTAAACACAAATGATTTACTAATTGCATTCCAACGATATGAGAGTTTTAATAGTTACAATATCAAAACATTTGTTCGGAATCAAAGTAAAAACATGTTACACTAAAGGTATGATAACATTACCGGAAGTAATCTGAAGAGATTAGCCTTCCATTCGGTTGCTGATCTTGGAGATAGTCTTGGCGTTCCTTGACATGTTGCTTGGTACTTTTAACGTTTCGACTTATCTAAAAAAACTATAAGAATTACCACCAAAATAGAGAATTTATCAGTTCTAAACAACTAACTAAAAGAGAATTCGAGATGTTGCATCTGATTTGGAGTTTTGGAGTGTTGTTGTGTAAATTGGTGTGTCAAAACGTTCATAGAAGGCATCTATTTATAGTTGTTGATCTTCAGTGCTCGCGTCGCGACCAAGGGTCCGTCGCGTCGCGAGGGTGCGGCTTAGTGCTGCTTTTGTCGGCCATTTGTCTGGTCAGTGCGTCTTGTTGGTACTCTCGCGATCGAAAGAGGTTGATGTCGCATCCTTGTCTTCGCGTCGCGACCTATGGGCCTGTCGCGTCGCGATTGTTGTAGGCTGGTGAATTCTTTGTGTTTTGCTCTTCGGTTCGTGGTATAACTTCCTCGGGGTTGGTTGTTTCTCAGAGTTAATTGTTTCTTGATTCCTTCTTCTTTTCAGTACTTTCATGATGATTTTTTAGTCTAAATCGGATTTTGTTTATGTTGCCATTCGTGTTCCTGAAATAAAGCCATAAAAGTTAGCGCACAAATCCCTCGTGTTTTCCTCACACCAGCATCTCCGGAGAACTCTGTTCAAGTTAAAAATGAATCGTAATTCATGTTTAACCACCTGTTAATATAAGCATGTTTTGATGTTGAGCTTATCAGGATTTCCTATGGTTGATACCATAGTTCTGGCAGATTTTTATCTGCAACACAGCAGTGGGCCATGATGTGCAGTGTATGAATAAATGAGATATTCTCTCTTTGGCTTGCAATTTAGTAAGGATGTCTGGGGACTAAAGACAAATTAATCATAATTCTTTTGAGAGAATAATGATATTATAATAGGTTTTCCCCGTGATTTGTGAGATGTTTTTCATACGAAAACAAATGGCTGGCTTGGGCTAGTGATGACCCGACAGTAGACCTATTATCACCGCCAGACTTTTGGGAGTCTGTGGTGTGCATCAGGAGCTGCCGTTTGGAAAGTGAGCTTTTGCCTGAATGTTATGAAAACATGCATTCTTATTTGAAATGTTATTTATTCGGTTAACAGATGAGGTAGGTTAGACGGGTCTGTCTGAACCATATCTGTTGTAAAGAAGCAATTTGCATGTTTTAAGGAAATTCTTGACTTCCTTCGTGTTGCAAGAAAAGAGGGTTTTCTTGTGTTTCTGAGAGTCTTTATGTGATAAAAACGGTCTTTTAAACCAGTGTTTTATTGTAAAAATAAAGCACTATCAGCTACCGAGTACGGAGATCGAAGGGACGCTGGACGCAAAAGAGACTGCAAGACATCAATCTCCTCATTCCTCAACAGTCTTTTTTACCGTTCATGATTCACAGTCATCGTATAAGGACGCAAAAGAGGACTGCGATTTCAATTCTTGCTTCTTGCCTTCTTAATTCTACGATTTCAATTCTTGTACTTGTTGGCCACCTTCACGATTCTAATTTCTGAGTTCTTATGATTCTGAAGATTGAAGTTCGGTTCAACAATCACGATAACACGCTTCCAGGTTTGTTTAATTCTTGCTCCTCAATCGATTTCACAGATTAAATGATTAATTCTTGCTCCTCAATCGATTTCACAGATTAATTTCTGACGATTCTATTATTCTATTTCATTCCTCAATTGATTTCCTTCACTATTCTCTTTTTGATCTTTCACTTCAATGAACAGATGAATATTTGTTGTTTCTGTTCTTATTAAGTTAGGTTATAGAGGGTTTGACTTTTGAAAACGAAACACTGTACGGTTTCAAAGTCAACTTTTCTTGATTAGTTAGAAATTTTTTAAAATGTTTCTTGTGATTATAAAGTAGGAACATCTCACGTCTTTGTGACTTGTTCACTACCTGCTCTCATACCTTCTAGATTATGTTGAATCAAATTCTGAGATGATGCTTTTAAGTTTATTTAATCCTAATTTTTGCTGTTTAAACAATAAGCTTTTAAACAATAAGCTTTTATTTCCTATATGGAATGTTAAAAAGCATCGTATTACTGAATTTGGGGCTGTTAACCATTACAGAAACAAAACTAAAAAAGAGAACCAAAATAACCTTTGATGTAATGATCTCAGTAGCGGTAAGTTTGGCAAGTTTGGTCATATAAGAGGGGTCGACTTCTAATTCTTCCAGGGCACTAATTGCAATTGACATTATTTGAAATACACCAGCAATATTCCCAAACCTCTGCCAATAACACAAGAAAAAAGTTAGTCAATTTTTGTTCTGATTACATGTGTAATTTGATTTTCAATTTCTTATTTCTGTTTTGTTATTCACGTTTCTACTTCAGATTGGCAATCAAGATTCTGAAGTTTGAAAATTATTTGCATAATTTGGAACGTGCGACTTGGCAGATTTCACATATTAACCTGTTGCTACAGCCTCTTTCTGGATTAATATGTTATTCTAAAGGGTATGTATGTTGATTTTTTTTACGGATAAATTTGTTATTCTTTGCAATCCCTTCTGGTTTCTGATATGCATTTCGCCTTTTTATTTGTAGGGCTTAATAGATACAGTTTCAAAATTCATATTTGTTATTTGCAATCCCTGCTATTGTATTTATTTTCCAAATTAATAAAAAATTACGGAGGTACCGCACTCTTTTATTATAAAAAAAGTTTATCGCTAGAGGCCCAATTTTATATTTCGCCCTGGCCCCCAAATCGGCTTGAGACGGCCCTGACTCATAGGCATAAAGTTCTGAACTTTATCTTTTCCAACAATGGACAACACCAAAAAGGGAACATTACTCCATTTTAATCGATAAAATCTCACTTAAATCACAGGAAAAACCAAAAAATACATGAAGGTGGAAAATTTACTCACACTGATCCAGAAACAATGAGCTTTAGTTGATTTCCACTTGAAAAATGCCTTTTAGCATCCTCTAGAATCATCATGACTTCAGAAATTGCATTGAAGATAGTCCGTACGAACAACGGGAGAGAGAGATGGTTAGATTTATTTTTTTAATTGTTTTAATAAATAATATATTAAAATAAAAATAAAATTAAAATTAAAAAGTATAAATTGGTCGAAATACCATAAATTGAACTTTCAAAATATTGAAATTGAAAATTTTATATAAAATGCGAAATAACTTAAAAATCCCTGTTTCAACAAAACTTAATTGGTAGAATTTGAAAGACCACAAACATGATTCTCAAACGTGGAAATTGAAATATTCATCGGTCCAATTCATAAATTTGCAAAAAAATAAAAAAAAAAAAATAATAATAATAATAATAATAATAATAATAATGACCCTAGCTATCTCAATAAAAGTTTTGCAGATTCACCCTATTTTTGCAAAAGCTCGCAAATTTATTCACGTGTGTATATATTGTACCAAGAATTAAAAAGTTTGTAGATATACACTTGTATGTTGATCATAAATGATAACAGATTTAAATTTGGAAATAAGCAAGTATGCATTAGCTAATTAATTTGAAGGCGGGGGTGTATACACGTGTAGACTTGGATCATCACATTTCTATTGTTGATTGAGCTGGTTTCATGGGCATCGGTGACCTCTCTCAACCAATGAAGCCGTCTTCTTAAGATGTGAGTTACCATACGTAATCTCCTCATCGTTGACAGTAAAGTTTGGATCCAAGAACATCAGCAAGAAATGGAAATGAGAAAGTTAATTTTAGTTTCAGTGACACTGGTTTGGTGTTTAGGGGGGGTTGTTGAGGGCTTCACATATGACGATAAAGAGGTTGAAACGGAGGAGGGGAAGTCGGTTATGTTCGAAAGGTGGAGGAGCCACCACAAGATGGAGAGTATAAGCGCCGAAGACAAAATGAAGCAGTTCAAAGCCTTTAAGCACAACCTCGAAATTGTTCACTCGACAAACAAGGCGAACAAGCCATATAAGTTAGAGTTGAACCGTTTTGCCGGGATGCATCACGCAGAGTTCAAGAGCATGTATACTGGATTGAAGGCTGCTGCCCGTCCCACGATAAAGGCAGCAAAGAAAGTTATCACTATGGAGGAGTGGCCTTATGATTTCAAGTATCGTAATGTTAGTGCCAGTGATATCCCTCCCTCTGTTGACTGGAGAACAAAAGGTGTCGTCACCCCTGTCAAGCAACAAGCAGAATGTGGTAATTAACATTAACCTACAGGAAGTTATTTTTTCTTTTCCATTCTGAATTCTGATCTCCTTACTTTTTGAAGTAATCGAATTTGTAATATTACAGGAAGTTGCTATGCGTTTGCAGCATGTGATACAATCGAAAGTTTACACGCGATCGAAACCAAGCAGCTAGTAGAATTATCACCAAAGGAGATTGTCGATTGCAGTAAATGTGCCGGATGCGATGGAGGGATAATGAGCGATGCCTTCGGGTACGTCGCAGATAATAATGGTCTAACTACAGAGAAGAACTACCCTTACAAACCTGTGGCTGAGGCTTGCACCGTCAAAAAGGTTCCGTACGACGGATCTTTATTTCAAATACATCGGGTTAATTATATATCTCATCATATATATATCAGCCTCACAACTTTTTGAATACCAGGAGAACGATATTGTCGTCAAAATTCGTGGATTTGAGCAGGTGCCTCTTAATAATGAGCAGGCTCTTCTGGCATCAGTTGCAAACCAGCCTGTACAAGTAGCTGTGGCTGTCGAAGAAGCTTTTATGATGTATCAACAGGTAATTCAACTCACATTCATAGTATTATTCGATTTTGAATTTCTTCGAGTCCCTTAGCCATCTTTTACCATCAAAAGGTGTTTAATAATACGGCTTAACAGGGAGTTATGACGGCACCGTGTGGAAAAGAGATTGCCCACGGAGTAATAGCAGTTGGATACGATACGGCGCCTGATGGAACCCCGTACTGGATAATAAAGAACTCATGGGGCGCCGATTGGGGAGAGAAAGGATACATCAGAATGCTACGTGGAATTCCTGACAAAGAGGGGTACTGCGGGATGCATGTGGCATCTCACATTCCTCTTACTGAAGCATGTAGTAAAGAACTTCCGCCAGGCGGGGATCCGGTTATAAAAAGTAGTAGAGATCTCTAGATCAACAACTGATCATGATTCTCCGTTACTATCGATTGCAACCTTAATCGTAAATTTTCTTTTAATTTTGTAATATCTATGGAATTCAATAAAAAAAATTTTATAACCATCAATGTGGGCAAATTAAAGCTATTCTTAGACCCTAGGGATGAGTTCTTGGATCATGGACCGTCGAACCCGACCGAACCAAATCGAGGCCCGGATCCACCCGGGCCTCTTAATACGTAATAGTGTGTGTTTCCGGCATTTGGACACTTTCGGTTATTCGGTTACTCAGTTCCGGTTTCCTGGACCGACCCCGACCTCCTAATATATATATATATATATATATATATATATATATATATATATATATATATATATATATATATATATATATATATATATATATATATATATATATATATATATATATATATATATATATATATATATATATATATAGTTAGTATTAAATACATTTGGTAAGTTTGGTGTGAATGTAGGACCAATTTTGGACCATTAGATCAAAAAATGGAGGGTTATAATCAACAATGGCATGATGGTAATTAAAATGAAAAAATTAATTAGTTTCTATTTTAAAACAGCCAGAAGGGTAAATCAAACTTTTTGGTTTTAATTAAGTGGCGTATTTTAAGGATGTTAGAAAGTTGCGTGTTTTAATGATGTCAGTTACGTACCCTTTTAATTTTGTAATATCTATGGAATTCAATAAAAAAATTTTTATAACCATCAATGTGGGCAAATTAAAGCTATTCTTAGACCCTAGGGATGAGTTCTTGGATCATGGACCGTCGAACCCGACCGAACCAAATCGAGGCCCGGATCCACCCGGGCCTCTTAATACGTAATAGTGTGTGTTTCCCGCATTTGGACACTTTCGGTTATTCGGTTACTCAGTTCCGGTTTCCTGGACTGACCCAGACCTCCTAATACGTATAATATATATATATATATATATATATATATATATATATATATATATATATATATATATATATATATATATATATATATATATATATATATATATATATATATATATATATATATATATATATATATAGTATTAAATACATTTGGTAAGTATGATGTGAATGTAGGACCAATTTTGGACCATTAGATCAAAAAAATGGAGGGTTATGATCAACTATGGCATGATGATAATTAAAATGAAAAAATTAATTAGTTTCTATTTTAAAACAGCCAGAAGGGTAAATCAAACTTTTTGGTTTTAATTAAGTGACATATTTTAAGGATGTTAGGAAGTTGCGTGTTTTAAAGATGTCAGTTACGTACCCACAGACTACCGTTTTCAAAAGAATACACTCTCATTCTCAGAGAATGCTCAGTTACGTACCCACAGACTACCGTTCTTTTGTACAGTTGTTATCTTTTCCTATTATCTGAGAATGCTATTTTTTGTTATTCTCCGAGAATTCTAAGTAGAAAAGAATGTACAGTTTGCGTATTTTTAGTTTGGCCTTTTGACACATTTATTCTTGAAGAATGTAGTTAATATTATACCCTTTTTTGCATATTTTTCGAGAATCTAGTATATTTTGTACATTTTTTTCAAAATAACTATGAAGTTTGGTGTGATTATACACTCATTCTCAAACAATACAGTAATTATATATGTTTACAGAAGGCTCTCAAAGAATACAGTAATTATATATGTTTACAGAGGGATGAGAACTGCTATGTGGAAAGCCCCATTCTCTGAGAATACCCCATTCTCTGAGAATACTCCATTCAAGCGATAGATCTATATTCGCGAATCAATTCGTTGTTACTTGGATGTTTGATCTGGTGTCAAAGATCTTACACTCTATGAACTGGTCAGTAAAACCAAAAGACATGAACACAAATTCCACATACCAAATTCCTTACCTAGTGTTAAATCATAGGATATTATGGATTCAAAACTCGGTTTCAAGCGATATTTGGTTGTTGCTTATGCAAATAGACGATGAATTTCTAGAAATTGGGGAAGAACACTAATGGTGTTCTTGAGAAACGTGAACCAAAATTGACGCAAACTCCATTTGATCTTCAATTCCCCGTTGGTCAATTTTTGAAATTGTGTTTGAGATTTGAATGGATAACGAAGGGAGAAAGGTAGACGATTACGAAGGGGATAGTACAGATTGAAATCAATTGACCAAGGTTGCCTTCTGACACGCCTAGGTCGTCGTGCGGTCAAAAATAAAGAAAAACCTAACACACACTAGTACAGTGGTAGTCAGGGTCGATCCGCAGGAGCTTTGTGGTTAGACTAAATGATAGATTACCAACTAGTAATGTCACGCTACAGTCAGAGGATTTAGTTTCTAACTGCTGACAACGCTATCGTCACACGCGTCAAAAACAATTTATAACCCACTTTTACTACGTAGATAGGGCAAGCGGGGTCGAGTCCAAGGATTTAGTGGTTAACTTTTAATGAGTTGTAAAGTAAATATTGACGGTGATGGTAAAAAATTATTGAGATTGTAACTTGTGAATAGAGAAGAATTACTTCCGGTTTAGTTATCAACAATTAGTTTCGCATGTTTTACTATAATGATTCCGATATAATTACTTTGACATAATTACAGTTTACTAACAATTACTATTACATGGGTAAATACATAATATGTTGAGTCAATTATTTGTCTTTGTCTAACAATTGAGTAGATTAGGTACAAACAATGGTTTGGCAATATTATGTTTTATCTAGATGATAGTAACGTTATAACTTATTAACATATTACTTGAGCACAAAGTATATTAACCGATTATCCGTCTTAGTTCGTTATTTAGATGAAATAGGCACGAATAATATGTTGGTAATACTATGTCTTGAGAATATGATAGCAAGTAGAAGTAGACACAAATGATTCACTAGTTGTATTCAAAGATAGGAGAGTTTAATAATTACAACAGTAAAACATTCGTTCGGAATCAAAGTAAAAACATGTTATACTAAAGGTAAGATAACATTACCGGAAGTAATCTGAAGAGATTAGCCTTCCATTCGAGTGATGATCGTGCAGATGGTCTTGGTGTTCCTCGGCATGTAACTTGGAGCGTTTATCCTTCGGATTATCTTGAATTACTATTAGAATTACAACCGAGATAGATGATATATCGGTTCTAGACAACTAACTAAGATATATTTTGAACTATTACAACTAATTGGAGTAATCTTCTGAGAATTGGAGTGAATTGAAGTAAATTGGTGTCCAAATCCGTGCTTGGAAGGCGTCTATTTATAGTTCCTGAACACAGTGCTCGCGTCGCGACCAAAGGCCCCGTCGCGTCGCGAGGGTGCGGCCTGGTGCTACTTTTGTCGGCCACTGGTCTGGCTAGTGCGTTTGTTGGTAGTCTCGCGATCAAGAAGTTGGTATTGTCGCGTCCTATGTCTTCGCGTCGCGACCATAGCCTCCGTCGCGGCGCGAGTGCTGTAGAATTTTGGTCTTCTGTCTTGCTTCTTCTTCACGTCGCGACACATGGTCTTCAAGTCGCGAGTGCTGTATTTTTTATGCGTTTTTCGTCTTTTTATTCTTCGGTTTTGAGCATCACTTCCTCGGGTTTGGTTTCTTATCAGATTTTCTTGGGTCTTGTTCCTGAAATAAAGCCATAAATGTTAACACACAAATCCCTCTTGTTTTCCTCACACCAGCAGCTCCGGAGAACTCTGTTCAAGTTAAACATGAATCGTAATTCATGTTTAGCCACCTGTTAATATAAGCTTGTTTTGATGTTGAGCTTATCAGGATTTCCTAAGGTAAATACCATAGTTCTGGCAGATTTGCATCTGCAACACAGCAGTGGGCCGTGATGTGCAGTGTATGAATAGATGAGATATTCTCTCGTTAGCTTGCAATTTTTGTGAGGATGTTTGGGGATGAAAGACAAATTAATCATAATTCTTTAGAGAAAATTAATGATATCTTAATAGGCTTTTCCCCGTGAATTGTGAGATGTTTTCTATGCGAAAACAAATGGCTGGCTTGGGCTAGTGTTGACCCGACAGTAGATCTATTATCACCGCCTGACTTTTGGGAGTCTGTGGTGTGCATCAGGAGCTGCCGTTGGAATGTGAGCTTTTGCCTTGATGTTGAGAAAACATGCATTCTTATATGAAATGTGATTTATTTGTTTAACTGACGAGGTAGGTTAGACGGGTCTGTCTGAACCATATCTGTTATAGATAAGCATTTTGCATGTTTTAAGGCGGTTTTTTTAGTTCTTTTGTTTTGCACAAAAATATCGTTTTCATGTGCCTCTGAGTGTCTTTATGCGATAAAACAGTCTTTAAATGATAATGTTTTATTGTAAAAATAAAACACTATCAAAATACTACACACTTGAGGTTTGCTTGTCCTCAAGCAAAATGAAATTTTTCGCATTTGATTTCTTTTTTTTTGGAAAATTTTATTTATTTATTTATTTATTTATTTATTTATTTATTTTAACATCGGGATCATTTGATACGTTGGGCGCTGAACTGACTGCCAGCATGTTAAATCACCTTCTGTAATGTAATCAATCAACAAAAACAAACGTCATTCTAAACAATCATAAAATAAATTAAAGAAAATTCACAGCATGCGATAATTAAAATTCACACCAGACAGTAATTAAAACACACAACTGTATTTAAAGTTCACACTAACTAAACAAATAAAGACTCACTCATCCTCATCATCGTAATGAGTGCCCGATGGCCCCGCCTCATCCTCCTGCGGATAGCTACCCCTGTACCAATCAGGTACAGGTGGAACGGTACCTGGATATGGATACTGTGGCTGAAATCCCTGATGCCTGAAAAAGTCAGTCATAGAGTCAGCCATCCACTGATGCTGAACTTGATTGGCCAGGTGCCAATCCTGCATCTGTTGGTACTGGGTCTGGCTCTCTAGATGCCATGACTGCATCTGCTGGTAAATGGTCCCGAGGTTAATCTCGGGCTCTGGGTCCTGTGGTGGTACAGGAGATCTCTGGCGCTGGCGCTGTCGGCGCCTGGGAGGTGGCGGTCGTGCTTGAGCAGCCTCGGGTGCCTGCTCCTCCTGATCTGGCTCAGCTAACACAAATACTCCTGGTGGACCTGCCTGTCGGATCACCCTCATGGACTCCAAATACTGGCGTCCGATGGCTCTAGGCTCAGTCGGGGTCATGTCTGGTGGTGCTACGACACCATATGACTAGGCCAGTCGCGTGATCAGATGACCACCGCAGAGGGGGCTAGAAGATCGGGCCCCTGTGGCCTTGCGGGCCAAGAAGAATGCCAGTGAGTACGGGAGGTTGCAGTGCCTCCCTGGTGTCAAAAGACACCACAGATAGAAGAGATCTGCAGCTGGAACCTTCTCGCTGCCCCTGCGTTGATTGACGGAGGTAGCGACAAGTCGGTGTAATACCCTATGGATCGGAGAGCGGATCGCACTCTCTACTGCAGTCTCGGGAAGATATAAAGTGTCGGCTATCTCTCCCCAAAAGTCGGTGTGGATCAGTTCTTCAGGTGGGCTGGTGAGGCATTGAGCTAGGTACTCTCTGAATGCTAGTGTGCGAGAGTCACCATGTGGATAGAGACCCAGTCTCCATCCCAGCTCAACAATACTGCACTGCCTAGGTTCCCCTCCAAGTCGGAAGGAAAGACCCGTGCGTACGAACATGTCCTGCTCGGTCGGATCAAAGGTAACCGTGGAGAAAAACTCTAGCATCAGCTCTTTGTAGCTGTGCTCTCGGATCTGGAATAAGTTTCTCCACGCGTAACTGGTATATGATCCATCTGTCTTGACCAAATATTGGTCAAGTGCTGCAGTGATCCCAATAGTATTGGCAAAATTCCAGTCCAATACTAAAGCTGGCTCGACATCTCTTCTTCTGTATCTTTCCAAATTCGCCTCGTATAGATTTATCCTGGCCGTGGGAATGGTATTTGGAAATCGCAACCATGGATGTGTAGCGAGATTATCCCTTTGTGCGGTTTGTTGGCTTTGTTCCCTTCTGCGGGCCATATCTGCAAATTTCTAGTTCATATAATTCATCAATCTAGTTTAAGAAGCAAGAAAAACAGTAAAAACGAACAAAATTTTCAGCCTCTGCCCAGCCTTCGCGTCCTGGTCGCATCCAGCCTCAAGTCGCGAGGGTTGTCCTCGTCGCGGTCGCGAGCGGCGGTCGGACCGACGGGATCGCTATTTTCTCCTGTTTGGCTCGGTTTCAACTCAATGTATTAAGTCACAAATGTTCCTAAGTGCTATATCTAACTTGTATAGGCATCAATTTCATGAAATAACAACATTCAAAGCAACCCGATCGGAAACCTCGGTTTCGGCCGTATTTCTTGCGATTCGCTATGATTTGACATGTAAAAACTTCAATCAAGAGTAAAGGAAGGATACACGTACCTTAGATGATGAATTACACGAGAAAAATTGAAGAAAATCGGTGGTTTTGCTCGAGAATCGCTCGGCCGTGAGAGAGATCGCGAGAGGAAAGAGAGGGTGAAAAAATGGCGGCTGTTAGGGTTAACAATATATACCTGATGACGCTCCTTCGCGACGGAGGGCATGGTCGCGACGGAGGTAGTCGTCGCGGCGCGAAGACTTGGGTTTCTGGATTTCCTGAATCGCGATTTACCTGTTCTCGCGGTCGCGAGGAATTTTTGTCTCGTCGCGAGGGGTCTTCAGAGGGCTATTTTTTTCATTTTTAAACTTTGTTTTTATCCCCTCTTTTTACCTGTATGTCCGTATATTTTATACACACAAATTTTTATGTTTTTTATGTTTTTATAAAATAAAACACACTAAAATAAATAATTAAACACACTAAAAACAAATAATTAAACACACTACACACTTATGCTTTGCATAAGTGTAAATGAGGGCTTGCAGTGAACATACCCACAAGGTTCTCGGGTTGCCTCCCGAAAAGCGCTAAGTTTAACGTCTTCAGTCGGACGCAGTGCCTTATACTCAATTGGTTAGATCTTTTGGATTTGTTAAAGCAATTTTATCAAAAACTACTTTTGAATTATCTACCAATTGAATATAAGGTTTTAACCGTTGTCCATTTACTTTAAACGGTTCTCCTCCTTTTTCTGGTTTAATTTCTATTGCACCATGTAGTGCAACATCTGTTATGACATACGGACCAGTCCATTTGCTTTTCAATTTTCTAGCAAAGAGTTTGAGACGTGAATCAAATAACCATACCAATTGTCCTTTATGAAATTGTTTTCGGACAATGTGGCGGTCATGAAAGTCTTTTGTTTTTTCTTTATAAATTTTTGAACTCTCATATGCCTCTTTCCTTATTTCCTCTAGTTCTGATAACTGTAATTTCCTTTCTTCACCTGCATCAGTTAAATTGACATTAGCGTTTTTGACTGCCCACATGGCACGATGCTCGATCTCTACAGGTAAATGGCATGGCTTGCCATACACGAGTCTATACGGGGACATTCCAATGGGTGTTTTATACGCCGTCCGATAGGCCCATAAGGCATCATCTAATCGAATGGACCAGTCCTTTCGGTCTGGTCTGACTGTCTTTTCTAGAATTCTTTTAATTTCTCGATTAGACACCTCTGCTTGTCCACTCGTCTGTGGATGATATGGTGTACCAATTTTGTGGGTAACACCATAGTGTTTTAACACTTTTGCAAAATGTCTATTTTTGAAATGAGAACCCCCGTCACTTATGATGGTTCGAGGGATTCCGTGTCTAGAGAAAATGTTCTTTTTGACAAATTTGCATACGACACTGTGGTCGTTTGTTCTGGTGGCTTCAGCTTCCACCCATTTGGACACGTAATCAACAGCTAATAGAATGTACAAATTTCCAAATGATGTGGGAAATGGTCCCATGAAGTCAATGCCCCAAACGTCAAAAATTTCAACAATTAATATCGGGGATATGGGCATCATGTCTCGCCTTGAGATCCCCCCCATCTTTTGACATCTATCACATGCTTTAACATAAGTGTAAGCATCTTTAAATAAAGAGGGTCAGAAAAAACCACTTTGGAGAACTCGGTGCCCAGTCTTTTTGGCACTGAAATGTCCTCCGCAAGCATATGAGTGACAGTGACGGAGAATGTCCGTCTGTTCATCGTCTGGCACACATCTCCTTATAACCTGGTCTGCTCCTATTTTGAACAGGTCTGGATCCTCCCATAAATATTGCTTGGTTTGGGAGAAAAAGTATCTCTTTTGTTGAGTGGTCCAGTGTGGCGGTGTTTTTCCTGTTACAAAATAGTTAACCAGATTAGCAAACCATGGTAATTTCTGCACAGAAAACAGTTGTTCATCAGGAAAATCTTCTCGTATTGTTTCTCCTTGAATTTCATCGGTTTGGATTCTGGAGAGGTGATCAGCCACCACATTCTTAGATCCCGTTTTATCTCGGATCTCTATGTCGAACTCTTGCAACAAAAGTACCCACCGAATGAGTCGTGGTTTTGTTTCCTTCTTTTCCATCAGATGGTGGATGGCACTGTGATCGGTGTACAAGATAACTTTAGATCCCAAATGTAAGATCTAAATTTATCCAAAGCGTACACAACCGCCAAAAGTTCCTTTTCAGTGGTGGTATAATTGAGCTGTGCTTCGGAAAATGTTTTGCTCGAATAGCAAATGACCACTGGTTTCTTGTCCACTCTTTGTCCCAATACCGCTCCTACAACATAATCGCTAGCATCACACATTATCTCAAAAGGAAGAAGCCAATTAGGTGCTTGCAAAATTGGTGCTTCGGTTAATTTATGTTTAAGAATGGTGAATGCTTCTTGACAATCGTTATCAAAGACAAATGGTGCGTCTTTTAATAACAACTTGCACAGTGGCTTAGAAATGGTACTAAAATCTTTAGTGAATCGTCGGTAAAATCCGGCATGTCCAAGAAAGGATCGGATGCCTTTTACCGAACTTGGTGGGGGAAGGGTGGAAATGATTTGTACTTTGGCTCTGTCGACTTCAAAACCGCGTTCTGAAACAACATGCCCAAGTACAATTCCTTCCTTGACCATGAAATGGCTCTTCTCCCAGCTTAAAATTAAATTAGATTCTGTGCATCTTTTTAGTACATTTTCTAACTGTTTTAAACAATTTTCAAAAGAGGACCCAAATATCGAAAAATCATCCATGAAAATTTCTAGTGACTCTCCCACCATATCAGAAAATATAGCCATCATGCAACGTTGGAACGTGGTGGGAGCGTTACATAATCCAAATGGCATCCTTCGGAATGCGAAGGTGCCATAGGGACAAGTAAACATTGTTTTAGCCTGATCCTCGGGATGGATGGCAATTTGGTTGTATCCCGAGTATCCATCTAAAAAACAGTAGAATTTCTTCCCAGATAGTTTTTCGACTATTTGGTCTATGAATGGAAGTGGGAAATGATCCTTTGATGTTGCAGCATTCAACTTGCAGTAGTCGATGCAAACTCTCCATCCTGTGATTGGTCTGGTGGTCATCTTTTCTCCATCTTCTGTTTCGACCACTGTGATTCCTGATTTCTTAGGCACTGTTTGGGTTGGACTTACCCAATCGCTGTCGGATATTGGGTAAATAATGCCGGCGTCCAACCATTTGAGTACCTCCTTCTTGACTACTTCTCTGAGGTTTGGGTTCAACCGTCTTTGTGTTTCCCGGGATGGTTTCGTCCCATCTTCAGTAATGATTCTGTGCATACACGTGGCTGGACTTATCCCCTTCAGATATGCTATTGTCCATCCAATAGCTTCCTTGTATTTCACCAACACTTCTAACAAAGTTTCCTCTTGAGCACGTGTTAAATCAGCAAAAATTATTACAGGTAGAGTTTTGTTAGGCCCCAAGAATGAATATTTCAAATGTTTTGGTAACGTTTTCAATTCTAACACCGGTGGTACTTCAAAAGATGATTTTAACGGTGCTGAAAAGTTTGTGGGTAATTTTTCCACTTGTGGGATCCATGGTGTTTTCCATTGCTGTGCTTGAAAAACCTCTTCCATCATATGCACCTCTTTTGTGTCCCTGTCCTCAATCCTGCTATTGTTAAGAAAATTTTCCAATTCATCAGATCTTAAGATGGTTGGTGTAGCTTGATGCACTAAGTCATCAACTACATCAACTTGATAACACTCATGTTCCGTTGATGAATTATTAAATGTATTAAAAACATTTAATCGGAGTTTTCTATTCCCAAAGGTGATATCCATTGCTCATGTTCTACAATTAATTTGGGCGTTTGTTGTTGCCAAAAATGGTCATCCCAAAATAATTGAAGCCTGACTTTCCTTATAGGTATGTTCAGTATCAAGCACTAAAAAGTCAACTGGATAGTAAAATTCATCCACTTTGATTATAACATCGGTCAACATTCCTCTTGGGATTTTTGTGGATTTGTCAGCAAGTTGTAAAATGATATCAGTATGTTCCAAATTGCCTAGTTCATACTGATCAAACAAATTCCCTGGAAGAATGTTGACACTTGCTCCAAGATCTAACAGTGCTTTTTTATGTTTATGTTACCCACGGTGACAGAGATTAAAGGTGCTCCTGGATCTTTAAGCTTAGGAGGAAGAGAGTTGGAGACTATAGAACTTGCATGTTCTGTTAAGTCTACTTTCTTTGGGAGACGCGATTTTAATTTTCTTTTCTGAATGCATAAATCTTTCAGAAATTTCGCGTATGAGGGGACTTCTCTGATTAATTTGACTAATGGAATGTTTATTTTGACTTGGGAAAAGACTTCCCACATGTCTTCCGATTTAGTTCGTTTTGTGTCTTTAGAAGTCGATGGTTCAAGGGCTGAAGGATATGGTGCGATGTTATTTTGTTCAATTTCTATTTCTTTTAAAATTTTTTCTAATTCTTCTTTTTCATTGTATATTTCTTCGGTATCACTTTCCTCTTCTAGAATTGGGTTGGGAAGAGAACTTACCTGATTGTTGACTGTCTTCCCGCTTCTTAGAGTGATGACTTGGTTGACTTGATGTTCTTTTCCCGGCCTTTGACTGTGAGATGGATTCACAGTTGTGTTGCTTGGGAATTTTCCTTCTTCTCTTTTCCCGAGTTGTTCCGCCAGCTGAGCGATTTGTTTCTCCATGGCTGCGATCGTTTTGGTGTTAGTGTCGGTCTTCTGGTATGTTTGGGTGATGAATTCCATAATCTTGTCTAGTTTTGTTCCTTCATTTTCTGGTTCCTTTCTACTTGAGCTTCCTTCTCTTCTGTTGTGGTTGGGTTGAAATGTCCGTTGTTGACTTTGATGCTGGTTTTGGTATGGTCCTCTTTGATTGTTGTTATTAAAATTTCCCTGATGGTTATTGTTGTGAAAATTCCCCTGGTTGTTGGGTCTGAAGGATCTTTGTGGATTATGGTATTGACCATATCCACTTAAATGGTTGAGTTCTTCATGGGTCTTCGTGCAATTATGCGCATTGTGTCCGGTGTTTCCACAATTTGCACACGGTTTTTGTCCCTGTAAAATATTAACACCTTTCTCTTTTCCAAGACTTGTAAGCAATAAGTCAACCTTTTTGCTTAAAGCCATGATATCAGATTTTACTCCAGTTTTCCATGTTTTATCAAGTGCTATTGTTGCAACAGTTTGATTTGGATTATCATGTTTTTTTGTCGAGTAATTGGCTTTTGAACCATTACTCAATTGTTCCAAAAATTTCCATGCATTCTCACTATCTTGCAACATAAACGTACCACTTGAGGCAGCGTTTATCATGGATTGATTCGTGCTATCTACTCCATCAAAGAAATACCGTACAAGTTGCCAACGAGGGAATTCATGATGCGGACACGATCGTAATAATTCCTTAAGACGGTCGAAAGCATCATGAAATTCTTCGTTGGGTTTTTGTGTAAAATCTTGTATTGCTTTTCGTATTTCTGTGGTTTTACTAGCTGGGTAAAACTCTTGTAAAAAGTTAGTTCTCAATTGATCCCAAGTATTAATACTTCCAGGAGCAAGTGATGTAAACCAATATTTTGCCTTTTCTTTTAAGGTGAATGGAAATAAATGCAATTTAAATGTGTCTCTATTGGTTTCCCTTGGCGTGTTTGCGTTTGCTATTGCAAGAAATTCATACAAGTGATTATAAGGATCCTCATTTTTATAACCACGAAAAAGTGGAATTACTCCAATTAATTGTGGTCGAATTTCTACAATATGTTCATTTCCGTGTGGAAATATTATAGGTGAAGGATCGTCATAATCTCCTGGTTGAAAGTGAGATGCTACGGAATGTCTATTTGGTTGATCAAAATAACGAGGATGGAATTGAAATTGATTACCTTCATGGAAGCCACCGTTGTGTCGATTTGTGCCATTCCAATTATTGGTATTATCTCCTTGATATCCACCATTGCCATTGTTGCGGAATTGTGGAGGAATTGGTGGATGTGCTTGTGGTATGGGATTATGAGGACCCGCTTGTGGTGGTTGTATGTGTGATTCATCGGGAACATCTTCTACCAATACTTCGTCCAAATTCATTGTTCTAAATAAACGCCTTGCAATTCGATTGTTTCTAAAAGTTCTTTCGGGCTCCGGATTGAATAATAATGGTGAATTATTGCTACTATGTCTTGTATGCATAAACAAGTGAGTTTGCACAAGAAAGAAAATAATAACAAAAAGAAAAAAATTAACTTTAAGCAACTCTTTAGAAATTAAGCGCACATAATCCCCGGCAACGGCGCCATTTTGACAACGCTATCGTCACACGTGTCAAAAACAATTTATAACCCACTTTTACTACGTAGATAGGGCAAGCGGGGTCGAGTCCAAGGATTTAGTGGTTAACTTTTAATGAGTTGTAAAGTAAATATTGACGGTGATGGTAAAAAATTATTGAGATTGTAACTTGTGAATAGAGAAGAATTACTTCCGGTTTAGTTATCAACAATTAGTTTCGCATGTTTTACTATAATGATTCCGATATAATTACTTTGACATAATTACAGTTTACTAACAATTACTATTACATGGGTAAATACATAATATGTTGAGTCAATTATTTGTCTTTGTCTAACAATTGAGTAGATTAGGTACAAACAATGGTTTGGCAATATTATGTTTTATCTAGATGATAGTAACGTTATAACTTATTAACATATTACTTGAGCACAAAGTATATTAACCGATTATCCGTCTTAGTTCGTTATTTAGATGAAATAGGCACGAATAATATGTTGGTAATACTATGTCTTGAGAATATGATAGCAAGTAGAAGTAGACACAAATGATTCACTAGTTGTATTCAAAGATAGGAGAGTTTAATAATTACAACAGTAAAACATTCGTTCGGAATCAAAGTAAAAACATGTTATACTAAAGGTAAGATAACATTACCGGAAGTAATCTGAAGAGATTAGCCTTCCATTCGAGTGATGATCGTGCAGATGGTCTTGGTGTTCCTCGGCATGTAACTTGGAGCGTTTATCATTCGGATTATCTTGAATTACTATTAGAATTACAACCGAGATAGATGATATATCGGTTCTAGACAACTAACTAAGATATATTTTGAACTATTACAACTAATTGGAGTAATCTTCTGAGAATTGGAGTGAATTGAAGTAAATTGGTGTCCAAATCCGTGCTTGGAAGGCTTCTATTTATAGTTCCTGAACACAGTGCTCGCGTCGCGACCAAAGGCCCCGTCGCGTCGCGAGGGTGCGGCCTGGTGCTACTTTTGTCGGCCACTGGTCTGGCTAGTGCGTTTGTTGGTAGTCTCGCGATCAAGAAGTTGGTATTGTCGCGTCCTATGTCTTCGCGTCGCGACCATAGCCTCCGTCGCGGCGCGAGTGCTGTAGAATTTTGGTCTTCTGTCTTGCTTCTTCTTCACGTCGCAACACATGGTCTTCAAGTCGCGAGTGCTGTATTTTTTATGCGTTTTTCGTCTTTTTATTCTTCGGTTTTGAGCATCACTTCCTCGGGTTTGGTTTCTTATCAGATTTTCTTGGGTCTTGTTCCTGAAATAAAGCCATAAATGTTAACACACAAATCCCTCTTGTTTTCCTCACACCAGCAGCTCCGGAGAACTCTGTTCAAGTTAAACATGAATCGTAATTCATGTTTAGCCACCTGTTAATATAAGCTTGTTTTGATGTTGAGCTTATCAGGATTTCCTAAGGTAAATACCATAGTTCTGGCAGATTTGCATCTGCAACACAGCAGTGGGCCGTGATGTGCAGTGTATGAATAGATGAGATATTCTCTCGTTAGCTTGCAATTTTTGTGAGGATGTCTGGGGATGAAAGACAAATTAATCATAATTCTTTAGAGAAAATTAATGATATCTTAATAGGCTTTTCCCCGTGATTTGTGAGATGTTTTCTATGCGAAAACAAATGGCTGGCTTGGGCTAGTGTTGACCCGACAGTAGATCTATTATCACTGCCGGACTTTTGGGAGTCTGTGGTGTGCATCAGGAGCTGCCGTTGGAATGTGAGCTTTTGCCTTGATGTTGAGAAAACATGCATTCTTATATAAAATGTGATTTATTTGTTTAACAGACGAGGTAGGTTAGACGGGTCTGTCTGAACCATATCTGTTATAGATAAGCATTTTGCATGTTTTAAGGCGGTTTTTTTAGTTCTTTTGTTTTGCACAAAAATATCGTTTTCATGTGCCTCTGAGTGTCTTTATGCGATAAAACAGTCTTTAAATGATAATGTTTTATTGTAAAAATAAAACACTATCAACTGCTCAACTATCCAAAAATAATAACCAAATAGAGTCCAGCCAAGCATAAGCTAAGCTCAACTCAACCTAACCTAGTCACTTTCTGAAATCAGAAGTGCATATCTGAATCAGAAGCAAACAAAGGCATCCAAACCAAACAAGGCATAACCTAACTAATAACTAAGGTTCTGACTGAACAGCTACTAGCTAAGGTTCAATGCCCAAACTAACCTAATTGGTTACTGATTTCAGCAAAGGAAAACAGTTCCAAACAAGGCCAAAGCAATATCCAAGCACAATTCAAACATCCAAAACATAAACACACATTCAAAACATCAAAATACTCATAAACCAAGTTAATTGTAACCAACTGCTTTCATTAACCAAATTCAGATTCCAAACATCCAAACAGAAGGCAACCTTGGTCAATTGATTTCAATCTGTACTATCACTAGGCGTTGTCAAACACCCCACACTTGTGCCTTGCTTGTCCCCAAGCAATAGAGTTTTTAACAAATTATAATAAGGAATCAAATAATTTTTTACTGTGTTCAGTTTCAAAGTTTATTGCTCTTTGAGTTAGAGTGGAATAGTTCGCGAAAACATAATCGAATTGTTCTTTGGAATTCATGGCTTTCTAAAGAACCCTTGATTACAAATTTTCTGTCCACAATGAAGTGTACTTACTCATTCAGATTCTAAAGGTCATTAAGGAATTGTCCATGACTTTCGATGTTGTTCGTGTAGCGAGCTTTCAGAAATACCATCCCAGACCAGACGATCTTAGGTGGTAAGGTGCATAAGTCCCACCCATTTTAGACTTACTGGCTCGAACAACAAAGGCCACAGATTGACTTTTCCTTCCTAAATTCCAATCCTAAAACAGCTCAATCTTCTAAACTCGTAAAACTCAACTTATTTACTAACTAATAGCATGATCACAAATAAACAGTATTTATTGAAAAATACTAGTGCTATCACAATCACAAACCATTCAATTCAAAATTGCAATTTATTAAAAATTTTAAAAAATATTGCTAAAAATTGAAAAATTGATCATTTCTGCAAAAATTTCAAAAAAATTTCTCTTTCGACCGTCCACACCCCACACTTAAAACCGTACAACGTCCCCGTTGTACAAAAATTATTTCAAAACAAGGGAGAAAGAGTTACCCCTTTTGGACGATAGATTGCTTGGTGCTCAGTATCACAGGTATAATTGCGAACAAACGAATCCTTGATTTCGTATTCCGGAGTTGTAGCGCTACAGTGAACACGCCGGTGGTCGAGACAAGTGGAGGGGGCACGGTGACCCCACACTTGTGTGAGACAACTCCTTCCCATTTGATATATCATGCATAACTCAACAAACAAATTAAAAATCAAACATAACAAAATAAAATATGAACAACAAGCAATTGTATGTGTTGCGGATGGCCGCGGCGCGCGATTGAAGGACACGCGTCGCGGTAATTACGTGAGTTGAAGTCATCGTCGAATGGGAAAAGACCGCGTCGCGTAATATATTGATGCCGCGGTGCGGTAATTTCAACAAATTATCCTAACTTCAACAACTCACAATAGCATTTCAACACAAATAAAGCTATTGGTTTATTATTATTATCTACTGCCTTTAAGAGGCTTTATTTACCTAAACAATTTCCTAAGAATGAATTATGCAACTAATCCTAACAAAATGTAAATCCAAAAAAATGAACTAAAAATTCAAACATAATTACATCCATTCCTTCAACTGTGAGCGGTATCATCATACTCATCTTCTTCTTCCGGATCCTCTTCCATTGGCTCCTCATCTTCGTCCCTAATCGTCGGCTGGGGTCTTGGTGGAACACACTTGTTTTTCGCCATGAATGTGATCATGCAGTCGGCTAGCCAAAGGATTTGCTCTTGCATGTTCTCAATTCTTTTATTGACCTCCTGTGTTGCGGCCGACTGCATCTGGTGTTCCTTCAGATGAGTCTGCAAAGCTTTTTGAACTGTCTACACTTCATCGGCCAAGTATCGTGATTCCATGGTGGCCGAGGAAAGTCCGCCGGGTGGATTCATTGTCACCCGCGGTCGCTTTTTGGAGGTTGAAGGCTCGGTCCTCAGCACCGGGAATGGCGATCGCTCAACTGCTGTGATCCCATCATCAACATAGATCACATCTCGGGAGATCGTGGTCGGCGGACTGAAGGGAACTGGCTGCACAACTGTTAGTCCACGGGTGGTATGCTCGGATAGCAACCCGTAGGATTGAGCCAGTCTCATTACATAATGTCCCCCACGGAGAGCGATTTGCTTCAATGGTTCGTCCGTGATCTGCTTAAAGTAATCAGCCACAAAGTACGGAATGTTGCACGTCTGGAGCATTCGCGTCAAACACCACATGAGATGTAACTCACGTGGTAGGACCCGGTCCTCGTCTGCACGGGGCCAGATCATAGTCGATATCAACCGATGCAACATTCGATGCGCCGGTAGGTGCATTAGCTCCTCACGTACGGATATGGTACTCCAATAGTCGGCAGGAGATAAGGAATCATCAGCACTATAATTGGCACGTCGGTGGAAGGTGTCGAATCCCGGTGCCTCCGATTCTTCCTCAGTATACAGCCCGATACGATAACCGAATTCCCGTAAACTGCAGCTTCGGTTGTGATTACCCAACCGAAACTGCACCATTTCTTCAGTATCCATTCCCAGCGGCTGATTATCAAAGTGGTAACTTGCAAGAAATTGCAAAAGCACCTCCCGATAAATAGGTTCTTCTATGTGAACTGCGTTTTCAATGGCCCGACATGTGTAAATGAGCTCGCCACTATCATAGCCCCCTTGGACCAACCAATCTCGCAGATGCTCCATGATTCCCGATTCCTTGGTCAACTCCTGTAGCCAATGAGTTCCAGTCAATTGATTCCGAGCTTGCGGAAGAAGACATTGTGCCTGCAGAAATCACAAAATTGAAAATTACTGCATTGTTCAAACGTTCGTCGCGTCGCGCACATAACAACCCGCGACGCGCTAGATGAATATTCATACTCCGCGTCGTGGACTATGCAGACCGCGGCGCGACGATCGTTTCCAGTCAAAGAAAGTTCAATTATTCTGTTAATTCAAGTTCGTTCCTTTAATCTAACACTTGGGTTTCATGCATTGTACTTCTATAATCCTAATTTGGCGATTAATTTCAACAATTAAGTGCAACATTGCGAGTTACAGTAGCCTCTAGCAAGTTTCAAGACTTCTAAAACTAAGAGAAAGAGAATAGATACTTACTTGAATTTCTTGTGAATGAAAGATGAATGCAGACGTCGTAATTGATTGAAGGCTTGAAGCACGGTGAAAGAATCACGATTTTACGCAATTTGTTTATATATGCAGTGTGGGAATTTGGATATTATAAAAAAAACTTGGTTTTGGTGATTATCTTTAATTTCAAATTAAGATAAGATCGCGGCGCGGGAAGCTTCTATCCGCGTCGCGTATAAAATCTGATTTTAAATGTAATCGCAAAAACTCAATACGCGCGGCGCGGATCCAAAAATTCTGCGTCGCAGTATTGCAAAATTACCAAAATAACCCCACACTTGCCTTTTTCTCACCGTGATCAAATGGATGCAATGAATTATAAAAAATGAAACTATACAATGACGGTCGGGTTGCCTCCCGACAAGCGCTAAGTTTAATGTCTTCAGCCGGACGTGCACTTACCTGAGTATATAGCGTATGTTGGAATCTCTGCTATGAGTTCGACTGTCTCTACTTCTAGTTTCTGGAACGTGCCCGTGGAAATATATGGTTTGAGTCTATGGCCATTGACTTTAAATGGTTGCCCACCTTTCAAGTCCTGGATTTCGATTGTGCCATAGTCTGTAATGCTAATCACTTCGTAGGGACCATTCCACTTACTTCTCAGTTTCCCGGGGAACATTTTCAGTCTTGAATTATACAGCCATACTTTTTGTCCGACTTCAAAGACCTTCAATCGCAGCTTTGCGTCATGGTATCGCTTCATCTTTGATTTATAGGTGGCTGCGTTCTCGTATGCCTCATCTCGTAATTCTTCTAATTCGGACAACTGAAGTTTTCTTTCTTTCCCAGCGTCGGTATAGTCCATGTTAACTTTCTTAACAGCCCATAGGGCACGATTGGCGATCTCTACTGGTAGATGACATCCTTTTCCGTAAACCAACCGATATGGAGTAGTCCCGATCGGTGTTTTGTACGCAGTTCGGTACGCCTATAACGCGTCATCTAGCCTTAGCGACCAATCCTTTCTATCAGTCTTGACAGTCTTCTGAAGAATTTCCTTGATCTGCATATTGGATACCTCCACCTGGCCGCTGGTCTGTGGATGATAAGGTGTTGCAATGCGATGATTCACCCCATAATGTTTCAGCAGCCTTCCGAATTTGAAATTATTGAAATGAGATCCTCCGTCGCTAATGATTACTCTTGGCACTCCATGCCTAGTGAAGATATTCTTCTTTACAAATTTACAAACCACGTGATGATCATTTGTACGAGTTGCTTCGGCCTCAATCCATTTAGAGACATAATCTACCGCCACCAAAATGTAAACATATCCATGTGATGTGGGGAATGGACCCATGAAATCGATTCCCCAGACATCCAAAATGTCTACTACCAAAATCGGATTCAAAGGCATTTGATCCCTTTTTGATATGTTCCCTAATTGCTGGCAATTGATGCATTCCTTAGCAATTGATGCATTCCTTAGCAGTCCTGTGCGCATCTCGAAAGATAGTCGGCCAATACAATCCAGATTCGAGAACTTTATACCCGGTTTTCCTTCCACTGAAATGTCCTCCACATGCAGATGCATGACAGAGGTCCAGCACCTCACCAATTTCATTGTCCGGCACACATCGGCGAATTATCTGGTCCTCTCCTACCTTAAAAAGGTTTGGGTCGTCCCAAATGAATCTCTTTGCGTACGTGCGAAATTGCTTCTGCCTTTGTTTCGTCCAATGTGTTGGTATTGCTCCCATGGCCAGAAAATTTACGTAATTTGCATACCATGGAGCTCCATTAACCTCTAACAACTGCTCGTCGGGGAATGAGTCTGGAATTCCTGCTTCCAATCCTTCAACTGGTAATCTAGAAAGATGATCTGCCACCACATTTTCCGCTCCCTTCTTATCTTTGATGTCCATATCGAATTCTTGTAACAGAAGTATCCACCTAATTAGTCTCGGCTTAGACTCCTTTTTGTAAGTAAATGTCGAACAGCACTGTGGTCAGTGTAAACCACCACCTTGGATCCCCAGATATAAGATCGAAATTTATCTAAAGCAAATACTACAGCAAGTAATTCTTTTTCGGTAGTTGTGTAATTCAATTGAGCTTCAGAAAATGTTTTACTAGCATAGCAAATAACAACAGGTTTCCTGTCGACCTTTTGTCCTAATACTGCACCAGCAGCATAGTCGCTAGCATCGCACATTATCTCAAAAGGTTGCTTCCAGTCGGGTGGCTTCAGGATGGGGGCCTCGACCAGTTTATTCTTGAGAATATTGAATGCTTTTACACATTCTTCGTCAAAAATAAATGGTGCGTCCTTCAAAAGGAGACCACAAAGGGGTTTAGAGATAGCACTAAAATCTTTAATAAATCTACGATAAAAACCCGCATGCCCCAAGAATGATCTAACCCCTTTCACGGATGTTGGAGGCGGTAATGTGGATATGACCTTAACTTTAGCGCGATCGACTTCGAATCCTCTTTCAGAGACCACGTGTCCTAATACTATCCCTTCTCTTACCATGAAATGGCTTTTCTCCCAGGAGAGAACCAGGTTTGATTCTACACATCTCTTCAATACCTTTTCCAATTGAACCAAGCAAGTTTCGAATGTAGGTCCAAAAATTGAGAAATCATCCATGAAGATTTCTAATGCTTCACCAATCATGTCAAAAAAGATTGTCATCATACATCGTTGAAACGTTGCAGGCGCGTTACAGAATCCAAATGGCATTCTGCGAAAAGCAAAAGTACCATAAGGGCAAGTGAGCGTTGTCTTTGCCTGATCTTCTGGATGGATTGCGATTTGGTTATACCCAGAATATCCATCCAAAAAACAGTAGTACTTTTTTCCTGCTAACTTCTCCACAATTTGATCGATGAAGGGTAATGGGAAGTGATCTTTGGACGTAGCGGCATTAAGGTTCCGATAATCAATACAGACTCGCCATCCGGTTACAGGTCTCGTGGATATCTTGTCACCATCCTTTGTGTCTACTACGGTGATTCCCGACTTTTTCGGCACAGTTTGCGTTGGGCTAACCCATTCACTGTCAGAGATGGGGTAAATGATTCCTGCGTCCAACCATTTAAGAACCTCCTTTTTGACAACTTCTTTTAAGTTGGGATTCAACCTCCTTTGCGTATCCCTGGCAGGTTTAGCTCCTTCTTCTGTGATAATGCGATGCATGCATGTGGTCGGACTGATCCCCTTTAAGTCCGCGATTGTCCAACCGATAGCTTCCTTGTGTTTGGACAATACCTTGAGCAATTCTATCTCCTGTTCCTCTGTCAGATTGGCTGCCACAATTACTGGTAAAGTATCCTTCTCCCATAGAAAGGCATACTTTAGATGTTCTGGTAAGTGTTTTAGATCCAGTTTTAGTGGTTCTTGCAAAGAGGGATTTAATGTCTTTGGAATCTCTACTGGTAACTTCTCTATATGCGTGCATTCTTCAGACTTGAATCCCTTTTCTTCTTCTCCATTTTGCGTCTTTTTTATTCCAACATTTGCTTCTTCCTGAATTTCCCTATCATCTTATTGAAGTACCTTTGGCGTGTACTGCTGCACCAGCTCGTCTATGATGTCTACCTGGTAACATTCTTCTTCTTCCATGCTACTTCCCTTGAGATCAGCATTGAAAATGTTGATCTTAGCATGTTGGTGCCCAAAAGATATTCCCATTTCTCCGGTGCGACAAGCAATATTTGCGTTAGCCGTGGCCAAAAACGGTCGCCCTAGAATAATCGTGGGTTGCTCCCCATTCGTTGCTTGACGAGTGTCCAAAACAAGAAAATCTGCTGGGTAGTAAAATTCTCCTACCTTGATGATGACATCGACTAACATGCCCTTGGGAACCTTGGTGGACTTATCGGCCAACTGCAGAATCACATCAGTAGATCTCATGGTACCAAACTCATGCTTGTCGAATAACTGTCCAAGCAATATGTTCACACTTGCACCTAGATCTAACAGAGCTCTTTTGATATGCACATTGCCTAAATCTACTGAGATGAAAGGAACTCCCGGATCTTTCATCTTTGGAGGAAGCGCGTCCATGAGGATAGAACTTACATTCTCGGGTAAGCTAATCATCTTAGGCAAGTGGGACAGAATGTGCTTCTTGTGTATACACATGTCCTTAAGAAACTTAGCATATGCAGGAACTTCCTTGATGAGTTTGACTAATGGAATGTTAACTTTAATTTGACTAAACAATTCCCACATATCTTCAGCTTGTGGTCCCTTCTTTCCATATAGTCCTTTCTCTGGCTTTTCCAAGGCCGTGGGGAAAGGAACTGTTCCACTTGATTCTCCTTTTTCCCAGGTACTTGTCTTCTTCTTTTTCTGCACCTGCTCCTCCTTATCCTTTTTCTTCTCTTTTTCTAATTCTTCTTTTTCATCAAAAACTATTTCCACATCACTATCATCATCTGCAGGCGGAGCTGTAACCTTGTTGTCTACTTTCTTCCCGCTTCTAAGTGTGATTACCTCATTAACTTGCATTCTTGGTGATTGCTCCTGCTCCTGCATTCTCTTTTCTTCCATTTTGACAAGTAATTCTCCTAATCTCAGAATTGCTTCTGAATTAGATTTCTCAACTTCCTGGAGTTGTACTAACATTCCAAAACTTTCTCGCAAACCAATATTCATACCTCCTGATGGAGATGGAGGTTGCACCTGCTGCTGCCTTATAGGTGGTTGTCTCGATTCTCGTTGCTGATTACTTCGAAATGGTCTTGGTGCATTGTGAAATCGACCATATCCATGCACTTGATTTATTTCTTCATGAGTCATCGAGCACTCATTATAATTGTGTCCTATTTCTCCACATGTATTGCATATATTCTGCCCGTGCAACACGTATGCCCCCTTTTCCTGTTGAAACCTCTCGAGCATCTGATTAAATCTTTTTGTAACAGCAGTGAGCTCTTTCTGAATTTCAACTTTCCATTTCTTCTCTACTTCGATGTTAGCTACATATATCGTCTTATCTTTCATCGATCCACTGACTTTTGATCCTAAACTCAGCTGCTCCAAAAATCTCCAGGCATCTTCTGGCTCTTGCCACATAAATGTCCCACTTGATGAGGCATTTATCATAACCTGGTGTGTCTCATTAACTCCCTCGAAGAATAATTTGACTAACTGCCATTTAGGAACTTCATGATGTGGACAGGATCGCAACAGCCCTTTTAATCTATCAAACGCTTCATGAAAAGCCTCTCCTGGCTTTTGCTGAAAATCTTGGATTGCTCGTCTGACCTCCGTGGTTTTACTGACTGGATAGAATTCTTGAAGAAACTTCGCCTTGAGTTGTTTCCAATTAGTAATACTATTAGATGGCAAAGATGTAAACCAATATTTGGCTTTATCCTTAAGAGTAAATGGAAACAATCTAAGCCTAAAAATATCTCTATCAGTATTCCTAGGAGTATTGGCATTGGCAATTGCTAAGAATTCATATAGATGATTATAAGGATCGTCAGTCTTGTATCCCCTGAACTGAGTCAATATTCCTAATAACTGAGGTCTTATTTCTACTTGAGAATCAATGTTATCAGGAATATAAATTGGCGATGAATCATCATATTCTCGCGGTTGGAAATGTGATGCAACTGATTGCCGTCTCGGTTGTGCAAAATGTAAAGGTTGAGTGGGATTACCATAAAGATGGTCGTTATAGTCCCGTTGACCTTGTGGTTGTTGATAATGTGGTGCTCTTCTGGGAGGTCCCCGACCTCGGTTCCACTGTGGTTGTGGTGCTGGTGGCACCCATCCCTCGTCTTCCTCGTCATATCCCTCCTCTGTCTCTGGATAATGGTATTGTGGCTGAGGAGGTTGTTGATAGTGTATCGTGTAACGCCCCAATTTTTGATCAAAAATTTTCTTTAAAAATGTAAGTAAAAACATAGATAATCTTATTAACATGCTTAAGCGGTGTTCATCAAAACTATTATCAGAGTGTATACGTCCCATAATTATATAAATCTTATTTAATAATATAACTGCAAATCATAAATGTGCGATGCGCCGCCGTCACGCCGAGCTCACCCCTTTATCAACTGAAGTACCTGAAAATATTTTAAAATCAACGGGTAAGCATAAAGCTTAGTGAGTTCCACAAATTACCATACATGCCCACACATTAAACAACCCGTCCTCGAGAACGACCCGACCCTACCCGCCATACAAGAGCTACGGGCGTCCATCATACAACAGCTACGGACACGGGAAGGTTCTACCCATCATACAACAGCTATGGGTTCCCGGTTACGGCCCAGCCCATCATACAACAGCTATGGGACAAGGCATAGTCCAACTCGCCATACAACAGCTACGAGGGGACACGCATCAGTACTGAGCCCAACAACAAATAACCACAGATATAGAGCAAATCATATAACTGTAAATAACACACAAGATGCCTAACATGCAACATCATATAGTAAGGTGAGGATACTCACCTGAATCACATCCGTCCAGATAATCGCTAATATCCCAAATTAGGCTCGTCCGATCACCTAAATCCCACATACACAACATATTAATCACTGACCAAAACTCCTATAGACTTGCCTAAAGGTCAGACCCAACATTTGCTAACAACCATGGGTCGGAAGTAAGTTTTTGGTCAAACAGTCGCTCTCCGCGGCGCGACCTTTCCCTTACGCGTCGCGGACTATCATTATACTTACGGGGTTTTACTCGAACCCACGTCGACAACATAGCCTGTCTGCGTCGCGGACTCGTAATAGTCCGAAATCCTCTTTTTGCTCTTAATCAGTACAGCCATCGATTAGGGTTCCATTCTACACCCTTCCTGGGATCAGAAACTACCCTAAGGTCACTCTCTTATAGACATGCAAGTTCATGCATGTCCTTGGTCCAAACCCTAATTGTTACTAGTCATCTAAGGCTACAAACCAATGGGTAATACCCCATGACGAGATAAAAAGGAAAGTCAGAAAGGTAAATCTTCTTACCTTACTTCTGAAAAGCGGAGTGATGCCCACGATCCGTCGCAAGCCTTTCTCGCGATGGATCTCCCTCTTCTAATCTCCAAAAACCTCCAAAGTCTCGAACCAAAGAGTCTCTGCTGAAACTAGTCGACCCCACTCCAGAGAACTTCCAAAAACACGAACCTTAGGGCTGGGACCCTTTATATAGGCGTTTAAATCCGAATTAGGGTTTTTCATGACTGCGGCGCACCGCGCCACGGATTCTTTTGAACCGCGTCGCGCGTACAAATCCTACGCGATTCTAGATTCATCCTAAAGCCGCGCCGCGGATTCCTCCGGGCCGCGACTCGGCGGAACGGGTCTTACAATTCTCCCCCACTTGAATGGATTTTGTCCCCAAAATCTGTGCCTGAAAACAACTTGGGGTAATTCCTCCACATTTTCTTCCTCGGGTTCCTAAGTCCATTCAGACCCCTTACGATGCTGCCACTACACCTTAACTACCCCTATCGTCTTAATCCGTAAAGTCTTTATTTTCCCTTTCTTTGATAGCAACCGGTCGTTCCAGATAATTCAAGCGTTCGCCAATTTGGATACCATCCAAGGGCACAATGGAAATTTCATTGGCAACACACTTCCTGAATCGGGAAACGTGGAACGTGTCGTGAATCTAGCCAAGCTGCTCGGGCAGCTTCACCCGGTAGGCTACCTTACCTACTTGTGAGATGATTCGATATGGTCCAATATACCTAGAGCTAGGCTTTCCTCGATTCCTAATAACCCCCTCCCAAGGCGACACCTTAAGAAAAACAAAACTTCCAACCTGGAACTCGAGATCGGACCATCGTCTCGCAATTTCTCTCCCAATTGCACGCTACAGAATGCGTCGCATTGCACAGCCTCAACTAAGAAATCTAGAAGTTACTACAAGCCGGATTGAGCCATAGATTCTATCTACTACACTAACAACGATCCGGTATACCTGGGGTCCAACTTTCCAGTACATCAGTACCTTAACGACAAAACTCCGACCGATAAACTCAGGTCCTATCACTGCATATTATCATGATTCTTCTTCCGGCTCAAATCAGTCTACAATCTCTTCCTGAACACATAGAAATCCTGACTCCCTCTCCCGTACGACTTCTTGCACAAGAGACCATTTCTCGTGTGCTAACCATTATCATAAAGGACTCTACCAACGTTACATAGGAAACTACAACTCCCATCAACTAAGAACGTAATCCCGAAGGAACTCCTACATTGATCTCTCCATACAGCCATCCTTCTAAGGATGACGCACAATACTGAAACAAAGTTGGATGTCGCAACTTTACGAACCTTCTCCTAAACTCCTATGTGAGTTGCACCTCCTTACCTGATATCACCATCCAGAGCACCATATCGGGGTACCTTCTCCCGAGCCTTAACATCATCCACCCTTCGTAGCCCAGCATACTATAACAGACTCAAAATGAGAACTCCTGCTCCATCGGTCTACGACATCCTTGATTTTATCAATAAACTGAGGGGTTCCTTGGTACTTCCGCGATGAACCCATACATGCATACCTCCAAATTCTACCTCAGAAATCCTCGGAAACCAAATCAGCTACCTATCTTTTGATAATTGGCCTTGACCTTTCCACCGATCAAACTTCTCTCCTCCTAACCATTCCCCACTTCCTTACCGGCCAGATCACCAGTAATTCTCTCCAATATCATACACATCCGTGTTGCCCCTCGGGCAACGAAAAACTTGACACAAACTTCTTCGTTCATCACCGCACGGAAGCTCCGTCTATATCTAACATCCAAGGCAACCTTAATGGGTTAGCCATCCTCCGCTAACCCTACCCCGCAACCTTCATTTACCCGAACTGTCTCACCTAAAGGTGTTACCTTCTACGGTTTCTCATCTAAATCCTTATCTTGAATCCAATCAGCCTAGTCTTCATGTCGCCCTAATCCGCCTTTGGTTTTCATTCTCATAAGCTAAACAGCCATCAACAAAACCAAGGTAGTCTTCACCTCAACTACTTCGGCAAATACGATCATGGAGGGGTCCATAATCATCTCCCATCCTACTGAACAATCCTAAGGGTACTAATCCTCGGCACCCAGATAACCATTATCTCATCCTGCACAGAAATCATCTGCCCCACTACCAAATCTGGCCAATCAGCCTGCTAAAAACCATATCTCGTACTCGAGGGAACACGACACAAAATTGCTACAATAAAGGACCCAACACTTCCGATCAGCACGAAGTACTCACCAGAACACCGTATTGTGCCACAGCAACATAGTATTCTCCATTCGACAACACCCTACCTCTCACTGAGGCACAATGCAGCTCAACCTTGGACAAGGCACAGTACTTTGGTACTCACGTAAGATACTAATCCTCCACGACGTAAAAATCTCAATCGATCACTAACCAATAAGGCCCAATGCTCCTGTCCAACGCTTATCCTTGTTCCTAGCATCCCTTATATTCTCCGAATAACATAACTTCCGCCATGTCTTGATCCCATCGTTACTTAATATGTTGTTTCCGCGTTGATCCTTCCCGATTAATACACAATCTCACCAAGACATTTCTTTAAAACCTTTCTCCGACTCCTTCCTAACTTCGCCCAGTTCTTCCTGCCTGGGAAGGCTTCTCGACTCACGATACTTTTATTCCTTGAAACTATTGACTAGCGCTCCTGAGATGAGCCGTCACATATGACACATTCCTTATTTCGAAAACGTTTGTCCTACACGTATAACTCTTGTTGAAGCCTGAAGTAGATTCCCGGTCTTTGAATAATTTCTCTGCGTCAATCCTTCTGAGTATCAGTCCATGCAAGCAGAACCCTTATGTCCCAAGTCACCATAGCTTGCGCAATCTTGCAGTCGACCCAACAGGTCGCGTTGTCCCCTTAGTCCGGCGTCCCAACTTCCATGCTCTACCCCTTTTTATACCAAACTTGACTCTCTCGCTCATACTGCCATCCAGGTCCTGAGTTGAAACGAAATGCAATCGTCCAACGTTCTCCGTGCCTTAATGGAAATAATCAAAACTCCCATGGAAGTGACCACGCATCCCTAGCATGGCCAAGATCCTTGCCTCTTCGCAATGCATACAACCTCCAACCACTTCCTTGAATTTGCAGAATTCCCTTTACTCAAAGCTATTCCAAACACCTTTACCCTAAGGTGAAAAGCTACTCGATGCACCAATAACCACTTGCTAGCTCCAGCCCGCAATGACACTCCCATCTTCCTCCTCTAAGCTACAACTTTCCCTTTTCGAGGCCTTAGACCCTGCCGGCGAGCTCCCTGCCTTGTTAGATTGCGGGTATCCATCCCCACTCCGTCTCCCTCATTGCCATGAGACTTCCATCCTCAATAGTCGGTTATGTCACATTGGGAACCCTTCTTCCCTTTCCGCTTCAACCCTCTACTTGTGGCTATCTGTCCAAGGAGCCATATTCTATGGGTCTTTATCCCATAAGTCACACACTACTCGCATTTTTCGTCATACCTTGTACGTAGTCTCTAATTACTCTAACTTCAGCTGGGTAGCAGGAGTCAAGGTCCATCAGCTTCAGCAGCTGGATGGGCCCTTCCTGTTCTTCGAGTGACGCAAGTCGACATAATGTCGGCACTTAAATCAATCTAGATTCTAGTCCATTCCCTAAAGGAGTACCTAGTAATCCTCTGGAACCTATCTGCAGATTCCCAGGTCACAGTTTCCAACAAGCTGCCAATCCCTTCTCTCTCTATCATCATAATAAGAGCTAACGCTTGATAATTCGTAATACAAGTACTCCCATATTCCAGTAGCTGAGTTATACACGCATTAAGCTTCATTTATTCTCTTAGAACACCAACTCTCCCCCACTTGGAATCTGTGCCAATACCTAGTGCTGATCGCGATCGATAAGCGCCTCGAACCTTTGTAACAATCCAATCCTCATACCATGCCGTTAGTCCATTAAACAGGTATAAGGTCTATCGGGATTCATATCCATAGACCTTCGAAACATCGACATGCAAAACCCAGATGCATCGGCTAGCAACCCGGATGCATCGCCTAACCCATTGCTATCAATCATAACCCTCGTTGATACCTCAACTGCGATAAATTTCTACACCTATGATCCATCGCGATCTACCTCAATCGGTTACACCCGAAACTACTCCCAATCCACTCTTCATTACCGAACATCGCCACGATGAAGACGTGTGCTTTCTTTTCGCCACTAACCCATAATGTGAATCATACCTGATTCTCTACCCTACCCGGTTCCTTAGAATTTTGGGTAACTCTTCCTGACTCATGTATGAATCCTGTGCTTTCGGTAGTACGGGCCCTGTACTACCTTCCACACCTATTCGTACTTGTTCCAGAATTTGTCCTCCAATACTCTAATTCACCACTCACTCATCTATTTGACATTGGTATTCATACTGTCTCGCACCCAAGTGCCTAACACTTATCCTAGGCTACCTAGGATCTCACACCCCACCCGTGCCTAAAAGAACTTCTGCTAACACCATCGAGTCGCCTCACGGACACACAGTCGTACACAATCAAGAATAAGATAGACATTAAAATAAATGATCCTACCCCAAAGTCACAACCAAACAAGGAACAGCCAGTAAGGCTAGACCAAGAATTCTTAGGCTATCTTATCCTAATTGTATATAACCCAATAGCATTCACTAAGGAACCTAATAGTGTTAACATAGATTCTAAAGCAGCACAAATAACAAACAACAGGCAGAAGGCATCCTAATCCAAGCATTTCTAGCATGCATTTCCTAACTAAATTCCACGCCTATTTTCTGGCATACATATATCATCACATAACACAAACTTGGCATGGGTAATTGGGAATCACAAAAAGTTACTTGAGCTCGGTTGACGGTTCGCATCGCATCTCATTCTTTTCGAAACTCATTATTTGTTAAAAAAATCATAAGTCAGGTGTGCATACCATGTTTCAAACCCCCAAGCAACATTCAAACAAGAACATGCAAGGGAATCTTCCACATGTTATTCAACCCAACTACTTAAAACTTTTATAGAGAAAACATTATTTCTTTAACGAAAAGCTCTCAGTCCTAAGTTTGAGTTTGGATTCCCAATACAGTTCATCCAAATCCCTCAAACCAAGGCTCTGATACCAATTTGTAACGCCCCAATTTTCGATCAAAAATTTTCTTTAAAAATATAAGTAAAAACATAGATAATCTTATTAACATGCTTAAGCGGTGTTCATCAAAACTATTATCAGAGTGTATACGTCCCATAATTATATAAATCTTATTTAATAATATAACTGCAAATCATAAATGTGCGATGCGCCGCCGTCACGCCGAGCTCACCCCTTTATCAACTGAAGTACCTGAAAATATTTTAAAATCAACGGGTAAGCATAAAGCTTAGTGAGTTCCACAAATTACCATACATGCCCACATATTAAACAACCCGTCCTCGAGAACGACTTGACCCTACCCGCCATACAACAGCTACGGGCATCCATCATACAACAGCTATGGACACGAGAAGGTTCTACCTATCATACAACAGCTATGGGTTCCCGGTTACGGCCCGGCCCATCATACAACAGCTATGGGACAAGGCATAGTCCAACTCGCCATACAACAGCTACGAGGGGACACGCATCAGTACTGAGCCCAACAACAAATAACCACAGATATAGAGCAAATCATATAACTGTAAATAACACACAAGATGCCTAACATGCAACATCATATAGTAAGGTGAGGATACTCACCTGAATCACAACCGTCCGGATAATCGCTAATATCCCAAACTAGGCTCGTCCGATCACCTAAATCCCACATACACAACATATTAATCACTGACCAAAACTCCTATAGACTTGCCTAAAGTTCAGACCCAACATTTGCTAACAACCATGGGTCGGAAGTAAGTTTTTGGTCAAACAGTCGCTCTCCGCGGCGCGACCTTTCCCTTACACGTCGCGGACTATCATTACACATACGGGGTTTTACTCGAACCCGCGTCGCCGACATAGCCTGTCTGCATCGCAGACTCGTAATAGTCCGAAATCCTCTTTTTTCTCTTAATCAGTACAGCCATCGATTAGGGTTCCATTCTACACCCTTCCTGGGATCAGAAACTACCCTAAGGTCACTCTCTTATAGACATGCAAGTCCATGCATGTCCTTGGTCCAAACCCTAATTGTTACTAGTCATCTAAGGCTACAAACCAATGGGTAATACCCCATGACGAGATAAAAAGGAAAGTCAGAAAGGTAAATCTTCTTACCTTACTTCTGAAAAGCGGAGTGATGCCCACGATCCGTCGCAAGCCTTTCTCGCGTTGGATCTCCCTCTTCTAATCTCCAAAAACCTCCAAAGTCTCGAACCAAAGAGTCTCTGCTGAAACTAGTCGACCCCACTCCAGAGAACTTCCAAAAACACGAACCCTAGGGCTGGGACCCTTTATATAGGCGTTTAAATCCGAATTAGGGTTTTTCATGACTGCGGCGCACCGCGCCGCGGATTCTTTCGAACCGCGTCGCGCGTACAAATCCTACGCGATTCTAGATTCATCCTAAAGCCGTGCCGCGGATTCCTCCGGGCCGCGACTCGGCGGAACGGGTCTTACATATCGGTTGTGTAGGTTGGAATGTGGGTTGAGGTTTAAAAAGAACGTGTTGTGGTTGAGAGGTTGGTGTCTGCTGTCGAGAAACTGGGGTGCCATCACGGGTCGGCTCTCCCTAAGACATTGCAGAGGTAAATGGATTGGTAGATTGTAGTTGTGAAGCGGGTGTAAATGGTGGGACAGATGGTGGAGTGCATGATGGTATGGGTGCAGGGGCTGAAACTGCACAACCAGAAGCACTCGAGCTCGCGAACTGAAACTCTGACAGTGGGGGAATAGAAAACACCCCCGTTGCCTCACCTGATGATGGTTCCTGGGCAACACTTACTGGAATACTACTAACCTGACTAAAATTCATGATATTTAAACGCCTACGGGCACGGATTTTGCGCGCAGTATGCTCAATCTCAGAATCAAAATGCAATGGGGATAATTGCTTACCCCTGCGGGTACGCATGCACTAGTGCAATACGCCCACAAAATAAAGAACAAAACTAACCAAATGAAATTTTCAAAAAAAAACAAGAAACAAGTTCCTACCAATCACTTAATCTAAGCTCAAAAATAAAGAAAAACCTAACACACACTAGTACAGTGGTAGTCAGGGTCGATCCGCAGGAGCTTCGTGGTTAGACTAAATGACAGATTACCAACTAGCAGTGTCACGCTACAGTTGGAGGATCTAGTTTCTAACTGCTCAACTATCCAAAAATAATAACCAAACAGAGTCCAGCCAAGCATAAGATAAGCTCAACTCAACCTAACCTAGTCACTTTCTGAAATCAGAAGTGCATCTCTGAATCAGAAGCAAACAAAGGCATCCAAACCAAACAAGGCATAGCCTAACTAATAACTAAGGTTCTGACTGAACAGCTACTAGCTAAGGTTCAATGCCCAAACTAACCTAATTGGTTACTGATTTCAGCAAAGGAAAACAGTTCCAAACAAGGCCAAAGCAATATCCAAACACAATTCAAACATCCAAAACATAAACACACATTCAAAACATCAACATACTCATAAACCAAGTTAATTGTAACCAAATGCTTTCATTAACCAAATTCAGATTCCAAACATCCAAACAGTATCTAAATACTAATAAAACATAAACCTAAGCTTGATATCAATGGTTGTCACTCCCAAAGATACAAACTAAAGCTTACAAATATCTAACTAAATGAAATAAAAATCCAAAACATGAAAATACCACTTGAGAAGTTGCTGGAACGAAATCTTGAAGTCAAAGAGCTTCAAGGTCGATTTTACACCCGGTCTTTGCTAGGGTTTTCGGCTGAAATTGCATCTATTTATATTCGCAAATTTCCCACAGCCGCGCCGCGCAGATGAAGAATCCGCGGCGCGCGTACTAATCTTTTCCCGTTTCTTCGGCATTTGAATGTGTTACACCGCCTTAAGCCCACGTCGCGCATATCATAGATCCGCGGCGCGGGTACGAGTTTCCTTGATTTTTTCATTCTTTTCCAAACTTCTTCCTTTTGCATGCTTTTAGTCCCTGTTTCCATTCTTTTCTTCCAAACAAGTCCTGGCACGAAAAGTGAGAATACCCAGACATATCTGATATAATTTCATCAAGAACAGGGCTCAACAACGCCTAAAATACTTAATATCACTAGGCGTTGTCACCTTCGCCAATGACGGAAATTTGATGAAGACGATGGCTTCACTGGGTAAATATAAAAAAAGAATGAAATTATGAGCAGAAAAAGATGAAATCGGAACTGGTTTTACATGAGTCGGAAAGAGAATCGAAAGTAAATGGAGAAGCAAGATGATGAACTGATTCGTTGTCTTTGTGAAGCAAACAAAATGAATCAGGAGGTGGAGTCGGCTCAGGAGGAATTTCCGGTGGGAGTGGTTCCATAAGAGGGACGGAGGAGGAGCTCCTCGCTGGAGAAGAAGGCCGGCGAACTGAAGGAATGGTGAACGGCGGAAGAAAACCGAGAGAGAGAATTGGGGTAGAGAGAGAGAAAGTTTTTAAAAATTATATCTTTAGGTTTTGTAAGTTACGATTGGTAAAGTTACTAATTTGTCCCTATCAAATGATTGGTCCAGAATTAGTCCTACAATCACACAATAATTGTTGATGAAGGCGGTCACTAAAGCTTCTTCTTCTTGTTGAGTCAATCCCCAACGAATGTTTTCAATTTTCACCCCAGCCATTTTTTATAATAATATATATGTGTGTGTATGAGATGTGTATGAGTAATATATGAGATGTGGATGTATATATATAGAGGTAATTGAAAATTAAAAGATTTTTTTAGAACTAGTCGTTAGCCAACGGCTAACTTTCCATTCCCTCGCACGGTGCCAAGATGTTGCACGGGTCCAGAATGCGAGCTGCCCGCATGGGTGGGGGCGGTGTTCCCCGCGGCGTCGCATGGCGTCGCACCCCTCGTAGTGGCACATCGGAGGGACTAATAGGATATAGCTACTCGACTTTATGTCTATTTTATATCCCATAGCAACAAAAATATTATTTTTTACGTGTTTATATTTTTATGTAATTATTATTAATGTTTATCGTTTATATAATAAATTATTGAGTTATTCAGAAAATGTACAAATTTTGTTAATAGCTAATTTTATACAAAATCAAACAAACTATAAAAGTAAAAAGTTATTCAAACACCTGAATCGTTAATATTTTTTTTAGAGCAATTATGTATGAACAAAATTACTAATAATTACAAATAACATATAATAATTATTGACTAATATATTATATTTTATTTAAATTCATCTCTCTCAATATACAAACACACACGTACATAGATAAATAGAGCAGGATATGTTGATGATAAATGTTTGAATTCAAAACAAAAGGCATATATGTAAAGCTCAAATCACAATAAATAAGTGCGATTAATAGGATAAACAAATCACTGAGAGATACATGATTTACCTAACCGAATCAATTTATCACCAAGTCCAAGACTAACAATACATAGAATTGAAACCCCTATTTCAGGCATAAACTGCAAAAAGGTGTAGATATTCAAATATTAGAATTTATGGATATTTAAAAATTTTAATCTCTAAATAACAGCCAAACCAAAACCATGGTGGACATTACAAAGAAGTTTAATCCCTAGAAATTTCTTTTATCCTTTCGCTTCGTCTTAGGTTACAATAAAGCTGGATGTTTATGCCAACATAAAGAGAAAAAAAAAAGTCAAAGAAGTTAGGATTTCAGACCATAAACAAGCAACAGATCCACTAATAATATACAACGCCGTGTAACCAAGATAATATCCACACCCTTGTACTCCATTTATAAGGAAACACTACTAGAAAATGCATCTATAGGGATGAACCCTATAGGGACGACGTATGTCGTCGCAATAGAGCATCCTATAGCGACGACAAGTCGTTTTTATAGGGTCTTGTTGAGTCATTATTTAGGATTAAGTCAAATATGCTAATCGGATTTGTTGCCTGATTTTTAGCCAATAATTTAGCTATCGGTTATGGAATGGGTCTGTCCTTCCATACTTAGTTTTTGTTTAAATAGCTTATTCGTACCCTTGTTAGGGTTAACTTTTGTAGAATCATCACGGCGCTCATACAGAATAGTTCACATCGAATTGTTCTTGAGTTGCATTTTAATCATTAGACATCAGTTCTTCATATTGTCTGTTCTTGATCTTGTTTATTTACTTTATTCCGCATTTTTGAATCTCGATCCAACTCTTCTGTTTCAACAATTGGTATCAGAGCAGGAATTTGTGTTTGTCACAGATCTGTTTTTGATTATCTTCATCGTTTCAATCGATCTTAGATATCAGAATTTGATCAACCTACACTTCTGATTCATTCATATAAACAAGTGTCAATGGCTTTTGACGACTCCCATACTCAGTCTTTCAATCTTTCAAGTAGCATTGGATCTACTACCAGAACTCCAATTCTATTCACTCAAGAGTATGAAGTCTGGGCGCTGCACTTTGAAGATTATGTTCTTGGCATTGAAGAACACGGTGCAACGATCTGGAAAGCTATCACTGAAGAAACTCACGTCCATACAGCCACAAGGAGGGTTATCAAAACCCTAAAAGAATATAACAAATTGCTCGTCACTCACACAAACATTCCTCAAGACGAGAAAGATAAACTAATGTGCAACATCAAAGCATTTAGAATTATCAGGTTTGCTCTCCAAGCAGATACTCTTCGTCTGGTTAGTTCGTGCAAGACAGCTAAAGAGATCTGGGATAGACTTAAGGAATTATATTCCGGGGATGCTGACCTTGAACACTCCATTCAGACTACGCTTCTTTCTGATTTCGGATCTTTTGTACAAGGTTCCGAAGAAACTTTAACCCAGACCTTCAATCGATACTGTTGAATAATGTTTTTATGTTTTTATGTGACCATCACTGAAATAAGTCGAAATGTTTTTTAAACAAATATTATCAGTATTTCAGGTTGCGTGAATTCAAGATCAAAAACAAGAATAAATCAAGACCCGAGAAACTTTGAGAAAACATCCAAACCTGAGGAAGTAACGCTACGAACCAAAGAGCAAAATACAAAATATCACACTGCTACAGCAATCACGACGCAACAGACCCTATGGTCGCGACGTGAAGAGAAAAAGACAGAAGACCAAAAAAACCTTCAGCGATCGCGACGCGACGAAGGAGGTGGTCGCGACGCGAAGGACCCAACGCGACACCACCAACTTCTTGATCGCGAGACTACCAACCCAACGCACTAACCAGTGGCCGACCAAAAGCAACCCGACACACGCCCCTTCGCGACGCGACGGCATGGCCGGTCGCGACGCGAGCCCTGTGTGTTCAGCAACTATAAATTGAGCCTTTCTCTTGCTATTTTGTTACACCCAATCAACCAAGCATTATACACTCATATACTCTCCAAGAAACCCACGACCAGAAACCTCAAGACTCTCAAATTTCTGCATTTGGCAACAAGAATCAAACCGCACAACCGCAAGAAACAAGATATCCTCCCGACACCAAAACTTCAAACCTCTAAAACAACCTCTACCCGACATCAAATATCACCAAAACCTCATCCTACCTAAAAGAACAAGAAATCGACACATCAAGAAAACCTGAGCAAAGAACAAGAATCGAAGCTTCAAAGAAAATCGTCATATTCATCTGCTATCGATAAGTTCTTTTGAAATTATCCGTGTTATTATTGATTTATTGAAACTGTTATAAATCAACTGTACCAAACATCCAAGACATAAAAATTGAACCGTAATAACGAAAACACATGTGGACTGTATTTAACCGAGACATCTAACTTCTAACTTCTAACCTTTTTATTTATTGTAAAAACACGTTATCGTTGATAATGGCGTTTATTACATCTAACATCTAACTCCTAATTTCTAACCTTTTTATTTATTGTAAAAACACGTTATCGTTGATAATGGCGTTTATTACATCTAACCTCTAACTTCTAACTTTTACTTTATTTACCGCTTTCTGTCTATTTAAATACTGTCTAGTTTAGATTTACTATTCCGCAACTCTTATTTATTCCGCATATTATAAACAAAATACATATCTGTCACACAGTAACCGGCTTAAAAACCCTTATTCGTGGAGATCGATCATCGTATTTTCAACAATTGGTATCAGAGCTTGTGTGATTTAATCTGAAATTTTTGTCGAGAACTTTTGTGTAGCGTTTTATAAACCACCAATAAGTTTCCTTTGAAAATTTCATATTAATATCACTTGTTCAAAAAAAAAAAAAAAACAAAAAAAAACAAAAAAAAAAAAAAAAAACATTTAAAAATTACTTGTGTGATTTATTTTGAAAATTTTTGTCGAGAACTTTTGTGTAGCGTTTTTATAAACCACCAATAAGTTTCCTTTAAAAATTTTCATTTTAACATCACATTTTCGTTAACAAAAAAAAAAAACAAAAATGTCTTCCGCAAACTACTCAAACATAAATTCTGTATCTATTGCTAACAGTATAGGTTCAGGTACTCGAGCACCCATTCTTATTCCCGAAGAATATAAATCATGGGTAGGTCGTATGAATCTTCATCTCAACTCTATAAGTGAAGACGTATGGAAATGTGTAGACGGATCTCTACCAGATAACATGACCTCTCTTACGAGTAACTTGGATATACTGAATGAAAGGAAGAAACTCGAACTTCAAGCCAAAAAGGAACTTGTGTCTGGAATACCCCACAGTATTCTAAGCCAAATGAATGATATAATTCTTTTAACCGCAAACCAAATTTGGCAAACTTTGAAAAATCGTTTTGAAGGAAATGAGAGAATCATTGGAAACAAGAAAACATCTGTTTTAAACGAATTTGACAACTTCAAAATGTTTTCACATGAGACCATCCATGATGCTCATGACAGATTCAATCTCATTACCATCAAAATGAATAATTTAGGCATCAAAAAGTCACAGCATGAAATAAACCTCAAATTTTTAAACAACCTTTATGAAAGCTGGAAAATGGTCAAACTCATCATCCAGGGAAATCCGGCAATTCATACTGAATCTTTGTACAATCTGTACGGAGAATTACAATCGTATGAATCCTCGATTGACCCACCAACGTCTACTTCTTTTGGAGGACCGCTTGCTCTTTTGTCAACATCCTCTCAAAACCAAACACATTTTCCGGATCAAAGTCAAATTGATTTAAACCAAAACCAAGCTTTCTTAAGTAATCCTTGTGACTTGTCCGATCCAAATAATGAAGCTGACTACCATCAATTGTGTGCTTTGGTAGCAAACACTAATCTCGAAAGATTTTTGCCACATCATAGACCAAACTTTCAACAAAGATCCACTTTTGGACAAAACTTTCAGAATCGTGGTTTTCAAAATAATAACAACTCTTACAATCAAAACAATGGTTTTCAAAATAACCAAAATTCTGGATTTCAGCAAAATCATTCAAAACCATCTCAACAGAAACAAACTCAAACATCCGAAAGACCTCCCGCTAAGAGCCAAAAGGCTGACAATAACGATGATGATGATGATGACGTAATCATTTGTCACAAATGCAAAGGACTAAATCATTATGCCCGAGATTGTCGAGCCAAAATCAAGGTCAAAGACTCAGCTTACTACGCTCAAAAAGCCGAAGAACTGAAGAAACAAGAAAAGAAAGCAAAGCAAAAAGCTTTGATGGCATTCTACGAACCTAGCGTGGAACACTGGCCAACTTCTGATGATGAAACAGATAATGAACCAGCTCAGTCAAACTTCTGCTTCATGGCTGACAATGAACCAACCACAAGAGCTCCATATGTCATCGATCAGGTATGGTCTATGATCTCAGATATCGGTCTTTCAAGAACACCATTTGAGTCCCACATGACTAAGATTGAGAATAGTCTAAAAGCTGATCTCAGACTGTATCATGACACAATAGTCAAATCTGATATCTACAAATCTGAATTACAAACATTGCAACTCAGATTTGGAGAATCTACAAGGACTAGAGACAAACTTGAAAGAGACATTGAACGAAAATCTGAAGAAAATAATCACATCCTAGAACAATTAAATGAAGCTCTAAAACAAAAAAGGGACTTAGAAATAAAAAATCAATCGGTTATTTCATCTGAAATAAAAGATACCTTAGAAAAGGAAATCCTTCAGTTAAAACAAAAAGCTCAAGATTTAACTGACAAAAACTCTAGTTTAATTCTAAAACTAGATGATTCTTCAAAGCAAATCAAATTTCTTGAATCCGAAAATCAAAGATTTCAAGGAAAACTGGATTCTATCAATATTGCCAGAAAATTGAGTGATGATGTTTTCACTAAAGCAAATAACTTAGGAACTGGCAAAATTGATACGAATTATAAACCGGGAATTGGAAGAGAATCTTTTGAAAATGAAATGACTGAAAATGAAAATGGGAAAATTAGTGAAAACTCTAAATCTCCTCAACCAGATTTTTTCTCATCTGCCAATGAGGACGATTCAGATGATGAAACAGTAATCAACTGTAGTCCTGATGATACTTTTTTCAACAAGTCATACAAAAGAGTTGTAAAATCTGAATCGGACTCTGCTAGTTCAATAACTCATCAATTGAGATCTACTAAACTAACAAAGAATGATGGCACGATCAAACTTGAAAATTTCTTAAATGGAGAAAATTTTGTTCATCAAAATGGTAATACTTCTGTTCCAACTGTCTTTCCCTCTTTAAACTCAACCTTTATTGGAAAGAACAGTCAGGGACAAAAGTATTCAAAGAAACAACAGACAAATAAACAACCCATTCAAGCTGTCTTTAAACCAAAAGAACAAAGCAAGCCCATTGTTTTCAAAGAAAAACCTTTGAAACCAGTCGCTGTGCCACAAAAACAAACCTTTAATCCAAATCAAAAACCTTTTCAAAAACCGATTCAAAGTCACGTTCAAAAGATAAACTTCAATCTCTCAAGGAACTTTCAGAAATCATCATTTCACCAAATTCCATTCCATCATCAAAATGTTTTCCAAAATCATCAAAATCCCGGATACAAAGAAATGTCATCAAACAGAACTTCACATATAGGATACTTTTCACAAAAACAGAAATCGTTTCAAATGACAGGTTTTCAAAGACAAATCTTAAATTGGGAAAATCTGATAAGTCAAATCAAGCCTCAACCACTTCGTCCAATTAACAGAAACAATAATGATTTCAGATTATCAAAAACCATTAACAAATCAGGACCCACCATGGTTTGGGTACCTAAAATTTCTGTCTAATTGCAGGCACTTTGTGCTGGAGAGCCCAAGGATGGCACATGGTATATCGATAGTGGCTGCTCCAAGCATATGACAGGAAACCAAAGCTTTCTACGAGATTTCAAACCCACAGAATCCAAACAAGATGTTACTTTTGGAAACAACATGACTGCAAGAATCAAAGGTTATGGAAACATAACAAATGGTCACTTCACCATCAAGAAAGTAGCCTACGTCGACGGCCTGAAACACAACCTAATCAGCGTATCACAACTCTGTGACAACAATCATGAAGTTCTTTTCACCAAACAACGAAGCATAATCACAGATGCCAAGACCAAAGCTATTCTAGTTAATTCTGATCGTCTAGGCAACATGTATCCACTAGATATGGACCTTATCTATGGAAAACCAGACATCTGTCTCTTGTCCAAAGCTTCTGCTGATATTAGCTGGTTGTGGCATCGTCGTCTTTCTCATCTCAATTTCGGCTACATCAACAAGTTGATTGCAAATGATCTTGTTCGCGGACTGCCACTTCTGAAACTTGATAATGAAACTCTTTGTGCAGCTTGTGAAGGAGGAAAACTGTCCAAATCCTCTCATAAAAGCATTCCTGAATCTAGTGTATCCGAACCACTAGAATTACTGCACATTGACCTTTGCGGCCCTGCAAAAACCCAAAGCATAAAAGGGAAGAAATACATCCTTGTTATTATTGATGATTACTCACGTTTTACTTGGGTTTTCTTTTTAAGGCTAAAGTAAGAAGCACCTGAAGAATTAATCAACTTCATCAAACAGATTGAATTAAAACTCAAACGACCCGTTCGAAGAATCCGAAGTGATAATGGTTTAGAGTTCAAAAACATAACTCTAGACTCATTTCTCAAAAACAAAGGCATCGAACACAACTTTTCAGCCCCTTACACTCCTCAACAAAACGGTGTTGTTGAAAGAAAGAACCGAACTCTGTGCGAAGCTGCAAGATCAATGCTCATCTTTGCTGATCTGCCACAATACTTCTGGGCAGAAGCAATAGCCACAGCTTGCTATACTCAAAATCGTTCTTTAATCAATAAACAACTTCATAAAACACCATATGAAGTCATTAACAACCGAAAACCAAACATCAAATTCTTTCATATTTTTGGTTGTCGATGCTTCATAAAGAATAACAAATATCACCTTTCAAAATTTGAATCAAGATCAGACGAAGGAATTTTCCTTGGTTACTCTTTTACCTCAGCTGCTTATCGAGTACTGAATAAACGTACTAGAGTAATTGAAGAGAGTACCGATATTCATTTCGATGAATTTTATGTCAGGAAATTGGATCGTAAACATTTTGGTTCTAAAATGATCGATAATATTTTTCAAAATCCAATTCAACAAATACCTTCTACGGACATAGAAATTGATCTTGATTTACTTTTTGAACAACCCAAAACCGCTTATAATTCAGAACTTCTAACATCTTCTACATTTCCTACAGGAAACTCCGATGCAGAAACTTCACAATCAAACCAAGAAAATACGGATCAAGTCGAGGGGGAATTACCAACACCAAATCCCTCTTTGAACACTCCCAATCCACCTGTTCAAAATGATCCCGGTGCATCATCTATGGGGGAACCTTCATCACATCATCCTCACCCTATAATCCAAAAAGACATATCTGAAAACAACCAAAATCTATTCCCAACAGAATCACCTGACCAAGAACAACAATGGGACATAGAAACACCAATCGAAATACCTGAAAAAACTCGCCTAAACAAATGGACCAGGAATCATCCTGCAAACCAAATCATAGGAGATCCCAATTCTGGTATTCAAACAAGAGCCGCTACCTCAAATGAATGTTTATACGGAGCATTCTTATCTATGACCGAACCCAAAACCATCCATTCAGCTCTCAAAGATCCAGACTGGGTCAAAGCCATGCAAGAAGAACTAGCTGAATTCGAAAGAAACCAAGTATGGGATCTTGTTCCTACTCCTCCCGATGTTACTGTAGTAGGTTCAAGATGGGTTTTCAGAAACAAAACTGATGATCAAGGCATAGTCTGTCGAAACAAAGCAAGACTTGTCGTCAAGGGCTATTCACAACAAGAAGGAATCGACTACGATGAAACTTATGCTCCAGTTGCAAGACTCGAAGCCATTCGTATCTTTCTAGCATATGCAGCTCACAAGAACTTCAAAGTATTTCAAATGGATGTAAAATGTGCATTTTTACATGGAGAGATTGATCGTGATGTGTATATTCAACAACCTCCAGGTTTTGAAGATCCACAGTTCCCAAATCACAGTTTTAAGTTACAAAAAGCAGTTTATGGCTTAAAACAAGCACCTCGAGCCTGGTATTCAACATTGTCAACATTTCTAGAAGAATCAGGATTCAAAAGAGGTTCAATTGATCAAACTCTCTTTCGTAAAATTTTTAATAAACATCTGTTAATCGTTCAAATATATGTCGATGACATTATTTTCGGTTCCACTGATGAATCATTGAGTGTCAAGTTTGCAGATTTAATGAAGAGCAAATTTGAGATGAGCATGATAGGAGAAATGACTACTTTTCTTGGACTTCAAGTCAAACAATCATCAGATGGAATTTTCATCAATCAAGAAAATTATGTCAAAAATCTTCTAACTCGTTTTTCTCTTGACAAATCAAATACAGCAAAAACCCCAATGGCCTTTGGTTACAAATTAGATGCAGACTTAAATGGCAAGCCTGTTGATCAAAAGAAATATCGAGGAATGATAGGATCACTCCTATACCTCACAGCCAGCAGACCCGACATCATGTTTTCTACATGTGTCTGTGCCAGATACCAAGCCAATCCTATGGAATCTCATGCTATAGCTGTAAAAAGAATTTTCAAATATCTTAAAGGAACTCCATCTCTTGGCCTTTGGTATCCAGCTAACTCTGATTTTCAGCTTAACGCCTTCACCGACTCCGACTATGGAGGATGCAGACTAGACAGGAAAAGCACATCTGGTTCTTGTCAATTTCTAGGAGGCAGACTCGTAAGTTGGACCTCAAAGAAACAATCATGCGTGTCCACTTCAACCGCAGAAGCTGAATATGTAGCTGCTGCAAGCTGCTGTTCACAAGTCATGTGGATGCAAACCCAATTACGTGACTATGGCTACAAAGTCTCACAAATACCAATATTTTGTGACTCAACCAGTGCAATTGCCATTTCTCACAATCCAGTGCACCATTCCATGACAAAGCACATCGACATTCGATATCATTTCCTCAAAGACAACATACAAAAAGGTCATATCGAATTGCACTTCATAAACACCGAAGATCAAATTGCCGATGTTTTTACTAAGGCTTTAGACGAAACCAAGTTTCAATACTTCCTAGGCCGTCTAGGAATGTTGAATCCAGATAACATCCATCCCTAATCTCTTACATTTTGTTTGTACAAAAGAGTGCTTACTTTCAGTCAAAATCAAAAATTTCCAAAAACATTCAAATAACCAAAATCTTTCAAAAACATTCACATAATCAAAAATCAAAAAAAAATTAGAATAAAGTTTTATCCTTTTAAAATCTTTATAAAACCATGTGATTAACATCTTCTTGACTAAATTTTCAGATACTTATGCTCGATGAATGTTCTCAATCATATTGATTCTTAAATTAGAGTGAAAGTTCAAATCTCAAAATTTTCGTTATATACATTCTCCTATTCCATTTGAATTTATTTCAAATATAACGATTTTATCAATTAAGGGACATAAGATCAGGAGATTCAGATGAAAACCAAACCCATGTGAGAAATTGTGCCTCGTCTTTAACTGCTAAGTGAAATTCATTTCTGTGAGCAAAGGTGTTTTCATTATGACTTATAGGATTTATACTCTTATACCGTGATGCTAGTCTCATTTTTGCTTAGATATCAAGATGACCAGGGACGATACAATCATTTTCTTATATATTAGACAAACTGTCTTTTATATCACCTATCCCTATCCTCAATCAAGCCACTTCAAGAAAAGATATTTCATCTTGCATAGCAAGTCTGACAATTGAAGAAACGACAAAGTCGTATCCAAGAAAACCAGAAGAAAACTCAAAATCTCAAAACGCAAATGATGTCAAAAGATCACAACTGGTAAACACATCAGATATCTTTTTCACAAATCAAGAAAAGATAAAGACAAAGATGAACACCTCACCAAAGAAAAGGAAGATTTACAACAACAATCAATCAAAGACAGACATCTCAAAAACTTTCCAAACAAACAGATTCTCAAAAACCGAAGATTTACCGGGATACTGTAGCCTTCATAATTGAATATTCTTAGTTGCAAATTGCACTATGAAAATTTCTAAACCCCTCTACATGTATTTCCCGACGGAGAGAGAGTGAACATCAATGGCATGAATGAAGAAACCCGCTGAGTAATGCCGAAACCAGTCTTATGTGATTGATTATCTAATATGAAGACCAAGTGACTAAAGTATATAGGTATAAATCCACATTAAGCATAAGTCAACACCTTCAAACTGAGAGATATCACTCATCTTTAGTGATTATACACCAGTTCTGCACCCAGAACAAACAAACACCTCAGTCAAGTGTGAGTTATACCTATGAGCGTTCATCTGAATCGACCTATTAAGATCACTTGTCGTCCTTATAAATGTTATAAAATCTTAAGGAATATTATGAAAGTACATATACAAAAACCTTTTGATAATTGAACATGAAACTTTGATTCAGAAACAAATATTATTGACAAACATTTTTCAAAACATAAGTAAAATCTAGTCACACTCTTTCAAAACAAGTGATATGGTTTTATAAATGTCTTATCCAAATTTCAAGAATTTCAATCAAACATTTTTCTCCTCATTTCATTAATGATCACATAGGGGGAAATTGTTGAATAATGTTTTTATGTTTTTATGTGACCATCACTGAAATAAGTCGAAATGTTTTTTAAACAAATATTATCAGTATTTCAGGTTGCGTGAATTCAAGATCAAAAACAAGAATAAATCAAGACCCGAGAAACTTTGAGAAAACATCCAAACCTGAGGAAGTAACGCTACGAACCAAAGAGCAAAATACAAAATATCACACTGCTACAGCAATCACGACGCAACAGACCCTATGGTCGCGACGTGAAGAGAAAAAGACAGAAGACCAAAAAAACCTTCAGCGATCGCGACGCGACGAAGGAGGTGGTCGCGACGCGAAGGACCCAACGCGACACCACCAACTTCTTGATCGCGAGACTACCAACCCAACGCACTAACCAGTGGCCGACCAAAAGCAACCCGACACACGCCCCTTCGCGACGCGACGGCATGGCCGGTCGCGACGCGAGCCCTGTGTGTTCAGCAACTATAAATTGAGCCTTTCTCTTGCTATTTTGTTACACCCAATCAACCAAGCATTATACACTCATATACTCTCCAAGAAACCCACGACCAGAAACCTCAAGACTCTCAAATTTCTGCATTTGGCAACAAGAATCAAACCGCACAACCGCAAGAAACAAGATATCCTCCCGACACCAAAACTTCAAACCTCTAAAACAACCTCTACCCGACATCAAATATCACCAAAACCTCATCCTACCTAAAAGAACAAGAAATCGACACATCAAGAAAACCTGAGCAAAGAACAAGAATCGAAGCTTCAAAGAAAATCGTCATATTCATCTGCTATCGATAAGTTCTTTTGAAATTATCCGTGTTATTATTGATTTATTGAAACTGTTATAAATCAACTGTACCAAACATCCAAGACATAAAAATTGAACCGTAATAACGAAAACACATGTGGACTGTATTTAACCGAGACATCTAACTTCTAACTTCTAACCTTTTTATTTATTGTAAAAACACGTTATCGTTGATAATGGCGTTTATTACATCTAACATCTAACTCCTAATTTCTAACCTTTTTATTTATTGTAAAAACACGTTATCGTTGATAATGGCGTTTATTACATCTAACCTCTAACTTCTAACTTTTACTTTATTTACCGCTTTCTGTCTATTTAAATACTGTCTAGTTTAGATTTACTATTCCGCAACTCTTATTTATTCCGCATATTATAAACAAAATACATATCTGTCACACAGTAACCGGCTTAAAAACCCTTATTCGTGGAGATCGATCATCGTATTTTCAACAGATACAATCATCTTCTCAGTCGATTATTGAAATACAACCTGGCTCGGACTGTCATTGAGCAAAAGGTTACCTTTCTTGATGGTCTTCGTTCCGAATGGAAGGCTATCGTTTCAACCATAAAAGCGCATGAACAGTTCAAAACTTACACTTTGGCTAAAGTTGTAGGAATTCTCAAATCTCATGAAAATGAAATCATTTCTGAAGCCAAAGCGACTACCAGTCTTGGTTCGCTTGCACTCGTTGCGACCGGAAAGAAATCCGCCGAAATTGATTCCGAATCTGACTTTTCCGATGATGATTTGACCAGAGAAGAAAAAGCATTGATGGTGTCAAATCCCAAGAAGTTCTTCAAGAAAAACTTTTCCAAATTCAAAAATCGAAATCGACAAGGAGGTTTCCATGCTGAAAAGACTGTGGAAGAAAGTCAGAAAAAGAAGAATGATGAGGAGAAGAAACTTGCTGGCGACTCAGGATATGACTACCATTATTGTAACGACAAGAATCACTTTGTGAAAGACTGTTTGCTCCGAAAACAAGCTGAGAAGAAGGAGCAGGTGAAAGATGAAGCCTATTATGCAAAGAAGATTGCAGAGCTGAAAAAGAATGATGCTTCATCTACCAAGGCAGCTTTTGTGGTGAAAGAAGACAGCGAGTTTGGCGCCATAGAAGTTTGGTCAACAGATTCGGAAGATGAGGAAGTGAGGAATCCGACACATGGTCGGTGTCTGATGGTGAAAGCTGATCATTCCGAAAGCAGAGGTTACTCTACCGATGGGTGTCAAGCCTCAGCAAGCTGCTTTGCTGCGAAGCCTGTCTATGAACAAGTCGAGGAATGTGAGGCTGTGGTAAAAAAGGTACGCTCTATCCTTAAATCTTTAAATATTTGTTCTTCTAGTTATGATGCTGAATTAGATGACCTTAGATTTACTGTCTCCAGTTTGAGTGATAGTTTAAAAAGGACACGTCTAAGCAATTCTAACCTAAATGATCAATTGAGCAGGATATCGAATAGGAATGAGGAGAGACGAATGAGAATCGAGGCGTTGGAGAGTGAGTTAGTTACAGCACGAGATGATATTATTTACGTAAAAAGGGATAATTTAGTTCTTGTCAAACAAAGAAACATTTTTTGTTTAATTGCTAAGCGTCTTTACAATAATATTACTCAATTGCATCTTGATTGTGACATAGGCAGGGGTTTACACAAAATGATTTTGCCCTTTCTTGAGTTGAAAGAGGATGAAATCGATGCAGAATGTCATAGATGTGAAACCATTGTTTCATCTGATGAGGTTTCGGAAGCTTATCGATTCGGACTTGATAAAATTGAAAGCTATATACAGTCCAAAGAACATAAAAGTATGGTCAAAGAATATTTTTCGGAAAACGATCATGAGGAAATTAAAACAGCGACTCTAAAGAATTTTCATTCACTATGCTCTAAATTAAATTCAGATAATACTCTCATTAATGAGAATATTTCCGATTTTGATGAAAGTGATATGAGTGAAATATCTGTTGAGGATGAAATTGACTGTTCGGAATTCGTATCAAATTCTACTGAAACTAAGAAAAATCTCATTTCTGAAAATTCAGTTACTTTTGCGAGAATCGTTAAAAGTAAAGGATCACACACTTTAACCGAACAAGCTACTGTTTTTCCGAAAATACACACTGTACCAAATCAAGTTTTTGTTAAACAAGGTCTAAATACAAAAGATGTAACTAAACTTAAAGTCCTAGTTGATAACGATAATTCTGATGTATGTGATTCTTTCTTTTGGTCAGAACCAATTGACAACTCAGATGAGACTAAAGGTCTTTCCGAAATGACCTCGTGGAAATCACGTGGTAACTACATCTCTGGATCATTGAACTGTAAAAATTCTGTCTCTCAAAGTGGTTCATGGGGTAAAGAGAATTTGAAATCTAATTCTTCAAACCCTAAGACGAGCACTTTCAAATCTGATTCTAATCAATGCTCGAAATCTTATGTTCATAAGTCTCCTGAAGAGCTTATTGCCAAGAGGAAGCAAATGAATGCAAGGTACAAAAAGAATCTGAAAGAGAGAAAACAGTTCTAGATAAACAAACACGATTCAAATCTAACTCAGAAAGTCAACCCAATTCCCTTTCGGAAAGTTGAGCTTGCTCAAAAACCAAAACCAACATCTAAACCTACTGTCTCAACAACAACAACGAAGAATCCCACTCGTGTTCTCGGATCTACGGATTCAAAAGGGAAGGCAAAACTCTATCCTGAAACCACTCAAGATCCTAAAACCAACAAAACTCACCCACCAGTTACTACCAAAACAAAACTCTCTTCTCAATCGGTTAAAAATCGAAATCCCACTTTTCTCTCTCACAATCAGAAAACTCATTATTATCAAGTTACGAACACATTCACTCCAAAGAAATCTCGTTTTGCTAAAGAACAATGGCAATCCACAAAAATGAAAGTGTTCAGAATTGAAGATAACAAAAATCACTCATCACTGAGAAAATCCTTTTGGGTTGATAAATCATGCATTTTTCCTATCTCATGTAAATTCTCACATGGACCCACACTGGTTTGGGTTCCTAAATCTCTCTAACTTGTGCAGGTTCTACGTGACGAACAATATGATCCGGAATGGTACATTGACAGCGGCTGTTCACGTCACATGACAGGAAGGAAGGAGGAATTACGAGAATATCGATCGCTATCAAATGGAGGAAGAGTCAGTTATGGAAACAATGCAACGGGTAACATCAAAGGCTATGGCATGATCACAAATGGTGAAATTTCAATTCGGAAAGTGGCATATGTCGAAGGACTTCAACACAACTTGATCAGTGTTTCTCAATTAGTTGTCGGAACTGGTCTCAAAGTCTCCTTTGATGAAGAAGGCTCCGAACTGATTGAGAAGGAATCCAAAAAGATTATTTTGAAGTCAAAAAGAAAAGGAGAGATGTTTCCTTTGGATATGAGACCTATCCAAGGAAAGCCTGCTATCTGCCTTCTCACTAAAGCTACGAACGATGACAGTTGGCTCTGGCACAGGCAGTTGTCTCACATGAACTTTCGAGACATTAATAAACTGGTACTTGGTGATCTTGTGCGAGGATTACCGCTACTCAAGTACGACAAAGACCGACTCTGTGATGCATGTGAGCTAGGAAAACAAAGTCGGAAAAGTCATTCTACAATCATCAACACAAAAATCATCGAACCATTGGAGCTTTTGCATATTGATCTTTGTGGTCCATCTGCCATAGAAAGCGTTGCTCACAACAAATACATTCTGGTTGTAGTAGATGACTTCTCTCGTTTTACATGGGTGTTCTTCCTCAAGCAAAAATCTGAAGCGGCGATCAATATGATTAATTTCATCAAGCAGATAGAAGTCTTTCTCCGAAAACAAGTTCGAATGATAAGGAGCGATAACGGGACAGAATTCAAAAATAAAATTCTGGATGATTTTCTCGTCAATAAAGGAATCTTGCACAACTTCTCTGCCCCTTACACTCCTCAACAAAATGGAGTTGTAGAAAGACGAAATCGTTCTCTATGTGAAGCTGCTCGCACAATGCTTTCTTTTGCAAAACTTCCTTTATATTTCTGGGCCGATGCCATCGCAACTGCTTGTTACACTTAGAATCGATCAAACATCACAAAACGATTCAATGTCACTCCCTATGAGATCATCAACAAGAGAAAGCCGAACGTAAAATTCTTCCATGTTTTCGGATCCAAGTGTTTCATTTTTAACTCCAAAGAAAAACGAGTTAAATGGGATGAAAAAGCTGACGAAGGTATATTTCTAGGCTACTCTCTTACCTCAAAGGCTTATCGTGTTCTGAACAAGAGATCTCGAAAAATTGAAGAAACATACTACATCACCTTTGATGATAGATACAATTCCAGAGCAAAGCACATCAGTACCAAGGCTGAAGACATCTTTCCCGAATCCAATAGGTTTACAATTCCTCTTATGGATCTATATGAGGAATTTCTGAATTTGTTTGATGACCAAGAAACCGCAAAAACATCAGAAGCAAATGCAAGAGATAACCAAGGCGATGAATTGTTGAAGCTTATAGAAAATACAGTTAGTGAAACCGAATCTTCACAAGACCACTCCACTGATGTTCCGATTCCGAACAATGCTCCAACTCCCATTACTGAGGCACCAATCCAGGGGGAGAGTCCAACCTCTATTGCAGATGCACCAATCCAGGGGGAGGGTTCATCAAATATTCAAGGGGAGAGTATGACTCCTGAGTCCGAGTCACCCACTCTACGAGTTGAACAAGATCACCCTGATAATAGAAACGATGCAAACTTCCAGGGGGAGAATGAACTTGAAAATAATGACCTTGACACACAGTCAGAGGTACATTCGGAAGCAGAAGAAATCATTTCAGAAATTAATCCTGAATATGATCCAAACTATCCTCCAATGACTAAATGGACAAGAGATCATCCAAAATCTCAAATCATCGGAACGACTTCTGCTGGTGTTCTCACTCGAGCTCAAGCTAAAGAAAAGCAAGCCGCATTATTTTCTAAAGTGGAATTTTGCATGTTTCATTCGTTTATCTCCAAGGTTGAACCTAAAACAGTTAAAATAGCACTTGATCATGCTGACTGGGTTCAAGCAATGCAAGATGAGTTAAATGAATTTGAACGAAACAAGGTGTGGCGATTGGTTCCGACTCCAGAAAAAGCTTCCGTTCTCGGAATGAAATGGGTCTTTCGAAACAAGTTAGACAAAGAAGGGAATGTTATTCGGAATAAAGCAAGACTGGTTGTCAAAGGTTACTGTCAAGAAGAAGGAATTGATTATGAAGAAACATTTGCACCAGTAGCCAGATTAGAGTCCGTTCGGATTTTTCTTGCTTATGCAGCACACAAAGGTTTTGATGTTTATCAGATGGATGTCAAGTGCGCATTTCTGATTGGAGAATTAGAAGAAACAGTCTATGTCGAACAGCCACCAGGTTTTGTGAGCAGTAAACATCCTGACCATTGCTATGTATTAGACAAAGCTGTTTACGGCCTAAAACAAGCTCCACGAGCTTGGTATGAGACTTTAACTCGGTTTCTCAAGCAATCCAAGTTCAAGCAAGGATCAGTCGACCCAACCTTCTTTCGCAAAAAGGAAGGAAGTCATCTGATGATTGTTCAAATTTATGTTGATGATATCATTTTCGGATCTACTCATCCTAGCCTGACGGCTGAATTCCGAAAGCTGATGGAGACAAAATTTGAAATGAGCTCGATGGGAAAAATCAATTTCTTTCTCGGACTTAACATCAGACAAAGCTCAGAAGGCATATTCATCAATCAGGAAGCTTATACAAAGTCTCTCTTAGAGAAATTCGGAATGAAGGGAGATTCTAAAATCAAAGTTCCGATGGCATTCGGAACAAAACTCACTCCTTCTCTAGACAAACCTGCAGCAGATATTACTCTTTATCGTCAAATGATAGGTTCACTTCTCTATCTCACTTCGAGCAGACCTGACATTATGTTTGCTGTTTGTTACTGCGCAAGATTTCAGGCAAATCCTAGAGAGCCACATCACAATGCTGTGAAGAATATATTCCGATACCTTAAAAGAACAACCTCTCTTGGACTATGGTATCCATCAGGATCTGGTTTCTTTGTTCAAGCATTTTCTGATGCTGATCTTGGCGGTTGTGGATTGGATCGCAAAAGCACCTCAGGAGGATGTCAACTTCTCGATGGCAAACTCGTAAGCTGGCAATCAAGGAAACAAACTTGTGTGTCACTTTCAACAGCTGAAGCTGAATACATTGCTGCTGCCTCTTGTACCTCTCAGATAATTTGGATTCAAAACCAACTAAGAGATTATGGAGTCAATATGAAACGTATTCCTCTTTACTGTGATTCCGAAAGTGCAATTAGGATCTGTCACAATCCAGTGCAACATTCAAAGACTAAACACATTGCACTCAGATATCATTTTATCAAAGATCATGTTGAAGACGGTAACATCGAGGTTCATTTCGTACGCTCAAATGATCAACTAGCTGACATATTCACAAAGGCCCTTCCCGAACTAGCATTCAACAGAATTCTTCAAGGTCTCGGAATGATGGAAGCTGAATCCGTTCCGATATCTAGCTGAGATTCCGATTGATTCCGAAAATCGGAATGCCTCGGAATCGGATTTTAGACATGGAAGATTCGGAACGCGTGTATCCTTTCTAAATTTTTTTTATTTATTTTATTTCAAATCCTAAACCAAAAATATTTTATCTTTTTATTTATTTTATTTCATTTTCATTTTTTTATTTCCTGCTTTACTTATTTCCGCTACTTGTTTTCTTTATTTTGATATATCTCAAAAATATTTTTTTTTGTTCTTGTCTTCGTTTGACTTATTTTTCTTGTGTGTATTTTTTTTTTCGATTTATTGTTCTTCTTGCCCATATCCATGCGAATGCAGATATCAGAAAACAACAGAAGACTAAATTTTATTCAAGCTACGTGAACAAAAGTTGTTACATCAAAAGACAAAACAAAAACAACTTCAACCTATAGCTTGTAATAATGCCACATAGGGGGATCACCGGGATGGAAAGCTTGGTAGAGGCGCAGCTCACTCTCGTCAACAAAAAGACGACTTCCATCAGCCAGTCCCACATGGAACTGGTTGTGGGGAGTGGTCCGAATGATCACCGCCGGCCACTATCCTCTTCTGTGCCACACCTCCACAAGGTCAAATTGCTTGAACTCCACCACAATTTTTGGTGGGACAGGCTGCAGAAATGGGTAGCTGGTTGGGACGATCAATGGTCCACCACCCTCGCCGTTGTTCAGAGTGGTCATTCTCACCTCATATTGGTGATGCCACACTCTCGTGACAATCCCGCCATAGATTCCTCCGGCGTAGTCACCCTCTTGCATTTTGACCTCCACTTTGTCATTACGGTTATAGGGACGAAGCGCCATGTGTTTTCTCTTTTGGTGGAATTTTTTTTGATGTGGATGTTTTCTACTAACAATGCTTCCTTTTTATAGGCAGAAATGACACCGGTTAAGCTTCCAAGTGTGGTTATTTAATTATTTTATGAAGTATTGATGCAGCCTGCTGTCATTATTATGTGTCATAAAGGCGAAGACGGCTGATTAGCATCTGATTGGACGTTTTCCTTTCTTTTCGCCGGAGCATTAAATGTTTTCTCATGATAGCCAAATCCTTGTCAGCATTCTTCAGCAAGAACACAATTTTTTTTGTAACTATTTTGAATTGATGGGTTTTTCTTCTTATCCTATTTTCTGAGTTCCATACACGAATATCCATGATTATTGAAATCTCAACCAATTTCAATATATGATTTCGGCAATTCTAGTCAAAGATCGCAACTCATTTTCACCATGGGGCGCTGTGAGACTCACCATCCTTTCTTGACCCTTCTATTATTTCTCCATATTCACTACACTTCCATATAACTGTAACCCTTATGAAGGTCTTCAGCATTACCACTGAAAACTGATGGTTACACAAATTCTGTGTTCATGATTTCGGAATTACTTTTACCATCATTCCGAATGAAACCCAAAAAAATCCGATCCCACTAAGGAATTGACGAAAACTTTAAAGGGAATCTCAATCTTTCACTTTTGCGTGTTCTTTACGAAATCTACTCTACCCAAGTAATTTCTATCCAAAAAGATCCAGTTTTAATTTTTTTTTAGATTTCCAAACATTTCCCAAGTCACACAAAATTTTTCCGAACCCTTACTTGTTTTCATGACTACTCTGGTCAGACAAGCACTGTCTTCCGATTTCGAGCATCTCTCACGCTTTCGGAATCTGAAAGATAGTTAAACCCAACCCATTAATTTAACATTTTCAAAGAAACCTTTCAATGATTCTTATCAATCAATTGATCGTAATTCAACGGGAAACCACACAAACCACTTTTGAATCTCTCTTGATTCCAAAGGAAGAGATCATTGCCCGGGATCACTCAGTTTTATGTCATTCCGACATCACAGACTACCAAATAAATTTCGATTTTCTTCTTTATCTTTGGCACACTCTTGCACGAAAATCATTATTTGATTTTTCTAACTCTGGTTGGTTTTCTTTTGATAAGGATTAAGATCGATGACGTGGCAATTTTTTTTAAACTCTTCAAATTTTTCAAAATTTTGGATGAGCTAATCCTGACGTGGCCATTATAACGTCACCTCCACAGCAGCTACTTTGTCGCTTTTCACGCGCCTGCAATGCGAAATTTGGGGGTTACTCATGATGATACGGCATGATTCTAGGGAACCGTAATCGACTGAAGGGGATTTCCTTTTCAAATCACTCTTCAAGGGATATTTAAAGAATTTCTGGCTCATCATTTCTCTTCTCCGCTCTTCCTCTCTCCACAGAACTCTTCATCTTCAAAGCTCTTTTTCTCTCACGAATATTCAAGAACTCTCCAATGGCTGGTTCATCCTCAGCAAACGAAAATACTTCCTCATCTCTAATGTTGAAGATCAAACAAAATCAGAACATGATTATTGATCTTCATTCTTCGAAGTATAATGAAGCTCTTCAACCGATGATAGAATGTCTCAAGTACTCCAGGATCTGCAAAGCCCTAACTACTTCAGAGGAGGTTCCAATCGTGTATCTTTCATCTGCATACTCATCTGCATTCTACAACAAGGCTGATGATGTTGTTACCTTTGAGGTTGGTTCCATCAAAACTCGCATTTCCAAGTCTCGATTTGGAAAATTGCTAGGGTTTACAGATGAAACTGATATTGTTGATCCTGATTCCCTTCCGCCTTCTACTCTTCCACGGTTTTTCTATCAACTGGGCTACAAAGGCGATATAACGCAACTCTCCAAGTTCACGAAGAAGAGCCTACCGCCTCTGTGGAACTTTCTTTTCACAATTCTGTTCAAAAGCTTCTCCGAACGCACGACAGGCACAGACAGTGCAAGTAAGCTCTTTTACTCTCTGTTCTATGGTCTTTATCATGATATCAATCTTGATTATGGGTCAATTCTATGGAGCCAATTTGTCGAGAGTGTGAACTACAAAAATCGACACTCCGAAATCTCTTGTGCTCGATTTTGGTCTATTGTGGTAAAAAGGGCGATTGAGCAACATCATCTTCATATCATGACTGATTCTGTCATAGCGGTCATTCCGACGCTGTCAACCACACAGTTTACTACCACCAAATCGGAGGATTTCGATTTTATTGGATCTATTCCGATCACAATGTTGGACCGTGTTCCGAACGACGTTCAGTGCATTATGGCATATCGACAATTACCCCCATCAGGAACTCGTGATGTTGATCAAGCTCATGAAGTTGCTTTTGATAAGCTTGAAAATCCAAGGAAAATTGTCAAACGAAAGGGCAAAACGGCTGCATCTGACACCGAAAAACAGCCAAAACGTCCACGGAGACTCCGAAAGTTTGTTCAGTCTTATGACTCCGAAAACAAACTGTCCGATACTCATCAAATTCCGACTCCTCCGCGCGATGTTCCGATTACCGACAACCTTGACGATATTCCACCTCGCAAGCCTTCTCCACCACCGGCATCACCGCCTCATGACCCCACACCAAAAACAACTCCTCATTCTAGTCCACAATCCACACCTGAACGTTCGCCCCTCCGAACCACAAACACTCCAAAAGTCTCCATCTCTATCACCAAAACAAACTTCCATTCCTAATTCTCCTCATAACGACCCTCCTACCGACATTGATGAAGAGGAAGATATCCTGGTTAACGATGATCAGGATGATCTTTCCGATTTCCTTGAATCCCCATCCAATGTAAAGCTAAAGGACCCCAGTTCATCTGTTCCGATGTCCTCTGATCAGCTCTCGGACATCTCTGCCAAACTGGATTTACTTCTCCAATCCCAGGCGCATCCCTCTGTCACCGATTGGCAATCCCAGTTGAAAGCTCACAAAGACTCGGTGGATACCTTGATCACCGAAAACGTCAATCTCATGGGTAAAATCACCTTTCTCATAGAAAAATCTGAAGCCCAAATGCAAGATTCGACTACTTCCATTGGCAGACTGGAAAAAGATGTTCTTAAATTTATTCAAGATTTCCGTGATGCTCATGATCGGAACAATGAAAATATGCAACACGTCATCTCCAACTTCGGCACCTCGTTGAAAACTGAAAAAGAGGCCCTTTCAACCTTACGTTCGGAATTAAAGCAGCAACATTCCGAATGGGTATCTTCTATGGATACAAAGGTTGATCAACTAAGGACAGACTTGGCCTCGGAGAATTATTTGATGGATACCTTAGCCGCCAAGGAAACTAAAATCCAGCTCCTCAAGTCCGATCTACGTAACAAGTCTGCCATTCTCACTTTTGCTTTGTCTCAGAACAAAGCTGTTCGCAATGGTATATCGGAGATTGACTCTTTTCTTCATCGGATTATTGAAGACAATGATCCGATTCTCAATCCTCAGGTGCGCAGACATCTGACTCTAAAGCTTCATCTAGTCTTCAATCTTCTTGCCGCCTTGAAGGGTGTTTCGGAAAGTGTTGCCTCTCCGAAACAAGGGGGAGACGAAACGAATGAAGAAAGTACTTTTAATCAGGAGACTCCGAAGAAAAACTCTGAAAGTATACTTAATCAGGACACTCCGAAGAAAAACTCTCCGATCAAAACGAATGAAAATACTGAAGGAGACGCTGGTCCATCCGCTGGTCCATCAAAAGACAAAGGCAAAAAGATTGTGGAAGAACAAGAATCCGAAAAGGATGCTGCTAAATCGAACAGGGAACAGGAAATTGATGATATTATCAAACTTACTCGGAAACTTGATGCTGAGGAAGCTGCCAAAAGAGAGGCTGAGTTACTTCTGAAAACTCAAATGTCTTTGTTCCCTCCATGGCACTATAAAAGAATGACAATGGAAGCAATTATTGAGCCTGTGGAGAACTGGCTTCAACCAATAGCCTCGTACAACACAAGCAATGATGTAAACTCGCAGTTCGATTTTCCAATGACTGCAAAAGCTCTCCTGTTCCGAGGATTTGAGGAACTCAAAGACACCCGTCTTTCTAGTTCGGAAGTGAATGATTTGTTGTTCACTTTCTATTTACAGAATGCACGTCCTCAACATTTAACGTGGAGTTTGAAGAAAATTGTGCAGCTGACTCCCCGTCTTCCTGAGGTCAATGTTCCATTCATGAACTCAAGATTTTTGGCTTTCAGAGGAGATGATAAAGAGAAGATGGAATTTTCACTTGCTGATCTACCATTCATGAATCCATTCGACTGGATATCTTTGTTCAACATCTTGTCGAGAGAACAAAAGTATTATCCTCTTTTTGATCATGTCAAAAGAATGCTTGGATACTACATTCTGGAAGTAGCAAAGCTAGATGTTGAAGTTGCTGGTGTTCTAGACAAAGTTCCTTTAACTGTGAGACATCCTCCACCCAAAAATCTGAACAAGCGTAAAATCGGAAAAATAGCCAACTCAAACTGGAGTGTGGCATACAATTCAAAGGAAGGCCTTGAGAATGTTAAAAGAATATTCTTTCTGTTGGACAAACATCTTTACAGGACACCAGTGTTGGAACATATTCTTCACATCATCAATAAGCTCCCATCCAACACTCCTGATGATAAAACATGTATCAACGACATGTTAAGGTGGTACATTGAATTCCGAAAAAGGATCCTGGCAATCATTCCGAAGGTGTTTGACAGACAATCAAGTGAAGTAAAGTCTGAAGAATGATGAGAGATTGCATCTTTTGACTCAAAGGGGGAGATTGTTGAGTCATTATTTAGGATTGAGTCAAATATGCTAATCGGATTTGTTGCCTGATTTTTAGCCAATAATTTAGCTATCGGTTATGGAATGGGTCTGTCCTTCCATACTTAGTTTTTGTTTAAATAGCTTATTCGTACCCTTGTTAGGGTTAACTTTTGTAGAATCATCACGGTGCTCATACAGAATAGTTCACATCGAATTGTTCTTGAGTTGCATTTTAATCATTAGACATCAGTTCTTCATATTGTCTGTTCTTGATCTTGTTTATTTACTTTATTCCGCATTTTTGAATCTCGATCCAACTCTTCTGTTTCAACAGGTCTTGAGTCAAAGTTTTACGTTTTAGGGTATAGCGACTACAAGTCATCGCAATAGAGTCAGGCAGAAAATGAAATATTTTCCCGGTTTTCTAAATACTTGTAGCGACAACTAATCATCACGAAAAATCAAGAAAATATTATATTTTTATTTTTTAATATTTTTCTCTTATTTAACGGAACGACGTCGTATTGTGAGAGCTATACAGACGACATGTAGTCTCTATAGCCTCCACAGAACCCTAAAATCATTGGGGCTCCCCTTTCGCACCATTCAGCAACCGGTTCTTTTCTCTCCATCATTGAGGCGATTTCTGACGGCCTGGAGATTCCACTGTTGATAACAGAAATTTCTGGCCAAGAAAGGTACAACATTGTCCCTAAAACCATCTATGAACCATAATGCACGAATTAATTCCGTGATTTTTCTTGTTCATCGGTTGTGGGTAGCTCCGACGGTTTGTTAGCGTTTTCCAGTGGCTGTCGGTTGCTCATGTGCGATTTCCGGTAGCTTTGGGTTTTGACATCAACAGAGGTTATCCGACACTTCATGTAAGTATACAATATAATGTTTTCTTTTTCTTTCAATTTTTATAATTTTTAAATGTCTTCTAATCCTTTGTTTTGAAGAATTATTTTGATCTTGATAGTTTTCGGAATGCACCACATCGGAATGAAATTGTACTTGCAATAGAGAGCGATCGTGCCAACGGTTACAAGCGACGAAAACACGACTTGAAAAAACATTTTATTGACCATGGAGGTTACGCGGATATTGAGAGGGCAAAGGAGTATCTCCCACCTAGTTAGACTCCCAGTCGTGGGGGAAGGTCATTGATAAATTGTTTACCACAGACAAGTACAAGATCCGCTTAGAAAAAAATAAAGGGAAGGTCGTGGCTTAGACACCTAATCCAACATAGCCATGTAGAAGGGTGGAGAAAAAGCCACTTCAAGGAAGGTCGTGGTTGTGTTAATAATCGTGCAGAAGCTGATTGGGTAAGTAAAATTTCTAGAAATATGTTTTAGTATGTTTTTATTTTGTGTAACATATTGATATGCAATATAGTGTAGAATGTCTATTTTGCTATTGAAAATCATTGCATATATTGAAATATGAGAATTTTTATTGTTATTATTTATAGGTAAACAAGTTGGTTATCCATTTTATAACAGTAATGCTGTCGAATTTTAGATAAAAAAAAACTAATGTACGTTTGTTGTTTTGTTTAATGTAGAAAAAAATCCAAGCTGAGTACCAAACCATGTTAGACAAAGCTGATGGTGATGAGTCAATGGTTGATGAGGTTGAATGCCTTAGACGTGTACTTGGAGAAAGGTGTGGGCATACACCGGGCCCTTCATCATCAATCCAAAACTTCAACCAAATGACTGAACAATTAACTCATTGAATGGCCACATAACTCATTGAGAAGACTCACATAATCCGCAACCGTAAACTATACAGCATTCCACGCGAGTGTCCTCAGATCCCGATAATTCAAACTCCCTAACAAGGGTAAACTTCACTTAAACTCTCTAAACCCATGACAGGATAAACCTCTATGACCGGTACCCCAAGCCCTCAAGTGTGACCAAAAGTCAAACTGGTCAAAAAGTTAACGGTCAAAGGTGAAAGTCAAAGTCATCGGTCAATAGCAAGTTAGCGTCGCTATCTTCCTTAGATAGCGTCGCTAATTATGAACAGTCTCAAACTTCATTGCGAACCATGACTGAGTTAGCGCTGATAACTCCTCTGTTCAGCCAAAATCCTCCGAAAGCTCTTAATCCAATAAGTCATGGTCTTAAACCTTCAAAGGCCCTTCTAAATAATTCCTAGATCCGTAAAAATCCTAATTTTATCCTCCAATCATAGAAATACAAGCTCATGAACAAGATACATGTCTAGAATGATCCAAAACTCAATAAAACAACCAAAGAGACTAAGAGAGCTTGGTTTACACTCCAAACCAAGCGAAAGGCTCCAAATGAGGACTCATAGCAGGGCCGGCCCAATGGGCTGGGCAAGCGGGGCGACCGCCCCGAGCCCCCAAACACCAAAGGGCCCCCGATTTTTATTAGGTGTTTATAGTCCAGGTCCATTTTTTTAGCATTAGCCCAATATTTTTAAGCTAGGCCCAGTTGTGTCCAAGCCATTATCAGGAAGCGGGAGGGGAATACAGATGCGGATTAGCAGATACAACCTAACGTTTATGTTTTCCACATTAACGATGCTGCTCCCGTTTCCAAGGGAGATGATTGTTCAATGCTACCGAGTACGGAGATCGAAGGGACGCCGGACGCAAAAGAGACTGCAAGACATCGATCTCCTCATTCCTCAACAGTCTTTTTTACCGTTCATGATTCACAGTCATCGTATAAGGATGCAAAAGAGGACTGCGATTTCAATTCTTGCTTCTTGCCTTCTTAATTCTACGATTTCAATTCTTGTACTTGTTGGCCACCTTCACGATTCTAATTTCTGAGTTCTTATGATTTTGAAGACTGAAGTTCGGTTCAACAATCACGATAACACGCTTCCAGGTTTGTTTAATTCTTGCTCCTCAATCGATTTCACATATTAAATGATTAATTCTTGCTCCTCAATCGATTTCACGGATTAATTTATGACGATTCTATTATTCTAATTCTTTCCTCAATTGATTTCCCTCACTATTATCTTTTTGATCTTTCATTCAATGAACAGATGAATATTTGCTGTTTCTGTTCTTATTAAGTTAGGTTATAGAGGGTTTGACTTTTGAAAAAGAAACACTGTACGGTTTCAAAGTCAACTTTTCTTGATTAGTTAGAAAATTTTTAAAACGTTTCTTGTGATTATAAAATAGGAACATCTCACGTCTTTGTGACTTGTTCACTACCCGCTCTCATACCTTCTAGATTATGTTGAATCAAATTCTGAGATGATGCTTTTAAGTTTATTTAATCCTAATTTTTGCTGTTTAAACAATAAGCTTTTATTTCCTATATGGAATGTTAAAAAGCATCGTATTACTGAATTTGGGGCTGTTAACCATTACAGAAACAAAACTAAAAAAGAGAACCAAAATAACCTTTGATGAAATGATCTCAGTAGTGGCAAGTTTGGCAAGTTTGGTCATATAAGAGGGGTCAACTTCTGCTTCTTACAGGGCACTAATTGCAATCGACATTTTTTGAAATACACCAGCAATATTCCCAAATCTCTGCCAATAACACACAAAAAAAACTTAGTCAATTTTTGTTCTGATTACGTGTGTAATTTGATTTGCAATTTCTTATTTCTGTTTTGTTATTCACGGTTCTACTTCAGATTGGCAATCAAGATTCTGAAGTTTGGAAATTATTTGCATAATTTGGAAGGTGCGACTTGGCAGATTTCACATATTCACCTGTTGCTACAGCCCTTTTCTGGATTAATCTGTTATTCTAAAGGGTATGTATGTTGATTTCCACTTGAAAGGGAACATTACTCATTTTAATCGATAAAATCTCACTTAAATCACAGGAAAAACCAAAAAATACATGAAGGTGGAAAATTTACTCACACTGATCCAGAAACAATGAGCTTTAGTTGATTTCCACTTGAAAAATGCCTTTTAGCATCCTCTAGAATCATCATGACTTCAGAAATTGCATTGAAGATAGTCCGTACGAACAACGGGAGAGAGAGATGGTTAGATTTATTTTTTTAATTGTTTTAATAAATAATATATTAAAATAAAATTAAAATTAAAATTAAAAAGTATAAATTGGTCGAAATACCATAAATTGAACTTTCAAAATATTGAAATTGAAAATTTTATATAAAATGCGAAATAACTTAAAAATCCCTGTTTCAACAAAACTTAATTGGTAGAATTTGAAAGACCATAAACATGATTCTCAAACGTGGAAATTGAAATATTCATCGGTCCAATTCATAAATTTGCAAAAAAATAAAAAAATAATAATAATAATAATAATAATAATAATAATAATAATAATAATAATGACCCTAGCTATCTCAATAAAAGTTTTGCAGATTCACCCTATTTTTGCAAAAGCTCGCAAATTTATTCACGTGTGTATATATTGTACCAAGAATTAAAAAGTTTGTAGATATACACTTGTATGTTGATCATAAATGATAACAGATTTAAATTTGGAAATAAGCAAGTATGCATTAGCTAATTAATTTGAAGGCGGGGGTGTATACACGTGTAGACTTGGATCATCACATTTCTATTGTTGATTGAGCTGGTTTCATGGGCATCGGTGACCTCTCTCAACCAATGAAGCCGTCTTCTTAAGATGTGAGTTACCATACGTAATCTCCTCATCGTTGACAGTAAAGTTTGGATCCAAGAACATCAGCAAGAAATGGAAATGAGAAAGTTAATTTTAGTTTCAGTGACACTGGTTTGGTGTTTAGGGGGGGTTGTTGAGGGCTTCACATATGACGATAAAGAGGTTGAAACGGAGGAGGGGAAGTCGGTTATGTTCGAAAGGTGGAGGAGCCACCACAAGATGGAGAGTATAAGCGCCGAAGACAAAATGAAGCAGTTCAAAGCCTTTAAGCACAACCTCGAAATTGTTCACTCGACAAACAAGGCGAACAAGCCATATAAGTTAGAGTTGAACCGTTTTGCCGGGATGCATCACGCAGAGTTCAAGAGCATGTATACTGGATTGAAGGCTGCTGCCCGTCCCACGATAAAGGCAGCAAAGAAAGTTATCACTATGGAGGAGTGGCCTTATGATTTCAAGTATCGTAATGTTAGTGCCAGTGATATCCCTCCCTCTGTTGACTGGAGAACAAAAGGTGTCGTCACCCCTGTCAAGCAACAAGCAGAATGTGGTAATTAACATTAACCTACAGGAAGTTATTTTTTCTTTTCCATTCTGAATTCTGATCTCCTTACTTTTTGAAGTAATCGAATTTGTAATATTACAGGAAGTTGCTATGCGTTTGCAGCATGTGATACAATCGAAAGTTTACACGCGATCGAAACCAAGCAGCTAGTAGAATTATCACCAAAGGAGATTGTCGATTGCAGTAAATGTGCCGGATGCGATGGAGGGATAATGAGCGATGCCTTCGGGTACGTCGCAGATAATAATGGTCTAACTACAGAGAAGAACTACCCTTACAAACCTGTGGCTGAGGCTTGCACCGTCAAAAAGGTTCCGTACGACGGATCTTTATTTCAAATACATCGGGTTAATTATATATCTCATCATATATATATCAGCCTCACAACTTTTTGAATACCAGGAGAACGATATTGTCGTCAAAATTCGTGGATTTGAGCAGGTGCCTCTTAATAATGAGCAGGCTCTTCTGGCATCAGTTGCAAACCAGCCTGTACAAGTAGCTGTGGCTGTCGAAGAAGCTTTTATGATGTATCAACAGGTAATTCAACTCACATTCATAGTATTATTCGATTTTGAATTTCTTCGAGTCCCTTAGCCATCTTTTACCATCAAAAGGTGTTTAATAATACGGCTTAACAGGGAGTTATGACGGCACCGTGTGGAAAAGAGATTGCCCACGGAGTAATAGCAGTTGGATACGATACGGCGCCTGATGGAACCCCGTACTGGATAATAAAGAACTCATGGGGTGCCGATTGGGGAGAGAAAGGATACATCAGAATGCTACGTGGAATTCCTGACAAAGAGGGGTACTGCGGGATGCATGTGGCATCTCACATTCCTCTTACTGAAGCATGTAGTAAAGAACTTCCGCCAGGCGGGGATCCGGTTATAAAAAGTAGTAGAGATCTCTAGATCAACAACTGATCATGATTCTCCGTTACTATCGATTGCAACCTTAATCGTAAATTTTCTTTTAATTTTGTAATATCTATGGAATTCAATAAAAAAAATTTTATAACCATCAATGTGGGCAAATTAAAGCTATTCTTAGACCCTAGGGATGAGTTCTTGGATCATGGACCGTCGAACCCGACCGAACCAAATCGAGGCCCGGATCCACCCGGGCCTCTTAATACGTAATAGTGTGTGTTTCCCGCATTTGGACACTTTCGGTTATTCGGTTACTCAGTTCCGGTTTCCTGGACCGACCCCGACCTCCTAATATATATATATATATATATATATATATATATATATATATATATATATATATATATATATATATATATATATATATATATATATATATATATATATATATATATATATATATATATATATATATATATATATATATATATATATATATAGTTAGTATTAAATACATTTGGTAAGTTTCGTGTGAATGTAGGACCAATTTTGGACCATTAGATCAAAAAATGGAGGGTTATGATCAACAATGGCATGATGGTAATTAAAATGAAAAAATTAATTAGTTTCTATTTTAAAACAGCCAGAAAGGTAAATCAGACTTTTTGGTTTTAATTAAGTGGCGTATTTTAAGGATGTTAGGAAGTTGCGTGTTTTAATGATGTCAGTTACGTACCCACAGACTACCGTTCTCAAAAGAATACACTCCCATTCTCAGAGAATACTCAGTTACGTACTCACAGACTACCGTTCTTTTGTACAGTTGTTATCTTTTCCTATTATCTGAGAATGCTATCTATATGATGTTATTTTTTTGTTATTCTCCGAGAATTCTAAGTAGAAAAGAATGTACAGTTTACGTATTTTTAGTTTGGCCTTTTGACACATTTATTCTTGAATAATGTAGTTAATATTATACCCTTTTTTGCATATTTTTCGAGTATCTAGTATATTTTGTACATTTTTTTACAAAATAACTATGAAGTTTGGTGTGATTATACACTCATTCTCAAAGAATACAGTAATTATATATGTTTACAGAGGGCTCTCAAAGAATACAGTAATTATATATGTTTACAGAGGGATGAGAACTGCTATGTGGAAAGCCCCATTCTATGAGAATACCCCATTCTCTGAGAATACCCCATTCTCTGAGAATACTCCATTCAAGCGATAGATCTATATTTGTGAATCAATTCGTTGTTACTTGGATGTTTGATCTGGTGTCAAGATCTTACACTCTATGAACTGGTCAGTAAAACCAAAAGACATGAACACAAATTCCACATACCAAATTCCTTACCTGGTGTTAAATCATAGGATATTATGGATTCAAAACTCGGTTTCAAGCGATATTTGGTTGTTGCTTATGCAAATAGACGATGAATTTCTGGAAATTGGGGAAGAACACTAATGGTGTTCTTGAGAAACGTGAACCAAAATTGACGCAAACTCCATTTGATCTTCAATTCCCCGTTGGTCAATTTTTGAAATTGTGTTTGAGATTTGAATGGATAACGAAGGGAGAAAGGTAGACGATTACGAAGGGGATAGTACAGATTGAAATTGATTGACCAAGGTTGCGTTCGCCAGTGACGGAAATTTGATGAAGACGATGGCTTCGCTGGGTAAATATAAAAAAAGAATGAAATTGTGAGCAAAAAAAGATGAAATCGGAACTGGTTTTACATGAATCGGAAAGAGAATCGAAAGTAAAAGGAGAAGCAAGATGATGAACTGATTCGTTGTCTACGAAAATACAATCCGTGGTTATTTTGCTACGAAAATAGCTATGAAAATATAATCCGTGGTTATTTTGCTACGGAATTATAATCCGTTGTTATTTTGCTACGGAATTTTGCTACGAAATTAATTTCCATAGCTGATTTGCTATGAAATAAATTTCCGTAGATAAGTAGCTACGGAAATGTTCTACGGAATTGTGGTCCGTAGTTGTTTTGCAATGGAATCAATATACGTTGATACCATTGTTACGGATTTTATACAATCCGTGGTTATTTTGCTACAGAATTATAATCCGTTGTTATTTTGCTACGAAATTAATTTCCATAGGTGATTTGCTATGAAATGAATTTCCGTAGATAAGTAGCTACGGAAATGTTCTACGGAATTGTGGTCCGTAGTTGTTTTGCGATGGAATCAATATACGTTGGTACCATTGTTACAGATTTTGTTACGTCCTTTATTTCCATAGATATTTAGCTATGGAACTTGTTTTCATAGAAATTTAGCAACGGAATTTTGTTACGAAACTAGTATAGCTATGGAATTTATTTTTGGGTGAATTTCGTATATACCCTCGTTAAACAGTAAAATATCGTATTTGCCCTGCCTAAAATCTAAATTTCGTGTTTACCATTTTTAACTTACAAAATATGGTATATACCTAAACCTTTATTTTAAATATTTTTTATAATTTAGAATTATTTTTCATATTATATAATCATTTTAATTTAAATAAAAGAAAATCAGAGACTACTTTACCCTTAAGTAACAAAACGTTTTGGATTGACCATATTGCCCCTAGGGGTGAGCGTTATTCGAATTAAACCGCAAAACCAACTGAACCGAACCTTATGCGGTTTACGGTTTCGGGTTAACGGTTCGGTTAACGGGTTAAGTGGTTTGATTAAGCGGTTTACGGGATCGGTTTGCGGTTTGGAAAAAATTAAACGGTGCCCGCCTTAAAAGAGTTATTATATTAAATATAAATAAAATATATTAATTATTAAATTACCTCTTTATGGGTTCGATTTGCAGACTGATAGTTTGTATTATTATTATTATTATTATTATTATTATTATTATTTATTCTCAACTTTTTAGTTATTACTTCTTTCAAATTATTATTTTACAATTTTGGTCTTTATGGTTATTATGTCTTTTAAATTAATTCATACAATTTAAAAACTTGAATAATAAAAGTTAAATAAAATATAATTTAAATCGTTTCATTTGAAGTTATATAACTTATTATTTTTGTGAAAACTATATTTTATTTTATACAATAAAAAAACTTTATTTGAATAATTTAACTTGAATGTTACAGAGAGGTGTAATATGAAAGAATATCTAGACTTTGACAAGTACAAGCTTCTAAAGTAACCTGTATAGAGAGCACCAGAAAAATAAAAAAAAAGTAACAATGTAGTATAGAAACATCGCCAATTACACAAAGAAAGAAAACTATATAATAGCACACCAATCTCACAAAGAACCTCACTGAACCCATGCATCCCTATGAATAAATAGATCACGAAAACCTTAAAATTTAATTATTGATAATATGACGATGACCAGGGGCTAATCTGTCGATCCTGCACCACTAAATGCATACACTTGGTTCATTGTCACTTGTAACTCTATTCCTGCTTCATTTGAATTTTCCAGTAATCTTTAACTAATCTTTATCTAAGTGATTTTTTACCAAACTGCACCATATACAAATTCCAGGGTTAAATTCGCCCTACAACACCAATCCTTCAATTTACAACTTAACTAAGTCTTTAAGCTATGCCACAACGCTTGAATCCAAATTCACTACCAACCCTGCTCAAAAGGCACATAAACCACAATGGTAAATCGACCCATTGAGTACCAGGGGCAAAGAGGCTAATCATATTACAGCTCCACATTTGGTAGACATCAAAGAGGCTAATCATATTACAGCTCCACAACTGGATCATTAGATCATATAACAACTCCACATTTGGATCTAACTTCCTATAGAGAAAACAAAATCATTAGTCATGGCAAAACCCATCACGAAATTTTCAAACCACCAAACGAACCATGAAAGGCAACAAAAGATAGAACCGAATATTCATAAAAATTTAGGATTCACAACAACCCAATAGAAATAAAGTATTTCAGAAATTTTGTCAAAGTGGGCGTATTTTGGCAAATTCAAAAATACAGGGCTTTGAATCTTGAGAGATAGCTTCAATATTAACACTAACCTGATGAAAACATAAATAGATGTGAATTAGAAAACTTTCAGCCAACTGAACCTCTAAATTCTGAACCCAAACATCGGTATATTAAATTGATGTAAATCCAGAGTCACCCGAATTTCAAACCCGAAACGATGGTTGGAGCAGAGGCGGGTAAGGAGTAGTCTAGTGGCTATGGTGGTGGTGGGGTGCAAACCTGAAATCATGAGGGTTTAGGGTACATGGTGGTGGGTTCGGTGACAAAAGGCAGGCGAATTTGGAGCCCTATTTTTTAGGGCGAAGCAAGAAGCGCACAATCTTCGTAGACCAGACCAGTGGAGGAGCAGGTTGATGTTTGAGAAGCGTATCATTATGGTCGACGCGATTGTGAATATAGATGTTGAAATAGGAAGCGTTCCAAGAAGAATTGGGGAAAGTAGAAAACTAGACCTAAGCAAATTAGAATCGTGTAAGAGGAAATACCTTAGGTGGGAAATCAGTTTAATCAAAATCAATGGAGGGAAATGAAAAAATCGAATTATGTATGTGTAAATATACCGAGGGAAGTGGAATTTTATCGGTAGGATGAAATGCAAACTAAAATTGTATATATTTTTATTTGTAAATAAGATTAATTAAATAGTTTAAATTTTTTTAATCATCTACTTATTTATAAATATTATAAATAAAATATATGAATATTCCAAATAATCCAATATTTTATTTTTATATATTTCTAGTTTATTTAAATATAATAACAAATATTTATAATCATATTATATATATTAAATAATATTAATTAATTATAATTATCAAAATTAAATATTTATATATCGAATTCATATATAAAGTAAAAAATAGAGGTGGATTGCAAATGATCCACTTTTTACACCATTTTTACTTCAAAAAATAAAGTAAAAAATAGAGGTGGGTTAAAGATGGTCTAAGAGGCAAAGACGATTAACGCAAGGTTCAATCACGCAATCACCATTATGAAATTCAAGGGCGGGATACCAGGATGCGATGACGATTATGAAATTCACGCAGTCAGCTGCCGAATACCCATACCCAAAATTAGCTGCCGAACTTAGTCCCTGCCCTTTGTAATTTGACGTGCTTTTCTACCCTTTGACTTAAAATACCTACATCTCCAAAATATGTGGGCATTCAAGTTTGCAATAAGACCACACGGTACCGAACCCTTTTTATCCCTCCGGTTTACGCTTACGCCCTGTTCCTGGGTGTGTTTTAAGGAGAGAATGGAATGGATTTGGAAAGAAAGTGTAATTCGCGGGTGTTCCAGCCATGTTGCTTCCACCATGTTATTATTGTTTACAATCAAATTTATTTTATCAAAACAAGTGTCAGGTTACTTAAAAAAGTTGCCAACTCCTTTCCCAACATATCAACAAGTTAAAATACATTGCCTCATCTCGCTGGTGGTTTAAAGTATAGTGCTAATTCTATATAAATCCCAATTGGACAACAAATGCAATCATTTCTCAAATGCAAATCTGTTCAACACCTAATTGGACAACAAATGCAATCATTTCTCATTTTTCAACCAACCCACGTACTAGCTAGGTAGGGTTTAGGCTTAGTTTTCCTATTTTAGGTTTTATGGATAATGGATGGGTTAGGCCTAATTAGCGGTTATGTACCCATACTTATTTTATGGTTTAGGGATTATTGGTACATAGGGGTTTAGGTCTAATTCTGGCTAATTAGGGGTTTAGGGCTAATTAAGGCTTATGTAGTCATACTTAGGGCTTATGTACTCATACTTAGGGCTTATGTACCCATACTTAGGGTTTAGGTCTAATTAGGGCTAATTAGGCGTTTAGGGCTTATGTACCCATACTTAGGGCTTATGTACCCATATAGGGCTTATGTACTCATACTTAGGGCTTATGTACCCATACTTAGGACTTATGTACTCATACTTAGGCTTATATACCCACACTTAGGGTTTAGGGCTAATGGATGGGTTAGGGCCAATTAGGGCTAATGGATGGGTTACGGCTAATTAGGATTATATACACATGCTTATCTTAGTTTTTCTATAATGATTAATTATATATATATATATATATATATATATATATATATATATATATATATATATATATATATATATATATATATATATATATATATATATATATATATTTCTTAATGAAAGAAACCTTGCCCTGCCACATTAGTGCATAAAGTTCTTGTACCTCGCTATTCATCTTCTCGATTTAGCTGTCTCTTTAGGGTTTAGGGATTATTCTTACAGGAAAGACCAAGAAGCAGTCAATGTTTACCTCTTACCTCTTTGGGAGGAAATGAGAGTGAAACTCAAAGATTATTGCATAAAGTTCCAAAAGAACAAAAATCATGTAGACAATGTATTCGACAAAAGGTTTAACTTTTAAGAGAAAGTTTTACCCGGCTTGGGTTGCTGCATTTATCATCGACCCATTTTATTTAATAAAATTTAGATCTAGTAAGTATTTTACAGGTTTCGTATTAGTTTGTTCAAAAACATGAAAAATGTCGAATTTGAGACCATTGAGTCTAAGTGATTCACAAGACTAAAGCCAGGAGCACCTGCATTTTTTGAAGCCAAATGAATTAGAGCAAAACCAGAGCAAATGTATATACACTATGAGCTTCTAATTAAAAAATGTAAACTTACATTTATTTCTAACTAGGTTAAGCCCGTGCTTCGCACGGGTTAGACCAAAATGTATTAAGTAGACGAGAGATTGTGAGTGTTATTTCGTTTTAAAAGTTTCTGAAGGTGTGTGTTTAGAACATTCGTCTACGGTTCTTTTCAGAAAATTTAAGTCTTTTTTGTTATTTTTTTTGTAAATTTTTAACAAATTTTACAGTGTTTCTCTACCGATGAAAGTGGATCTTTTATATTGTTTTGTGAGACTTTTGTTTGTGTTTATGTTGGTAATTAACTTATAAGACATATGATGTAAAAAGTGAAAAGACATGTCATGGAAAGTTTCAAGGTTTATCTTAAAAAATCTTTTCTAAAAGTGACCTGTTCTTATAAATTGTATTGACTAAACTACCCTTTATCAGAATCCCACAATTTTCATTCAGAAAATAAGATCATGGAAAGTTTCATGCTTTATCTTGAAACCCCTTTTTTTAAAGGGATACTTGGTTCTTCTTGTTAGTTAGCAGGTTTACCTTGAGGGTAAAATAGGAATTTCGAAAAAGAATACATAAACAAATGATCACCTGATAAGCTTGTACCACGATCAAAGTTGCAGTAGCAAGTAAGATAAAGAAATCAATAAAAAGAAAAGTAGCAGCACCATGATGTTTAGAAATGACATGATGAATCCAAGATTTTTCGCCAGGTTTCATTCTCTTTCTTCCTGCCAAATAAGAAAAATATTCCAATGAGTTTTATATACATAAAACTACAATGTACTTTCACATTTTTATCAATTTAGTCGCATAATTATTTTATGATGTGAAAGTGAAAATGAAAAGAAAACAAAGACTTACGACGCCAGCGTTAACTTTGTCAAGATTAGGATATGCAACAAAAGCTTCGTGCATAGAAACCGAACCCGAGACGACCCCCTTGTTCCGTCGTCGTCTTCGCCAAGAATCTTCTCCTCCACAGTTGATTTTAATTTCTGTCTAGAACTCTGTAAACTGAAACAGAAGTTAGTGATGGCAATAGAGAAGAATCGGTGAAAGAGACAGCATGAGTAATCAAAACATGAAATCAAAACCCGTTTATAGAAACACTCAAATTTGATGCGGGATTCGACTATGTATCAAGAAATTTTACTTTGTCATCCAAGTGGTATGCAACCGATGTGCAACTGCGACCTGGCGGATCATTTGTGATCACCCATTCATTGGCTGAATCACAAAAAACAGTAACTGCTACAACAAACTACGATAACTTTCATCCACAAAATAAGAATTTTCGAATCCGATTTCGATGCCAAGAACTTCAACACGATCACCGAGATGATACCCGTTAAACGCTATCCTACAAATACAGACATACCACAATCAAATACCGAACAAAACACAAAAATAATAACGAAAATCAAATACCCACACTTGTCCTTTTTACCCAATATAGCATTATACTTCGTTTTTGTACATTAAAGGAATACAATTACAATTTTCCCCAGAGAGGCAATGGTGGGAATTGGACCGGAATACCTAGCTTGCGGTTAAGGTTAATGTGCATGTGTGGAGACTTGCTCGAAATAGTCTGCCGGTACTCTATAACCTTAACCGGAGAGGAATCGAAACTGGATTGGAATAATTAATAAAATGCAAATCTATAGATATAAATACTAAATAATTTATACGTAGCAACCAAAAAAACTTAAACTGTGATTTGGTATTGTATTAAAAGACCCACATATGATATATTACAATATTAATATAGTATTGTAAATTTACTAAGTTATAATATTATCACCAAGGTAATCAAAATTAAAATAGAATTGTCATTTTCTTAAAATGACAAAACTATATTGTGGATGGGCACTTGTACCGATTATAACTTTTGCAGTTAATTAATGTTTTTTATTATGCAAAATATATAAAGACTTGTTTAAGTGTTCTTATAACTGATTATAAGCACAACTTCTATCTTTGGTTAAGTATTCTTATAACTTTTTTTAGACCTCGCCACTTCCGAATTTCATGTGGTCCCTACAAAATCATGAATGCAACACGATGAAAATGTATAGTTGATGATGAAATTGTAGATCTTGTCCATATAAAACTTACCTAATTGGAAAGCAAGAATCGCACCGTACTATCTTTTTTATTGCCATTCTTGAGAACATAATCCATAAGGCCTAACTTTAAACACTCAGCATTTGCTTCTGAAGGTAAATCAATGCCCTCATTTACCACTATAACATTTACACATTGGTCGTCAGTGAATTCGGCCTTGTCAGCAATGAGTTCAATTCCAACTTTCTGATCAAATAAATATATAAAATAAATTAGAGTAGAGTAATTCAAATTTCAGATTGAAGAATGAACTATGAGTCTGAGTTGATACTTACAGGAACCTTCATATTGAGCACAGGAACCTTCATATTAAGCACCTGCATGATTAATTATACAAAACCCGCCACGGTAAGATTATAGTATTCTTGAACTTTTGTTGCAATTTCATCAAATCCTTCATCCATGACCTGATCAATATATAGAAGAATCAAATTACAGCTTTGAGGATAAAGAAAGTAAACCAGAAATAGTGGGTACTTATTGTTGGACACCCAAATATAAATCGAAGCATCAAGTGATAAGGAGGTTTTACCTGTTCGTTATTAGTGATGGTACGAGTGGTGATATATGTCGGTAAGAAAAAAATCAAGTTGCCCTCTTGAGCTACTTCCCAAAAAAAATCAAATCTACGACCAACAATGTAAAAACTAAAATCCATTAACAACATTTTAAATCGAATGAGAATATGAAGTTCTTAGGGTTTCATTGATGTACACTACCAATTACGAATTAACCCATTTATATGGTCAAATTGAAAAAATAGAGGAATGTCAGTTTATGTCGAGCCTTTTCCTTCTGCTTCACCTCACTTCCTTGCGTCTTGTCATAATCTTCAAAATCAAAACCAGCAACTCAATTAAATGTACAAAAAAACTCTAATTCTTATTCAACATCACATTTGCAGCCTGTTGAGTTTTCATGAATGAAGTTAGAGAAATGTGAAGATGAGTTTCATTTTGGCATTTTATTGTTAGGTGTATTTCTAAGCATGTTTTCATGCCTTTTTATCCTTGTTTTACCTTGCATTTTATTCTCATTATTGCATATTTTCATGTTTTTCGGGATTTCAAGAATAGCAATCTACTTTCACACTTTGTGGTTGTTTTCAGGTGCTTTTGAAGATTGAATCTTGTGTTGGATATCAATGGAAGGCTACACAAGAAATTTCAGAAGAAACGGAGCTCAAACGAAGAAGTTGCAAAAATGGCGTCCCGTTAACAGTATTGTACACGGCCCGTGTAACTTTGTGGGCAAAAGTTACACGGCCGTGTAACTTAATATGCCACATAAGATGCCATGTCAGCTGAAGTGGAGCCCAGGAAGAAATGCAGGATTACACGACCGTGTAATTTTGGCCCAAGAAATTACACGGCCGTGTAACTTTTTCTGGTGACCAGATCTGCTTTATGGCCCACTTTGAGTTGTTTATTCCTTCTTGTGCTGTCATTCCCATGCTACACGACCAGATCCAGATCCAACCTGATTTTGAGGCCATGTGATGAAGGAAGTGGGTCTTGGAATGATGATGTTTGCCATTGTCCATTTTACCATTTTGCCCTTGGTGTGTTAGTATAAATAGATGTGTCTAGTTAGCCTTAGAATCATCCCATCTTTCCATTATTTTCTGAATACTCTCTAGATACATTGTGTTTGTGTTTGTGTGCAACTTCAAGTGTGGATTATCTTCATTTTGTAAGTTCTTTTATCTTTTACTAGTCATGAGTGGCTAGTAACTTTATTTTCTGGTTTTGTATTAAGGATTATGATTGTGATTTAATATAAAGTTTGATGTTTGATTTTATATCTTTCTAGTGATATGATTTTGAGATTTAACAAGTGTTTGGTTTTTATTTATTTCATATTGGCCATTTGATCTTAAATATCAATCAATCTAATCATACAAATTATAAAATCCGTAATTGTTTTATAAAATGTTATTTGTGATAATCATCTTTAATTAGGTGAAAATCATATCTCATGTTTTAACGCTTCAACGCTTGTTTAGGAGTATTGAACATTGTTGGGAACATTCACATAAAACATAATGCAATCTTTCATTCAAATTCTATGATCTTATCTAGATTTGATTAGTAAGATTAGTCTTAGTTAATGAGCTTCTCTTGACTAAGGTATATTAGGTGAATGGTGTATGTGCGAGCTTTCGACATACACAAAGTACCAACTTAGAAAGATTAAAGTTATAAACATCATTCTTATTGTTATTTCCAATCATATGACTACAAATGCAAAACCAGAATTTGTCCCCAAATTATAAAAACAATCATTCTATATATTTTGTCCCAAGTTATTTGTTCTCGACATTTACATAATTGTTGTCCAACTATTCATCAAAACTTCCCCCCCCCCCTTTGGTTACTTTCTTTACAAGTTTGACTTCCGTGAATTCAAGGTGTAATCCATTAGACCATCGCTCCCTGTGGATCGACCCTGCTTGCCATTCATACTACACAGTTAGTATTTATAACAAGTAGTGCAATCACGAAATATTGGTAATTAATAAATCATTTCAAACCATATTTCAACTCTTTTATTTTGTTGATTACGACACTCAACAAATTGGCGCCGTTGCCGGGGAGCACGGTATTACTAATATTTTATGCCAAGATCTTCACGAACAGGTACGCCTCTTGAACTTGATTCGGAGATTGAGAAAACCGCGAAAAGGCTAAGGAAGCAAGCTAAACTTCGCAAGAAGCAGCAAGCTTCCCAAACCGCTTCTTCATCAAACCCTCCTATCATAGACATTTGGCAAGACCTTTCTTCATCCGAAACAGAAACAGAATCCGAATCAGATAACAACGTCCCACATACACCTCCCTCTCAAACAAACCATACTCCTATGGCCGAAAATCCACCTCAAGAGCGAACACTTCGCCAATGGGCAACCCAAGATGTTACCCAACAACCTCTCTGCATAACTTACCCGCACATGACTAACTTCGAATTGAAATCTGGGCTCATTCATTTACTACCTCAATTTCGGGGAGTAGAAAATGAAGACCCGCATAAATTTTTGAAAGAATTTCACGTCGTATGTGTAGGAATGAAACCACATGATGTCTCGGAAGACCAAATCAAGTTAAGGGCACTCCCCTTTTCATTGCTAGACTCAGCCAAAGAATGGTTATATGACCTACCACCGGGGTCGGTCACAACATGGAATGGTCTTGCAAGGTTATTCCTTGACAAATATTTTCCGGAGACGAAAGCTTCAAGTCTGAGAAGGGAAATAATTGGTATCAAGCAAGGGAAGAGAGAAGCTTTACATACGTATTGGGAACGATTCAAAAAGTTGTGTGCCCGATGCCCGCACCACGGTATTTCCGATTACCAATTGTTCCGATATTTTGTGAAGGCCTAACACCAATGGAGAGACGTTTAATAAACGCTTCAAGTGGAGGCTCGTTAATCGATCAAACACCGACCCAAATAAGAGCATTGATCGAGAAAATGGCAGAAGAGTCCAAACATACCCAAGGAGAGGACGAATGGTATGTAGATCCACCACGAGGAGTAAAGGAGGTAAACACTCCTTATCTTGAAAATCAAATTTCTGAACTAACCAAAGCTGTGATGCAACTAACAAAAGAAAAAGGAGTTGAACCAACGGTTAGAGCATGTGGAATTTGCTTGCAACACGGACACCCAACTGACATGTGTCCCGAGTTACAAGATGATCAAGGGCAAGCAAAAGCAATGGGGGGATTTACCGGGCAAAATCAGAGACAGTTTGATCAACCTCGGAGCAACCAAAATTGGAACTACCAGTCCAATCAAAACCGTAACCAATACCAGGAGAGACCAAAACAATACTATCAAAACCCTCCAACACAAAATACAGCAAGCACGAGCATGTCCTTGGAAGACATTGTGAAAAGTCTAGCCACAAGCACGCATTCATTTCAGCAAGAAACAAGGGCTAGCATCAAGAACCTGGAGCAACAAATGGCTCAACTAGCCACTTCTGTCAACAAGATGGAATCTCAAGGTAAGTTACCCTCTCAATCTCAAGAAAATCCCAAACATAATGTAAATGCTGTTACTTTAAGAAGTGGGAAAAGCTATGACGGACCAAGCTTGTCAAAAGAAAGACAAAGAGAGATAGAAATCGAAGACGATACCGATTCAAAAAGCGAAGCTCCCAAGGAACCATCCGAAGTTGAGGTAAAAATCACTCCTCCTCCTTTTCCATCTAGACTTAAAAACACAAAGAAAGAAAAGGAAAATCAAGAAATTATGGACATGTTTCGGAAAGTTGAAGTAAATATTCCTTTACTAGATGCAATCAAACAAATTCCTAGATATGCCAAATTTCTTAAAGAACTTTGTACCTCCAAAAAGAAACTAAAAGAAAGCGGAACTGTTACAGTCGGTGAAAACATCTCGGCTGTTTTGCAAAAACGATTACCAAAAAAATGTAAAGATCCGGGTGTTTTCACTGTTCCATGTAAAATGGGAAATCTCTACATTCCAAAAGCCATGCTAGATCTTGGCGCTTCAATTAATGTCCTACCTTACTCTATTTTTAAATCACTAAAAGTAGGACCATTAATAAGCACTGGGGTGATAATTCAACTAGCCGATCGCTCTATAGTACACCCAAAAGGTGTATTAGAGGACGTTTTGGTACAAGTTAATGAACTAGTATTTCCCGCCGACTTTTACGTTTTGGATATGGGTGGTGACGAAACATCAAATTCTTGTTCTATACTCTTGGGAAGACCTTTCATGAGCACCGCAAGAACAAAAATTGATGTTTTCAATGGAACGCTTTCCATGGAATTTGATGGAGAAATTATAAATTTCAATATTTTTGATGCTATGCGTTATCCACAAACTGTTTCGTCTTTAAATTTTCTTGATGTAATCAACCCATTAGTTGAAGAATGTTTTGAATTGTCTAACACTGATTTATTAGCTCTAGTCTTAAACAAAAATTTAGACAAGGAGAAAACAAAGGAGCTTATCGAGAAATTCGATCTAAGTCAAGAAATCTTGGAAATCGCATCATACCTAGACCACCAAAAGAAAGCAAGGTATGATCTGCCAAAAGTGCCATTGCAAATTTCTAACGAAAAACTTCTTCCTTCCATTTCACAGGCACCAAAGTTGGAATTAAAAGATCTCCCTAACCATTTGAAGTACATGTACTTGGGAGAAAAGGATACCTTACCAATCATCATTTCCAACAAACTGTCTGAAGAAGAAGAAAAAGAATTGATGGGATTGCTAAAGAACTACAAAGAAGCTTTCGGCTGGACAATAGCCGACATCAAAGGACTTAGCCCATCGATGTGCATGCACAAGATTTTCATGGAAGATGAGTACAAACCGTCAAGAGAAGCCCAGAGACGACTCAATCCACCCATGATGGAGGTGGTCAAAAAGGAGATTCTTAAGCTATTGGACGCAGGAATGATTTACCCAATATCAGACAGCAAGTGGGTAAGTCCAATCCTGGTTGTCCCAAAGAAGACCGGAATCACAGTGACGGAAAACAAGCAAGGTGAGTTGGTACCCACCCGTGTGCAAAACGGGTGGCGTGTTTGTATTGATTACCGAAAGTTAAACTCTTCTACTCGTAAAGATCATTTCCCACTACCCTTTATCGACCAAATGTTGGAAAGGTTAGCGGGAAAAACTCATTATTGTTGTCTAGATGGATATTCAGGTTTTCACCAAATACCCATTGCACCGGAAGATCAAGAGAAAACAACGTTCACATGCCCCTTTGGCACGTTTGCGTACCGGCGGATGCCTTTTGGGCTTTGCAATGCCCCCGCCACATTCCAAAGGTGCATGATGAGTATCTTCTCCGAGTATGTTGAAGAGATTATAGAAGTGTTTATGGATGATTTTACTGTGTATGGAAATTCGTTTAAAGAGTGCTTAAATAATTTGACAAAAATTTTGAAAAGATGCATTGAAACCAATTTGGTTTTAAATTACGAAAAATGTCATTTTATGGTTGACCAAGGACTCATACTAGGACACGTTGTTTCAGCAAAGGGTTTAGAGGTAGACAAAGCAAAAATTGATGTTATTAAAACTCTACCCTACCCAAAATGTGTCCGAGAGGTCCGTTCTTTTCTTGGTCATGCAGGTTTTTATAGGAGGTTCATCAAAGATTTTTCAAAGATCTCAAGACCGATGTGCGAACTTCTACAAAAAGACGTAGAATTTGAATTTTCTGACGCATGCAAACAATCCTTTGAAACTTTGAAGAACCTGTTGGTAAGCACACCCATCATTCAACCGCCAGATTGGAGTCTACCATTCGAGATTATGTGCGATGCAAGTAATCACGCGGTAGGGGCGGTGTTGGGGCAAAAGAAGGATAAAGTACCCCACGTCATTTACTACGCTTCGAAAACATTGGACCCCGCTCAAAGCAATTATTCAACAACAGAGAAGGAGCTTCTTGCCATCATATTTGCTTTGGAAAAATTCCGACAATATTTGTTAGGAACTAAAGTCATTGTTTTTTCTGACCATGCAGCGTTAAAGTATTTGATGACAAAGAAAGACGCAAAGCCTAGGCTCATTCGTTGGGTCCTACTACTTCAAGAGTTCGATCTGGAAATCCGGGATAAAAGCGGAAAGCAAAACTTAGTTGCAGACCATCTAAGTAGGATCATCAACAATGAAGATCCAACCCCACTAAATGATTCATTTCCAGAAGAACAGCTGCTTACCAACCAGTCAATCACACCATGGTATGCTGACATGGTAAACTATTTGGTCACCAAAAATTTCCCTTCAGACTACACTCGAGCTCAGAAGGACAAACTGAAGAAAGATTCAAAACATTATGTGTGGGATGAGCCTTACTTGTGGAAATTTTGTCCCGACCAAATCATAAGGAGATGCGTAGATCTCCGTGAGGTACACTCTATTCTAAACTTCTGTCATGCTGAAGCCTGTGGAGGGCATTTTGGTCCTAAGAGAACGGCCCATAAGGTCCTTGAATCCGGATTTTATTGGCCCACTATTTTTGCCGATGCTTACAAGTTTTGCAAATCTTGCGAGCAATGTCAAAAAGTTGGAAACCTTAGACCAAGGGACCAAATGCCACTAACCTCCATACTCTTCTGCGAAATATTTGATGTATGGGGTATAGATTTCATGGGCCCGTTTCCGTCATCCTTTGGAAATATGTACATAATTCTAGCTGTGGATTATGTCTCTAAATGGGTAGAGGCAAAAGCCACACGGACTAATGATTCCAAAGTAGTTGCAGATTTTATAAAAGCCAACATTTTTAGTCGATTTGGAATGCCGAGAGCTTTTATAAGTGATCGAGGATCACATTTCTGCAACCGAACGATAGAGGCGCTCTTCAAGAAATACGGAGTCCTACATCGAGTTTCCACCGCTTACCATCCACAAACAAATGGACAAGCCGAGATCTCCAATCGAGAAATCAAGTCCATTTTGGAAAAGACGGTAAGTACGAGTCGTAAGGATTGGAGTATCCGTTTAGACGATGCTCTTTGGGCATACCGCACCGCATATAAAACACCAATAGGTATGTCTCTTTACCGTCTTGTATTTGGAAAAGCATGCCATTTACCGGTTGAAATTGAACACAAAGCGTATTGGGCCATCAAACGCTTAAATCAAAACTTTGTAGAAAATGGAATTCATAGGAAACTTCAAATCCAAGAATTAGAAGAAATAAGAAACGAATCCTATGAAAATTCTAAAATTTACAAAGAAAAGACCAAAGCCTTCCATGACAAAGTCAATACACGAAAGAGCTTTGAGATTGGCCAAAAAGTGTTACTTTTTCAATCCCGTCTAAAACTTTTTCCAGGAAAACTTCAGTCCCGATGGGTGGGACCATTCATTGTCACTAATATTTCTACTTATGGTGTAGTAGAAATAAGAAGCGACACGACTGGAAAAAATTTCAAGGTAAATGGCCACCGGCTAAAACCTTTCTACGAAAATTTCGTCGAACAAAACGTTGAAGACAAAAAATTAGAAGAGCCGGCCCGCTCCCAATAATCAAATTTTGGGAGCCATGCGTCGAGCCAACGACGTTAAACAAGTGCGCTAACCGGGAGGCAACCCGGGGGTATTTTTGTCATTTTTTCAAAGTGTGATTTTTTGTATTTTTATAATTTTTCTGTTTATAACTTTCAATTACCTACGTGAGGAAACGATCGGAATCGAAAACGGACTACCGAGGCTCAAGATACGAAAAGCGAAAAACGAAAAAATGAACAGTGTGTTACACGGCCCGTGTAATTTTTTACCCTATAAGTTACACGGCCGTGTAACTTTTAAAAATGGTAAAAATCGTTTTGGTCATAAACAGGAATTACACGACCGTGTAATTATTCAAGCCAAAATTACACGGCCGTGTAATTTTGGCCAGGGGCAATTTCGTCATTTTGCACACTATATAAGGCAAACACTTCATTTTATTCATTACAAAGCTGCGATTTGCTTCATATGCTCCTGCCGAGTCCGATAGAACACAAGAACATTTCAATTTCCTCATTTTTTTCTCCTAATTTCTTCAAGATTTGTTAAACTACAAAGGTTAGTTCCATTATTCCTCATCTTTTCCAACATTTTGACCACAAGAATCATCCAAATCCATGGTGAAATTCGAAATTCTTGAAACCCTAGACAATTAGGGTTTTGAATTTTTGATGTTGAATTGTTGAAATTGTTCAGGTTTAAGCTTGGGGAAGTCAAGGATAGAAGGAATCAAGGTCAATATCACCATTGTCAAGCTTAAATTCGGTGAATTCTTTCCAAATTTCAAAATCTTTATAATTTTTGGTTTTTGGCTAGATAATTGGTTCTTAGCTTTAAATTGTGAAACCTTTGTGTTTTATATTTGCGTGTTTTATTGTTTGTATGTTGTTTTTGTCCAAATTCTATTGATTTAAAAAAAAATGGCATCATCATCCCGTACCTACTCTAGGGGTAATAAAAGGCAAATCGTATACTCGGCCTCTAGTGGCTCTTCTGATGAGGAGCCCGAACAGCAGGACTTTGATATGGGCGATGCGGGTATCGCATTCATGACCGATGCCCAAGAGGCCCGCTTTTATAACTTCTTGGAACGAATTGGGCAAGCCCAAAAATTTGTAGACGTCCCAACTTTGCGAGACTTACACATAGAGGCAGGAGTACGCAAACTCCTGTCAAATGTTGGTTGGGAAGGGTTGATGAATATAAGCGAAAAAAGCTATTCCAACCCCACTATCGAATTTTTGTCTTCCGTTGAATTTAACGTTCTTACTACAGTGTTGTCTTTTAGAATGTTCAACAGGTCTTACCAAATCACACAAAACCAATTGTGTGAACTTATTGGCGCGCCGGTCGCCAACACTTATGACCAAAGAGGCAAACTGAATAAACTGTTCCACCGGGAAGTTGGCAATTTCTGGACCAAGATTTCCACAGAAAACTTCTACCGTCCCAGTAATGCCAAAGCCTCCAGCATCATCCATCCCGTCCTCAAAGTCACCCACCGCATCATTGCTTCTATCTTCTTTCCCACAAGAAGAAATAAGCAAGGCTAGCCTAAATGAGCTTGAGCTTCTCTACTGCATGATCAATCCAGGGCCTAAAACCCCAAATTTTGGATCCTGGATCATGTACAAACTACTTAAACTAAGTAGAAGTTCATCTGGCCAGATCCATTGCGGTGGCATTATCACTTTAATAGCCAAACATCCAGCCCTGGGCATCAGATTTCCTGATAACCTTGAGATAGTCAGAGGCGAGCGATACCTCACCTCCGATGTTCTTGAGGGTATGAGGTTATTTCGACGCCCCGAATCAGACGAAATTTGGCAAGCCGACGGACGTGATTATCTGCGGGTGAACAACAGAAATGCCCGAATACTTCGATTAGCCAACCCAGTCTCCACCACAAATTGGAAGCCTCCTTCCAACATGGGCCTACAACTACCCGCTCCCAACCTACCCCATCGAGAGCCCAGCCCACCACCGAGACAGCCCCAAGAGCCCGGCCCTTCAAGCTCTGCTAGCTCATTTCCTCCAGAGCACAGCCTTTACATGGAGCAATTTTCTAGCATCAACTCCCAGCTTGCGGATCTTCGCCTTGATTATCAAGGCATCTATGATAATCTTGGTGAGATTGATACACACCACATGGAGCTGCGCCAAGACTTTGATCAGTTTAGAGAGAACCAATATAAACATAACCAAGATGTTATGTCTATACTCTCTGACATACAAAGATCCGTTGCCTTCAACCCATGGCAACAGCAGCAACCACTACAACCACCGCAACAACAGCAGCCAGGCAACCAACCACCCCCGCCCCCTCAATTCCCACCTTATCCATATTTCCCACCATACCCATACCCTCCATTTCCGCCACGGGGACCCTTCCCCGACCCTCAGTAGGTTGTTTCTTTCTTTCTCCTTCCCTAATGCATTGTGGACACTGCTTTTATTTTAAGCTTGGGGATGGGGGAATAAATCCCTTTATTCAAAAAAAAATTTTAAAAACAACAAAAATTCAAAAAAAAAATATTTTATTTCTTGCATTTATTTTAAACTTTTGCATGCATTTTTGTTATCTCTTACTTCTCACCTATGTGACACCTTTAAATTGCAACTATAATACATCTCATAGTTAAACTTCTTGTATTTTTGTCCCCTATCTACATGCAACATCACCATCTTTTGAAACTTTAGATCTTCATTAGGAACTTCTTTTTATTAATTTTCTAGCATAGATACGATTGGGAGAATTATAAAACACACATGAAATTGAATCAAAATTATTCTAGCAAAGGATGCTTTATTCACCCGTGAGTTCATCAATGTGTGTAATCGACTAGAAGAAATACTATGGAAGTTGCACTAGTCCCCCCTCATGACCATACATTTGCATATTGTCTATTAAACATAAGGTTTATCTCAAAATCGCTATTTTTCAAAGTCATGGACAAAAATCTTATTTTCTATATTTTTTAGTTTTGTGTGGTAGTAGGTGTCATATGACCTTGTTTATATTATTTTGGTCATTAGTGTTTTTGAGTTTTTCATTTATGTTTACAAAAATATCATAAAAATTATTTTGTCTAATCATTTTAGCAAAATTTTGTGAAAATGTTTTTATGGTGAAAATCCAGAAATCATTTCACTTGGTTCTAAAAGATTGGTCTAAAAAAAATAAATAAATAAATAAAAATAAAATAAAAATAATAATAAAATAAAATAAATAAATATATATAAAAAAAAAAAGAAAAGACCGAACCAAGTGATCACTCAAGTCATTTAAAGTGAAAATTTTCTACAAAAATACAATAAAAACGATTACTTGTTTTGAAAGCCTCCTCCTTTTTGCTTTCAACAACTAAATCCAATTTTGGTTTAGTTAAAAACTTCATTGACCATGTTTTAAAAATTCTTCATACATCTTGGGTCAAGTTGAAGTTCAAAAGATTTGGTTGTCTCGGTCATCTAGGTATCTATCATTTGTAAATAGGAATCGAGTTGTAAATTTTTGTCCCTCTGTTTTGAAAAATCATGTGTTTAGTAAATAAATATGCAAATGAGGTCGGTTGGAGGACTTGAGAAAAGTCAACTTAGTATAAGCTTCCTAGATTCGATATCCGAGCGCCCCTCCTATAAAAATGAGTGTTTATAGCCAAATCTTGAAAATGGAGCTTGCAAGGTCACACATCTTGTGACATGAGTGAATAAACACGAGAGGAGTGAACAATTGTGAGCACGTCCTTTGCTTGCGAGACGCTTTGAATAATGAGTGAAGGTTTCATGTGTGAGTTTATATTTTGTCCCAACGTGCGTATGCTAAGTAATTGATAAAAATTTGTTCCTTTTAATGGTCTTTTGTTTTGAATAGATGGTCTAACTTATATGTGTGTAGGGTCCAAAATTGACATGATTTTTAGATATGATTGATGTTGTCTTGGTTGCTACCTAAGGTGTCTATTCTTTTTCTACTTTGTAGTTTGTTATCCACATTGTTTAGATCCTTGTTTTCCTTGAGGACAAGAAAAGTCTAAGCTTGGGGATATTTGTTAGGTGTATTTCTAAGCATGTTTTCATGCCTTTTTATCCTTGTTTTACCTTGCATTTTATTCTCATTATTGCATATTTTCATGTTTTTCGGGATTTCAAGAATAGCAATCTACTTTCACACTTTGTGGTTGTTTTCAGGTGCTTTTGAAGATTGAATCTTGTGTTGGATATCAATGGAAGGCTACACAAGAAATTTCAGAAGAAACGGAGCTCAAACGAAGAAGTTGCAAAAATGGCGTCCCGTTAACAGTATTGTACACGGCCCGTGTAACTTTGTGGGCAAAAGTTACACGGCCGTGTAACTTAATATGCCACATAAGATGCCATGTCAGCTGAAGTGGAGCCCAGGAAGAAATGCAGGATTACACGACCGTGTAATTTTGGCCCAAGAAATTACACGGCCGTGTAACTTTTCCTGGTGACCAGATCTGCTTTTTGGCCCACTTTGAGTTGTTTATTCCTTCTTGTGCTGTCATTCCCATGCTACACGACCAGATCCAGATCCAACCTGATTTTGAGGCCATGTGATGAAGGAAGTGGGTCTTGGAATGATGATGTTTGCCATTGTCCATTTTACCATTTTGCCCTTGGTATGTTAGTATAAATAGATGTGTCTAGTTAGCCTTAGAATCATCCCATCTTTCCATTATTTTCTGAATACTCTCTAGATACATTGTGTTTGTGTTTGTGTGCAACTTCAAGTGTGGATTATCTTCATTTTGTAAGTTCTTTTATCTTTTACTAGTCATGAGTGGCTAGTAACTTTATTTTCTGGTTTTGTATTAAGGATTATGATTGTGATTTAATATAAAGTTTGATGTTTGATTTTATATCTTTCTAGTGATATGATTTTGAGATTTAACAAGTGTTTGGTTTTTATTTATTTCATATTGGCCATTTGATCTTAAATATCAATCAATCTAATCATACAAATTATAAAATCCGTAATTGTTTTATAAAATGTTATTTGTGATAATCATCTTTAATTAGGTGAAAATCATATCTCATGTTTTAACGCTTCAACGCTTGTTAAGGAGTATTGAACATTGTTGGGAACATTCACATAAAACATAATGCAATCTTTCATTCAAATTCTATGATCTTATCTAGATTTGATTAGTAAGATTAGTCTTAGTTAATGAGCTTCTCTTGACTAAGGTATATTAGGTGAATGGTGTATGTGCGAGCTTTCGACATACACAAAGTACCAACTTAGAAAGATTAAAGTTATAAACATCATTCTTATTGTTATTTCCAATCATATGACTACAAATGCAAAACCAGAATTTGTCCCCAAATTATAAAAACAATCATTCTATATATTTTGTCCCAAGTTATTTGTTCTCGACATTTACATAATTGTTGTCCAACTATTCATCAAAACTTCCCCCCCCCCCTTTTGGTTACTTTCTTTACAAGTTTGACTTCCGTGAATTCAAGGTGTAATCCATTAGACCATCGCTCCCTGTGGATCGACCCTGCTTGCCATTCATACTACACAGTTAGTATTTATAACAAGTAGTGCAATCACGAAATATTGGTAATTAATAAATCATTTCAAACCATATTTCAACTCTTTTATTTTGTTGATTACGACACTCAACATTTATCGAACAGTTGGGATGTGTAAACTGGAAGTTGAAAGAAATGCTAAATTACCGGCACTGCGTCTCCAGCTCAACATCATTCGGCTCTCCATTTGCCAATGGATCGTTTCTCCTCAAACCCTGTAAATAATCCACCAAAACAAAGGATACAAATGATAAACCCAGATGAGTCGTAATAAACCCAGATGAGTCGTTGAATTCCAGTAGGCAAATTTCTTTATTTCAAGATGGAAAAGAGATTCATGTTGGTGAATAATGGAAAAGAGAAAGCAGCAGGCAAATACAATAATGTAAATTTAGTTGATAAAACCAGTCGGCTCCTCGGTGGCTTATTGAGAAACCAGTAGGCAAATTTGCATAGATAAAAATCTAATGTAGGCGACGATAAAAATGCTACAGTCTGGTCTGGTGATCAATTGTTAAGGAGGAATGAGGAGCGAGAAAATAAAATGGGCTAACCGTAAGGATTTCTCGACCGTACACATCTTCTTCAACGATTTGATTGGATTCGGTTCTTAAACTGCACATCCGTCTATGCGGACGGATTGGGTAGAGTCGAGTAAAGAAGAGTGATTTACGGTTCTTGTTCGTTGATCTAGAACAATATCAGGAAGAAGGTTTTGAGAGAGACAAAGATAGAGATAGGAAAGGGATAACGGTGGCAGATGTGGAACAAAGAAAGATATAGCGGATCGGATGATGAAGCAGACAGGAGGTGGCGGAAGAGGGAAGAATCGGATATGAAACCTGGTGGAATGTAATTGGTGAAAGAAACCCACCCCGCTTAAAATCTCAAAACCCCCGTACCCCCAAAAACCTTCTAGAAACCTGCTTCTATTTGTTTATATAGTAATGACCGTTTTACCCTTGTTTCACCGCACGACGACCTCAAATCGACCCGCAACAACACTACTATAAATCAAAAAATAAGGGTTAAACGTGTAAAAATTTGATATATAATACTTAAGGAAGTCAAAATATAAAAATAATGACTAAGTGTAAAAAATGAATTGGGGGTATGGAAAACGTCATTAGCAAGACTAGAAGATGGGATGGTTACTGACGGATTTAGTAAAAGTGAAACAAATGAAAGTGAAAGAACGTTGTCATTTAGTACAACTAAAAACAAACATAGTTGCGCAAACACAGGGTGGATGGGTGGCTCATTTCGACTGACGGTGACCCATTTTTTCAACGAATAGTTTTCTTGCAGACTTTAATGTGGTTTTGTTTATGCGAAAAATAGTTCCATTAGGCAAAGTATTTTTTTTGAAGATATGTCAAATTGATTTTTTTTTGGTTTTGGCTTCGGGTTTTGGGGTATCAGGATCACATCAATAAATCTGAAAATAAACATTTAAACAAAATTCCATCTCTCTCATGCTCTTTTTTTAAACACGCACAGACAATAGATTAGACAAAAAAACAATTTATATCAGATGCCATCAAATAAATAACATTAACATTAAATTGATTGCAGTAAAAAGCATTTTAATTTGCTTTCCCGCGTAATAGTATATCTTAGATACCGTTCATATAATTGGAATTAATTAGTCAAATTAGAATCCCAATAAATCAGGGAAAAATACACTTCATCACCGAAATCGACATAGGCGATTTGCAAATAAATGTTATTTCACTCCGGGTCGTTGTCGCAACCACCAGCACCGGTCATAGCCTCCATCAGCACGCGCTTTCACCACCGTTGAAGAACCGCCACCGGTCACCACCTTCGTCAATGTGTGCTTCACCACTGCCTTCGTCTTCTCTATCTTGAACTTCCGTTTTCTCTAAACCCTTTGTGCCCGTAAACCCTTATCGTCACCAACACCATCGAACATTTACCACCAGCTCTTCCCATTCCTGCTTATAAAACCCTAAGCACAAAACTCATAACAACTTGCCGCCATTGCTAATTTCTGCATCTGGATGCGATGTGTACAAGTAGAGGTATTGAATGATTAGTAGATGATGCAGTGTTATATGACATGCTTAATTTAGTTTGATCATCTAACGCCATTGTTCGATTTTTAAGCATATTACTGTCTATTCCTTCTCTATTCTTTCTGAAGCCGGGACTCTGAAAATTAAATATGATGTTTTTTCGTTCAATGGTTATAAATAGTCAGGTCTCTTAAAATGATGGATCCAATGTTATTTCTACATTTTATATACATGAAATTACATTTCTTAAAACTTTCAGGAGACTATATTTGTATCCAACACGATCAAAAGATTAATCCGAGTGTTGCTTTGTAGGTTTAGAATATGGGTCCTGATTCTTCCACGGATGTTTTTTATATATCCACTGAAAAATATATACAATGACAATTATACCCTTGTTTCTTTATTAATATTTAAAAGAGAAAAGTATGCATCGCAACAACTGGACGGAGGTGAGGCGGAGAAGACGAACCGGAGACACGAATGCCTCTCATCGTAGGATCCTAGTGGCGACCACGTTCTATGCGTCTGGTATCCCCAACAACAAAGGAAAGAGGAGGTTTGGAAATTTTTTGAAGGATTCGAAGTTGGTGGTGGATGTCTGTTTGGCCAGAAAGAAAGACTCTGGAAAAGTGTCAAAGAAAATCTCTCTAGGTGTTCTGTGTTTCTTGAAGGAGACGACCAGGTTAGAAAAGGAACCACCGAAAAGGATCAGTCTTCTTGCGTCCAGCAGCAGCGGCACACTCCGTCTCTCCGGCGATTTTTTCTTGAAGGAGACGAGTAGGTTAGAGATACCAAGAGTTTGGATTTGAGTTAAATTTGGTTTTGCACACAGGATACTTACTTCTTTTTTTTATGCAGATGAGAAATTGAGAAGAGAAATACCAAGCGGCACACTCCGTCTCTCCGGCGAATAAAGTGAAGGATATTAAATTGAAGGTATAATAACTATGATGCTTCTCTCTCCAATCTATAAATATTAGATTGCGGGTATAAGCAAGTGAAGTCCAGCCTAGCTGGATGGATGCACCCGGGTTATATACTCATGTGGTGGGAGGTCTGGAGTTCGACTCCGACTAACCCCATGTGGGGGATTTTCCTGGAATGGCGAATTAGGTGGAGGGGAAAGGCCTTTGCGCCTTACGTAATCGCCAACCGCCCTGGGTTGCGGGGCTGATTACCCTCAGATGAAACCATATATCTATTCGCTGGTTCCAAAAAAAGATTGCGGGTATAAACGTCAAATTTATCCCTTTTTTTTTCAGTGGATGAATAAATTCTCTCCTTGGAAAAATCAGCCCCCTTAGAATATTAGAATGATTTTCTTTTTGAGGTTTGACTATTTATTTCCTAATTTGTACGTGTTATTGAGTTTTATAATTGAAGGGACTAATTACCACAATGCTACTACTTCTCCAGCTTATGATGGTGCATATGACCATAATTTTGATAGGTATGTCGACTACTTTACCCTTTTTGTTTCATATACTATCTATTGACAACACTTTGATTGGGTTTCTATATTGGTCTAATATAATATGAGCTTACTTATAATTCCTTACTCATAGTTGCAATGCACTAATATTTCTTTAACAATAAGTGAGTTTTTCTTGTATACACACACAAGAAATCATGACGGAGAAAATTTTATAAATGACAAAGATCGAGAAATTCATGTACGTTCCATTGTTTTAAAAGGTTTATGATTTTGTATCTTTTTTTTCTAATGAGTTTATAATTTTCTAGGCTGCTTATTTGGAAAAACGCAAAGAATTACAAGCAATAGGAGATGATGTAGATGATAACGTCATCTTTTATGATGTTGTTGGAGGGCATGACAAAAAAGGAGGCTGTACGTTTTTGGGTCGTATGGAAAAGTGATTCCATCAAATAAAGGTTCTAACGATACGCATTACACTCCGGAGACAAATTCCGTGAAAGAGCTATCCGAGAAGAATGCCGAGTTGGTTCAAATGAAGGAATTTGTGACAGCCCAAAAAGAACAAAATGAAGAGTTGAAGGAACTACTAAAGACGCAAACTGAGCAACTAAAGACACAAAATGAACAAAGCACCTCAAAAATTGATAGCTTAAAAGACAAGAGCACGAAGTAGATCGAATATTATTGCTTTGTTTTAAACAAGTATTTATTTTGATGTAGACTTATTTACTTTTCATGTTATAAGAATTATTGGGTTTATTTAATAATATGCAAATTTGTTTTGTTTTACGTATTTGTGTTTTTAGATATTGGTACCAAATAATTGGAAATTATATTTATTTTTTAAATTGTTTCGTGAATTTCTTCGTAACAAAATTTGCTACAAGTTTTGCTACGGAATTACACCTACGGATCTTGCTACGGAAGCTTGACCATAGAATTTGTTACAAATGTTACTACGGAAGCTTGTCCACGGAATTTGTTACATAGTTTACTACGGAAGCATGATCACAGAATTTGCTACAACGTTACTACGGAAGCCTGTCCATAGAAATTGCTATGGATTTTACTACGGAAGTGTGACCACGGAAATTCCTACAGATTTTACTACCGAAGCTTGACCACGGAAATTTCTACAAAATCATTGCTACGATTTTTTACGAAAACATAGCCACGGATTTTACTACGGAACCCTGACCACGGATTTTGCTACAGAATTATTGTTACAGATTTTACTAAGGAACCCTAACCACGGAATTTGCTACAGAATTATTGTTACGGATTTTACTACGGAAGCTTGACCACGGAATTTGCAACAAAATTATTGCAACAGAATTTGCAACAAAACCCGCTACAGAAGTAGCAACGAAAAAAGAACCATGGAATTCGCTACGGACAAACAGCTACGGAAATCGCTACGGAGTCTACCTACGGAATTCGCTACGGAGTACATGCGCTACGGAATCAGTCGGTAGTAAACTTGCTACGGAAATAAAAGTTCGTAGCAAACTCATTCGCTACGAGATTTATTGTAACGGAACAGTTCCGTAACAATTTTCGTTGCAAAACCCATTTAGCAACGGAATTTCAAGATTTAGCAACGAAATTCGTCCGTTGCTAAATCACTGTTTTCTTGTAGTGAAAAAATTTTATAACCATCAATGTGGGCAAATTAAAGCTATTCTTAGACCCTAGGGATGAGTTCTTGGATCATGGCCCGTCGAACCCGACTGAACCAAATCGAGGCCCGGATCCACCCGGGCCTCTTAATACGTAATAGTGTGTGTTTCCCGCATTTGGACACTTTCGGTTATTCGGATACTCAGTTCCGGTTTCCTGGACCGACCCCGACCTCCTAATACGTATAATATATATATATATATATATATATATATATATATATATATATATATATATATATATATATATATATATATATATATATATATATATATATATATATATATATATATATATAGTCCGTTTCAAGGAAGAACCAATATTTTCCTAGGAACCGTAGGAACTTTTTGACTGAAATTTTTTTTTTCAAAAAAAATGAAATAATACATCTAGTCGCTTATATTTAAGACTTTTTGTCAAAAAAAAAATGAAAAATAATATGTATACACGAAATGTGCATATATGCATTTTTTTTCGCACATGTGTATATGATCACGTTTCGTGCATATGTGCACATTTCGTGTATATATATTATTTTTTCAATTTTTTTTACAAAAGGTTTTAAATATATGCGATTAGGTGTATTATGTCATTTTTTTTGAAAAAAAAATTCAGTAAAAAAGTTCCTACGGTTCCTAGGAAAATATTGGTTCCCATTTGATATTTAGTCTATATATATATATATATATATATATATATATATATATATATATATATATATATATATATATATATATATATATATATATATATATATATATATATATATATATATATATATATATATATATATATATATATATATATATATATATATATATATATATATATATATATATATATATATATATATATATATATATATATATATATATATATATATATATATATAGTTAGTATTAAATACATTTGGTAAATATGGTGTGAATGTAGGACCAATTTTGGACCATTAGATCAAAAAAAATGGAGGGTTATGATCAACAATGGCATGATGGTAATTAAAATGAAAAAATTAATTAGTTTCTATTTTAAAACAGCCAGAAGGGTAAATCAAACTTTTTGGTTTTAATTAAGTGGCGTATTTTAAGGATGTTAGGAAGTTGCGTGTTTTAATGATGTCAGTTACGTACCCACAGACTACCGTTCTCAAAAGAATACACTCCCATTCTCAGAGAATGCTCAGTTACGTACCCACAGACTACCGTTCTTTTGTACAGTTGTTATCTTTTCCTATTATCTGAGAATGCTATCTATATGATGTTATTTTTTTGTTATTCTCCGAGAATTTTAAGTAGAAAAGAATGTACAGTTTACGTATTTTTAGTTTGTCCTTTTGACACATTTATTCTTGAAGAATGTAGTTAATATTATACCCTTTTTGCATATTTTTCGAGAATCTAGTATATTTTGTACATTTTTTTACAAAATAACTATGAAGTTTGGTGTGATTATACACTCATTCTCAAAGAATACAATAATTATATATGTTTACAGAGGGCTCTCAAGGAATACAGTAATTATATATGTTTACAGAGGGATGGGAACTGCTATGTGGAAAGCCCCATTCTCTGAGAATACCCCATTCTCTGAGAATACCCCATTCTCTGAGAATACTCCATTCAAGCGATAGATCTATATTCACAAATCAATTCGTTGTTACTTGGATGTTTGATCTGGTGTCAAAGATCTTACACTCTATGAACTGGTCAGTAAAACCAAAAGACATGAACACAAATTCCACATACCAAATTCCTTACCTGGTGTTAAATCATAGGATATTATGGATTCAAAACTCGGTTTCAAGCGATATTTGGTTGTTGCTTATGCAAATAGACGATGAATTTCTGGAAATTGGGGAAGAACACTAATGGTGTTCTTGAGAAACGTGAACCAAAATTGACGCAAACTCCATTTGATCTTCAATTCCCCGTTGGTCAATTTTTGAAATTGTGTTTGAGATTTGAATGGATAACGAAGGGAGAAAGGTAGACGATTACGAAGGGGATAGTACAGATTGAAATCGATTGACCAAGGTTGCCTTCTGACACACCTAGGTCGTCGTGCGGTCAAAAATAAAGAAAAACCTAACACACACTAGTACAGTGGTAGTCAGGGTCGATCCGCAGGAGCTTCGTGGTTAGACTAAATGACAGATTACCAATTAGTAGTGTCACGCTACAGTCAGAGGATTTAGTTTCTAACTGCTCAACTATCCAAAAATAATAACCAAGCAGAGTCCAGCCAAGCATAAGCTAAGCTCAACTCAACCTAACCTAGTCACTTTCTGAAATCAGAAGTGCATCTCTGAATCAGAAGCAAACAAAGGCATCCAAACCAAACAAGGCATAACCTAACTAATAACTAAGGTTCTGACTGAACAGCTACTAGCTAAGGTTCAATGCCCAAACTAACCTAATTGGTTACTGATTTCAGCAAAGGAAAACAGTTCCAAACAAGGTCAAAGCAATATCCAAACACAATTCAAACATCCAAAACATAAACACACATTCAAAACATCAAAATACTCATAAACCAAGTTAATTGTAACCAAATGCTTTCATTAACCAAATTTAGATTCCAAACATCCAAACAGTATCTAAATACTAATAAAACATAAACCTAAGCTTGGTATCAATGGTTGTCACTCCCAAAGATACAAACTAAAGCTTACAAATATCTAACTAAATGAAATAAAAATCCAAAACATGAAAATACCACTTGAGAAGTTGCTGGAACGAAATCTTGGAGTCAAAGAGCTTCAAGGTCGATTTTACACCCAGTATTTGCTAGGGTTTTCGGCTGAAATTGCATCTATTTATATTTGCAAATTTCCCGCAGCCACGCCGCGCAAATGAAGAATCCGCAGCGCGCGTACTAATCTTTTCCCGTTTCTTCGGCATTTGAATGTGTTACACCGCCTTAAGCCCGCGTCGCGTGTATCATAGAACCGCGGCGCGCGTACGAGTTTCCTTGATTTTTTTATTCTTTTCCAAACTTCTTCCTTTTGCACGCTTTTCGTCCCTGTTTCCATTCTTTTCTTCCAAACAAGTCCTGGCACGAAAAGTGAGAATACCCAGACATATCTGATATAATTTCATCAAGAACAGGGCTCAACAACGCCTAAAATACTTAATATCACTAGGCGTTGTCAAACACCCCACACTTGTGCCTTGCTTGTCCCCAAGCAAGAGAGTTTTTAACAAATTATAATAAGGAATAAAATAATTTTTGACTGTGTTCGGTTTCAAAGTTTATTGCTCTTTGAGTTAGAGTGGAATAGTTTGCGAAAACATAATCGAATTGTTCTTTGGAATTCATGGCTTTCTAAAGAACCTTGATTACAAATTTTCTGTCCACAATGAAGTGTACTTACTCATTCAGATTCTAAAGGTCATTAAGGAATTGCCCATGACTTTCGATGTTGTCCGTGTAGCGAGCTTTCAGAAATACCATCCCAGACCAGACGATCTTAGGTGGTAAGGTGCATAAGTCCCACCCATTTTAGACTTACTTGCTCGAACAACAAAGGCCATAGATTGACTTTTCCTTCCTAAATTCCAATCCTAAAACAGCTGAATCTTCTAAACTCGTAAAACTCAACTTATTTACTAACTAATAGCATGATCACAAATAAACAGTATTTATTGAAAAATACTAATGTTATCACAATCACAAACCATTCAATTCAAAATTGCAATTTATTAAAAATTTTAAAAAATATTGCTAAAAATTGAAAAATTGATCATTTTTGCAAAAATTTCAAAAAAATTTCTCTTTCGACCGTCCACACCCCACACTTAAAACTGTACAACGTCCCCGTTGTACAAAAATTATTTCAAAACAAGTGAGAAAGAGTTACCCCTTTTGGACGATAGATTGCTTGGTGCTCAGTATCACAGGTATAATTGCGAACAAACGGATCCTTGATTTCGTATTCCGGAGTTGTAGCGCTACAGTGAACACGCCGGTGGTCGAGACAAGTGGAGGGGGCACGGTGACCCCACACTTGTCTGAGACAACTCCTTCCCATTTGATATATCATGCATAACTCAACAAACAAATTAAAAAGCAAACATAACAAAATAAAATATGAACAACAAGCAATTGTATGTGTTGCGGATGGCCGCGGCGCGCGATTGAAGGACACGCGTCGCGGTAATTACGTGAGTTGAAGTCATCGTCGAATGGGAAAAGACCGCGTCGCGTAATATATTGATGCCGCGGCGCGATAATTTCAACAGATTATCCTAACTTCAACAACTCACAATAGCATTTCAACACAAATAAAACTATTGGTTTATTATTATTATCTACTGCCTTTAAGAGGCTTTATTTACTAAACAATTTCCTAAGAATGAATTATGCAACTAATCCTAACAAAATGTAAATCCAAAAAAATGAACTAAAATTTCAAACATAATTACATCCATTCCTTCAACTGTGAGCGGTATCATCATACTCATCTTCTTATTCCGGATCCTCTTCCATTGGCTCCTCATCTTCGTCCCTAATCGTCGGCTGGGGTCTTGGTGGAACACACTTGTTTTTCGCCATGAATGTGATCATGCAGTCGGCTAGCCAAAGGATTTGCTCTTGCATGTTCTCAGTTCTTTTATTGACCTCCTGTGTTGCGGCCGACTGCATCTGGTGTTCCTTCAGATGAGTCTACAAAGCTTTTTGAACTGTCTTCACTTCATCGGCCAAGTATCGTGATTCCATGGTGGCCGGGGAAAGTCCACGGGGTGGATTCATTGTCACCCACGGTCGCTTTTTGGAGGTTGAAGGCTCGGTCCTCAGCACCGGGAATGGCGATCGCTCAACTGCTGTGATCCCATCATCAACATAGATCACATCTCGGGAGATCGTGGTCGGCGGACTGAAGGGAACTGGCTGCACAACTGTTAGTCCACGGGTGGTATGCTCGGATAGCAACCCGTAGGATTGAGCCAGTCTCATTACATAATGTCCCCCACCGAGAGCGATTTGCTTCAATGGTTCGTCCGTGATCTGCTTAAAGTAATCAGCCACAAAGTACGGAATGTTGCACGTCTAGAGCATTTGCGTCAAACACCACATGAGATGTAGCTCACGTGGTAGGACCCGGTCCTCGTCTGCACGGGGCCAGATCATAGTCGATATCAACCGATGCAACATTCGATGCGTCGGTAGGTGCATTAGCCCCTCACGTACGGTATTTTCATGATACCGTGTGGATGATATGGTACTCCAATAGTCGGCAGGAGAGAAGGAATCATCAGCACTATAATTGGCACGTCGGTGGAAGGAGTCGAATCCCGGTGCCTCCGATTCTTCCTCAGTATACAGCCCGATACGATAACCGAATTCCCGTAAACTGCAGCTTCGGTTGTGATTACCCAACCGAAACTGCACCATTTCTTCAGTATCCATTCCCAGCGGCTGATTATCAAAGTGGTAACTTGCAAGAAATTGCAAAAGCACCTCCCGATAAATAGGTTCTTCTATGTGAACTGCGTTTTCAGTGGCCCGACATGTGTAAATGAGCTCGCCACTATCATAGCCCCCTTGGACCAACCAATCTCGCAGATGCTCCACGATTCCCGATTCCTTGGTCAACTCCTGTAGCCAATGAGTTCCAGTCAATTAATTCCGAGCTTGCGGAAGAAGACATTGTGCCTGCAGAAATCACAAAATTGAAAATTACTGCATTGTTCAAACGTTCGTCGCGTCGAGCACATAACAACCCGCGACGCGCTAGATGAATATTCATACTCCGCGTTGTGGACTATGCAGACCGCGGTGCGACGATCGTTTCCAGTCAAAGAAAGTTCGATTATTCTGTTAATTCAAGTCCGTTCCTTTAATTTAACACTTGGGTTTCATGCATTGTACTTCTATAATCCTAATTTGGCGATTAATTTCAACAATTAAGTGCAACATTGCGAGTTACAGTAGCATCTAGCAAGTTTCAAGACTTCTAAAACTAAGAGAAAGAGAATATATACTTACTTGAATTTCTTGTGAATGAAAGATGAATGCAGACGTCGTAATTGATTGAAGGCTTGAAGCACGGTGAAAGAATCACGATTTTACGCAATTTGTTTATATATGCAGTGTGGGAATTTGGATATTATCAAAAAAAACTCTGTTTTGGTGATTATCTTTAATTTCAAATTAAGATAAGACCGCGGCGCGGGAAGCTTCTATCCGCGTCGCGTATAAAATCTGATTTTAAATGTAATCGCAAAAACTCAATACGCGCGGCGCGGATCCAAAAATTTCACGTCGCGGTATTGCAAAATTACCAAAATAACCCCACACTTGCCTTTTTCTCACCGTGATCAAATGTATGCAAAGAATTATAAAAATGTAACTATACAATGACGGTCGGGTTGCCTCCCGACAAGCGCTAAGTTTAACGTCTTCAGCCGGACATGCACTTACCAGATTATATAGCGTATGTTGGAATCTCTGCTATGAGTTCGACTGTCTCTACTTCTAGTTTCTGGAACGTGTCCGTGGCAATATATGGTTTGAGTCTATGGCCATTGACTTTAAATGGTTGCCCACCTTTCAAGTCATGGATTTCGATTGCGCCATAGTCTGTAATGCTGATCACTTCGTAGGGACCATTCCACTTACTTCTCAGTTTCCCAGGGAACATTTTCAGTCTTGAATTATACAGCCATACTTTTTGTCCATAAACCAACCGATATGGAGTAGTCCCGATCGGTGTTTTGTACGCAGTTCGGTACGCCCATAACGCGTCATCTAGCCTTAGCGACCAATCCTTTCTATCAGTCTTGACAGTCTTCTGAAGAATTTCCTTGATCTGCCTATTGGATACCTCCACCTGGCCGCTGGTCTGTGGATGATAAGGTGTTGCAATGCGATGATTCACCCCATAATGTTTCAGCAGCCTTCCGAATTTGAAATTCTTGAAATGAGATCCTCCGTCGCTAATGATTACTCTTGGCACTCCATGCCTAGTGAAGATATTATTCTTTACAAATTTACAAACCACGTGATGATCATTTGTACGAGTTGCTTCGGCCTCAATCCATTTAGAGACATAATCTACCGCCACCAAAATGTAAACATATCCATGTGATGTGGGGAATGGACCCATGAAATCGATTCCCCATACATCAAAAATGTCTACTACCAAAATCGTATTCAAAGGCATTTGATCCCTTTTTGATATGTTCCCTAATTGCTGGCAATTGATGCATTCCTTAGCAGTCCTGTGCGCATCTCGAAAGATAGTCGGCCAATACAATCCAGATTCGAGAACTTTATACCCGGTTTTCCTTCCACTGAAATGTCCTCCACATGCAGATGCATGACAGAGGTCCAGCACCTCACCAATTTCATTGTCCGGCACACATCGGCGAATTATCTTGTCCTCTCCTACCTTAAAAAGGTCTGGGTCGTCCCAAATGAATCTCTTTGCGTACGTGCGAAATTGCTTCTGCCTTTGTTTCGTCCAATGTGTTGGTATTGCTCCCGTGGCCAGAAAATTTACGTAATTTGCATACCATGGAGCTCCATTAACCTCTAACAACTGCTCGTCGGGGAATGAGTCTGGAATTCTGCTTCCAATCCTTCAACTGGTAATCTAGAAAGATGATCTGCCACCACATTTTCCGCTCCCTTCTTATCTTTGATGTCCACATCGAATTCTTGTAACAGAAGTATCCACCTAATTAGTCTCGGCTTAGACTCCTTTTTGTAAGTAAATGTCGAACAGCACTGTGGTCAGTCTAAACCACCACCTTGGATCCCCAGATATAAGATCGAAATTTATCTAAAGGAAATACTACAGCAAGTAATTCTTTTTCGGTAGTTGTGTAATTCAATTGAGCTTCAGAAAAAGTTTTACTAGCATAGCAAATAACAACAGGTTTCCTGTCGACCTTTTGTCCTAATACTGCACCAGCAGCATAGTCGCTAGCATCGCACATTATCTCAAAAGGTTGCGTCCAGTCGGGTGGCTTCAGGATGGGGCCCTCGACCAGTTTATTCTTGAGAATATTGAATGCTTTTACACATTCTTCGTCAAAAATAAATGGCGCATCCTTCAAAAGGAGACCACAAAGGGGTTTAGAGATAGCACTAAAATCTTTAATAAATCTACGATAAAAACCCGCATGCCCCAAGAATGATATAACCCCTTTCACGGATGTTGGAGGCGGTAATGTGGATATGACCTTAACTTTAGCGCGATCGACTTCGAATCCTCTTTCAGAGACCACATGTCCTAATACTATCCCATCTCTTACCATGAAATGGCTTTTCTCCCAGGAGAGAACCAGGTTTGATTCTACACATCTCTTCAGTACCTTTTCCAATTGAACCAAGCAAGTTTCGAATGTAGGTCCAAAAATTGAGAAATCATCCATGAAGATTTCTAATGCTTCACCAATCATGTCAGAAAAGATTGTCATCATACATCGTTGAAACGTTGCAGGCGCGTTACACAATCCAAATGGCATTTTGCGAAAAGCAAAAGTACCATAAGGGCAAGTGAACGTTGTCTTTGCGTGATCTTCTGGATGGATTGCGATTTGGTTATACCCAGAATATCCATCCAAAAAATAGTAGTACTTTTGTCCTGCTAACTTCTCCACAATTTGATCGATGAAGGGTAATGGGAAGTGATCTTTGGACGTAGCGGCATTAAGTTTCCGATAATCAATACAGACTCGCCGTCCGGTTACAGATCTCGTGGATATATTGTCACCATCCTTTGTGTCTACTACGGTGATTCCCGACTTTTTCGGCACAGTTTGGGTTGGGCTAACCCATTCACTGTCAGAGATGGGGTAAATGATTCCTGCGTCCAACCATTTAAGAACCTCCTTTTTGACAACTTCTTTTAAGTTGGGATTCAACCTCCTTTGCGTATCCCTGGCAGGTTTAGCTCCTTCTTCTGTGATAATGCGATGCATGCATGTGGTCGGACTGATCCCCTTTAAGTCCGCGATTGTCCAACCGATAGCCTCCTTGTGTTTGGACAATACCTTGAGCAATTCTATCTCCTGTTCCTCTGTCAAATTGGCTGCCACAATTACTGGTAAAGTATCCTTCTCCCCTAGAAATGCATACTTTAGATGTTCTGGTAAGGGTTTTAGATCCAGCTTTGGTGGTTCTTGCAAAGAGGGCTTTAATGTCTTTGGAATCTCTGCTGGTAACTTCTCTATATGCGCGCATTCTTCAGACTTGAATCCCTTTTCTTCTTCTCCATTTTGCGTCTTTTTTTTTCCAACATTTGCTTCTTCCTGAATTTCCCTATCATCTGATTGAAGTACCTCTGGCGTGTACTGCTGCACCAGCTCGTCTATGATGTCTACCTGGTAACATTCTTCTTCTTCCATGCTACTTCCCTTGAGATCAGCATTGAAAATGTTGATCTTAGCCTGTTGGTGCCCAAAAGATATTCCCATTTCTCCGGTGCGACAAGCAATATTTGCGTTAGCCGTAGCCAAAAACGGTCGCCCTAGAATAATCGTGGGTTGCTCCCCATTCGTTGCTTGACGAGTGTCCAAAACAAGAAAATCTGTTGGGTAGTAAAATTCTCCTACCTTGATGATGACATCGACTAATATGCCCCTGGGAACCTTTGTGGACTTATCGGCCAACTGCAGAATCACATCAGTAGATCTCATGGTACCAAACTCATGCTTGTCGAATAACTGTCCAGGCAATATGTTCACACTTGCACCTAGATCTAACAGAGCTCTTTTGATATGCACATTGCCTAAATCTACTGAGATGAAAGGAACTCCCGGATCTTTCATCTTTGGAGGAAGCGCATCCATGAGGATAGAACTTACATTCTCGGGTAAGCTAATCATCTTAGGCAAGTGGGACAAAATGTGCTTCTTGTGTATACATATGTCCTTAAGAAACTTAGCATATGCAGGAACTTCCTTGATGAGTTTGACTAATGGAATGTTAACTTTAATTTGACTAAACAATTCCCACATATCTTCAACTTGTGGTCCCTTCTTTCCATATAGTCCTTTCTCTGGCTTTTCCAAGGCCGTGGGGAAAGGAACTGTTCCACTTGATTCTCCTTTTTCCCAGGTACTTGTCTGCTTCTTCTTCTGCACCTGCTCCTCCTTATCCTTTTTCTTCTCTTTTTCTAATTCTTCTTTTTCATCAAAAACTATTTCCACATCACTATCATCATTGCAGGCGAAGCTGTAACCTTGTTGTCTACTTTCTTCCCGCTTCTAAGTGTGATTACCTCATTAACTTGCATTCTTGGTGATTGCTCCTGCTCCTGCATTCTCTTTTCTTCCATTTTGACAAGTAATTCTCCTAATCTCAGAATTGCTTCTGAATTAGATTTCTCAACTTCCTGGAGTTGTACTAACATTCCAAAAATTTCTTGCAAACCAATATTCATACCTCCTGATGGAGATGGAGGTTGCATCTGCTGCTGCCTTATAGGTGGTTGTCTCGATTCTCATTGCTGATTACTTCGCAATAGTCTTGGTACGTTGTGAAATCGACCATATTCGTGCACTTGATTTATTTCTTCATGAGTCATCGAGCACTCATTATGATTGTGTCCTATTTCTCCACATGTATTGCATATATTCTGCCCGTGCAACACGTATGCCCCTTTTTCCTGTTGAAACCTCTCGAGCATCTGATTGAATCTTTTTGTAGCTCTTTCTGAATTTCAACTTTCCATTTGTTCTCTGCTTCGATGTTAGCTACATATATCGTCTTATCTTTCATCGATCCACTGACTTTTGATCCTAAACTCAGCTGCTCCAAAAATCTCCAGGCATCTTCTGGCTCTTGCCACATAAATGTCCCACTTGATGAGGCATTTATCATAACCTGGTGTGTCTCATTAACTCCCTCAAAGAATAATTTGACTAACTGCCATTTAGGAACTTCATGATGTGGTCAGGATCGCAACAGCTCTTTTAATCTATCAAACGCTTCATGAAAAGCCTCTCCTGGCTTTTGCTGAAAATCTTGGATTGCTCGTCTGACCTCCGTGGTTTTACTGACTGGATAGAATTCTTGAAGAAACTTCGCCTTGAGTTGTTCCCAATTAGTAATACTATTAGATGGCAAAGATGTAAACCAATATTTGGCTTTATCCTTAAGAGTAAATGGAAACAATCTAAGCCTAAAAATATCTCTATTAGTATTCCTAGGAGTATTGGCATTGGCAATTGCTAAGAATTCATATAGATGATTATAAGGATCGTCAGTCTTGTATCCCCTGAACTGAGTCAATATTCCTAATAACTGAGGTCTTATTTCTACTTAAGAATCAATGTTATCAGGAATATAAATTGGTGATGAATCATCATATTCCCGCGGTTGGAAATGTGATGCAACTGATTGCCGTCTCGGTTGTGCAAAATGTAAAGGTTGAGTGGGATTACCATAAAGATGGTCGTTATAGTCCCGCTGACCTTGTGGTTGTTGATAATGTGGTGCTCTTCTGGGAGGTCCCCGACCTCGGTTCCACTGTGGTTGTGGTGCTGGTGGCACCCATCCCTCGTCTTCCTCGTCATATCCCTCCTATGTCTCTGGATAATGGTATTGTGGCTGAGGAGATTGATGATAGTGTATCGGTTGTGTAGGTTGGAATATGGGTTGAGGTTTAAAAAGAACGTGTTGTGGTTGAGAGGTTGGTGTCTGCTGTCGAGAAACTAGGGTGCCATCATGGGTCGGCTCTCCCTAAGACATTGCAGAGGTAAATGGATTGGTAGATTGTGGTTGTGAAGCAGGTGTAAATGGTGGGACAGATGGTAGAGTGCATGATGGTATGGGTGCAGGGGCTGAAACTGCACCACCAGAAGCACTCGAGCTCCCGAACTGAAACTCTGACAGTGGGGGAATAGAAAACACCCCCGTTGCCTCACCTGATGGTTCCTGGGCAACACTTACTGGACTACTACTAACCTGACTAAAATTCATGATATTTAAACGCCTACGGGCAAGGATTTTGCACGCAGTACGCTCAATCTCAGAATCAAAATGCAATGGGGATAATTCCTTACCCCTGCGGGTAAGCATGCACTAGTGCAATACGCCCATAAAATA